>VXAB01016145.1:0-13473 GCA_013399175.1 Odontophorus gujanensis | reverse complement strand
CCGTCGCGGAACTCCCGCAGTCCTCCCGCCTGCCCCCGGCCGGACCCCGCGCGCCCTCCGCCGCGCCCATGCCGGGCGTTGGGGCGATCGGAGCGCGGTGCAGGCACCGGCCGCGGAGGAGCCCCCGCGAGAAGCCCGAGGCGAAGCCGGGCGAGGCCGGGGCCGCCATGGACGCGGCGATTTGGATCTATCAGTTCCGGCTGATCGTGCTGGGCGACTCCACCGTGGGCAAGTCGTGCCTTCTGCACCGCTTCACAGAGGGCCGCTTCCCAGGGCCGCTGCACTCCGACCCCACCGTGGGGGTGGACTTCTTCTCCCGGTTGGTGGAGATCGAGCCTGGCAAGAGAGTCAAGCTGCAGCTCTGGGACACGGCGGGGCAGGAGCGCTTCAGGTAGGGGACCCCGACACGCCCAGCTCCGCAGCCCCGCTGACCCCCGGCCCCGGCGCCTTGCCCCCGTCCTTCCACACCACGCGGGGGCATTGCCGTTACCCCGGAACGTTTCACTCCTCCCAGCTGCTGCGCCCCAAAGGCTCCTACCTGCTTCCTAGCTGCACCCCCACCCCGCTGCCCAACAGTCCCACCCCGCTGCAAACCATCATTCTCACCCCACTGCCCACCATCACTCTCATGTCATTGCCCACCATCGTTCTCACCCCACCACTTACTATTACCCTTACCCTATTGCCTACCATTGCTCTCACCCTACTACCATTCGATTCCCCTCCTAGCTTCCTCCTTCCCCAGCCTTTCCTTTCTCAGCCCTTCCCCTCACAGCTCACTCTACTAGGTTTACCCTAAAGTCCTGAACCTAGAGCTGCAAAGCCTCCCCAGCATCCTTTCCCTTTTCCAGCTGGTGATCCCCACTTTGCTCTCCATTTCTTACGCTGTCATCAGAACTTGCCCTCCCTACTGCATTCCTGCTCCCTCCCATGCAAACTGGAGAGGCCAGGCCACCTCCCTGCTTTGCTGTTTTTGCAGCACGGCAGCACTGTGAGCACCAGCTCAGCCCTGGCACTGCCAGAGTCACCGGGCAGCCAGGGACAGTCCCCTGTCAGGGTTTCATCTGCCTTCTGCACTTGCCTGGCACAGATGGCTGCTAGGAGCCTTCACTAATGCTCTGGTCATTTTCAGTGTAGCTGAAATGCTGCGCTGAGAGCCAAATCCTCTCCTTTCTCCTCTCCATCACAGACAGGCAGTAATTTTTGTGTGGGTTTTAGTTTGGTTCTAGAGTTCAGTAGATGTGAATTCAGACAAGAGGATAACCCATCTATCTATTCCAACACAAGCTTAGCCCACACTCCTGTTATGGGGTTTAGCAGCAGGGTTGAAATGGGTCTCTTTCTGATGAGAACAGAGCCCTTTCTGTTCTCTCTCTTCCTCTGCAACAGTTGTGCAGATGCTGGCACTCTGCTGGAGGTGGGATTTCAGCATCTTGCCAGGGGACGCGAATCCTTTTGTTCAAGCACTACAGTGAAACCAAAAAACTTTCTCAGGCAGGCATGAGTCACAGGCTTACACATGTCTATGTGGGCAGGACTCCGAAGGGTCAGCAAAGAAATGACGGTGATCATTGCAAGCTCTTATCATTTTTCATCCTCCGTGCACTTTCCAGCAAAGAGCATGAAATGCATGTAAACAAGTGACTAAGGAAATGTAATCTCTTCATTTTGAATTTGCTGACAAATAGCTGGGATGGCCAATGACAAGGCACTTGGCTGGAAAGAATGCAAATACAGAGTTTTGCATACATTTTAACTCAGATGATAGCCGTGGTGAATGCTCGGGGGATATGCAGTGATGAGTCATGCACTCAGCTGCTTTAACATTTACCACTGGTGTACATCTGTGTTGTTTTTTTTTTTTTAATACCTAGCAGTTACAAGCTGGAGGGAGCAGTTGTAAACATCTGTGTTTGTTTTTCTGCCAGGAGCTTCGTGTCAGTTGTTGTAGCAAATACCATAGCATTTATTGTAAAGTCTGTTCTATGCTTGCTCAGGAGAGCTATAAATATTTTACTAAATTATACACTACAGGTTAAAAACTTGCATACTCTGTTCTCTGCTAATGGAGAAGACTGCAGATCAGAAGCAAGGATTGTCTCAGGGAAGAACTAATTATTCCGAGAAGTAACCTAATTCTGTGCAATGCAAAGCAGTTTGCAGCTCAGATTCCCAGTTCTGCTCTGGTTCACTTGTGCAAGTACTTCTGAGGGGGGCAAAGCCTGTCTGAAAAACCCCTCAGGGATTTCCCAGTGCGCAGTGCAAAAAGCTGGCTGTGTAATAACTCCCACCTCTTGGGGCATCAGGGACGTGCCCAGGGGACGGGTGAGGTGGGACACACCTGCCATCACACCCTCTTGAAATACAACACTTATTTTCTTGTGGAAATTGTTTTGGAAAAGTTCTTACACGTGTCTGGTTAACTGATGCCACTCTATTTGAACTGGATTTCATGCATATTCTTAGAAATCATCCTTAGCTCACATTGTTTGCATTCCTGATCACGTAAAGTAATTCTTAATGCTTCCACAAGAAGGGTAAGCAAACTGCAAATGCTAGTGTTAGATAGTTTACTTATACTGAGCTCTGCCAGTGCAGTTACTGCATTTACTTTGATACCAGTGAGGCATCACTAAGCAGAAACTCCCATTGTGCCAGCCAAAATTATCAGTGCCTCCAGTAGTTTAATAAAACAAGAACCTGTGGGCTTGGTTAGTCCTCAGGTCTATAAGGGAGAATAAGGGAAATACGGGACTCACCCTGATTTTTTTTAAGGATCTTTTGAGGTTAGCTGTCATTTAGAGCAGCCCACTGCTTTGGCTTTGTGCGTCACATTGTCTGCTTCATTGTGATTCTTTTGGTTTTTCCTGTATTTGAATACAACACAATTAATTTAAATAATGGATCTTCTGAGTTTACAAAGCAGTGCTGCAAAGATCAAGAGTTTATTTCAGGAAATTAGAGATTTAATCCTATGGGGATTCTTCAGTTACATTAACTCACTTTGTAGTAGACCATTATATTAACTAGGTACATTCCGTTTCTAGTACATTCCTTGAAAATAGAATTATCCTTTTTCTTCTTTGTGAGGAAGCTGCACTTATTTTCAAACTTACTACCATTGCAATGTGGTCTTTAGTCCTGGAATAAAAGTAACTTCAAAATTACATAAAGCTTTTAGAGAAAGTTTGGTTCATCTGGTAAAGATCAGTAAGATCATGAGAAGAAACACTGTAACTGATTTAAAGTCATCCTAATGTGATTAATACATCCTCTAATTCATTTTCAGAAACAATTGCTCAGTGGCCATTGTGTTACCAAGGCTTTCCTTAGGAGTACTAATTAGGATCTTACATCTTTAACCTAATATTTAGATTAATCTAAGACAAAGACTTCTGTTTGAGACAGTATTCTCCCAAGCCATTATGCCAGTTTAATCAGAGTAAATGAGTGGAGCTAACACGTACTCCACAGTAGAAGTCAAAGTTTCAAAAAAAATCTAGGTTTTGCATTTAAAAACTACTCCTAATTAAAGCTGAAGACTCTAAAATTATCCTGTGGGGGGAAGATGAAAATCATTCCAAGATATTGTTATTGTGCTTCATAACATAGAACTTATAAGGAGCAGTGTCACCTCCAGGAATTCCAAACACGGAATGGAACGTTACAGCATTCAATGTCCAGGTGCCTTGGTTCTCTATTCATACTTACACTAGCCATAGCTTTTTAGCAGGTTCTGATAGGTATTTTCTGAAGTATTTTTTTTTTTCCAGCCCTGAATTTACCATTCATTCACTACAAATGCCAAACATTTCACAAAATGTTATACAATTATTTTTGCTAAAAATGAGAAATATGAATGGTCTTGAAGATGCCAGGACAGTCTGTATTTAACAATGGCACAGTAGTGTTGCAAGTTAAAGGAACTTTGTAACTATATCTTATTTTCAGGAAGGGGGAAGAAAACAAGATTTACCTTTTCAATAATGCTTGTATCTGTTTTTGTACCTATCAGACAAAGATGATATAATACGTTGGGTATTTAATGTGGACTGTAGCACACCCGTCATGAACAGGCTGGTGCAACACGAGGAGTGCACACCACACTGATCCCCACTGAGCTCTAATGCTGCTTCCCTTCACTTAGCCCAGCCACAGGAAGAAGGCAGACTCCCTCCTGAAACAACATAAGCTCACTACTCTGACAAAGGCACACATGAATAGTCTGGTTTGGGCACATCCATTAACTAAGGCTTTGAGAAGGGAGGGTTCAGAGTCTCCCATGACAGAGAAGCAAAGAGAAAAGGCAGCAGTGTCAGGCTCAAAGGAGCAGAAAAGCAAAGTGCTTTAGGCAGAAAGATAAGACACATGAATAAAGACAGATGCAGGGCTCAGCTGAAGAGTTCAGTCTCCTTTCAATCAAAGTCACAGGCGGATTTGCCAGGTTCTAAATACACAGTTAGTTCTGCCTCCCACTTCCAATCAGCATCTCCTCTGAAGGGTCTGCAGGAAGGGTCTGCAAGACGCCTTTGCCATCTTCCCCATTTTAGAAGGAATGCCACTGGTTGGTCATTACTTTTTCACCATGATCCCACCCTGTCCCTAGCCTAAGGCTTTCACTTTCTACTAAAAAGAAATGCTCTCCTCTCCCTCCTTTCCCACAGATAATGAATTATGGTGCTGCCAGTAACACATTCCCTTCCACAATGCTAGATTTAAGACAATTAATTAGCTGAGTTGAAATGTACTGTACATGGGAAGACATTATTTCTAGAATAATTTAGGATCAGCATGGAAATAATTGGAGCAATGGAAATTTGAACATCCCTTATATGTAAGTTGGATAACATCAAACTTCACCTGTAGCCCGTTCCTTATCCTGACCTTAAGAACTTGCAAGACCATGAGGTTTTTTTCTTCTCATAAAATGACAACAGTAATGGAGTTAAAAACTTCAGCGTGCTTTTAGAGACTGATCATGCAACATTCACCAAAGAGTGTAATGATGTCGGTGGATTCTCTGCTTGTGAAAGAACACAGAGAGGGCCAGTCTGGTTTTGTCTAAAGTCTGTACTCAGGTATCTTGTCTCTGATAGAGTCTTTGAATTCTCCAGAGTACTCTGCTAGACTGTACTCAACTTGAGGGATTTCCTGACTAATGCAGTTTGTCTATTTTCTAAACCCCATCAGCCTCTTGTTCAGTGCTTGTTCAGTCTGCTGTGGAATACAGATAGCCTCTTTGCATTCATAGCATCTTTCCCAAGTAGATCTGCAAACCTACCAGCTGCTGTAATGGAGAGCCCTTTTTTTATTTGTTTATTTCTTTTGAATCTGACTCCTAGCTGTATTTGGTAGCCCCAGGCTTTTGTTCTTGAAGATTAACTGAGAATATTTACCTGTTCTGTCTAGGACCCTCGTGGTTTTGTATACTTCAGTATCTCCATCAAGTTTTCTCTTTTCTAGCCTGTAGTGTTGTAGCCAACTCAGAAATCCTTGCTTCCTGGTCTTTATAATCACTGAGATGGTGCTTTTCCTATAGGAGAAAAGTGTCTTGTATTGAAGGCTTTTTCTTTTCAGCTGTCACATAAAGTTTGCTGAGAAATACCTTTTTAAAAGCTACTAGAAGATCTCACTCTTAGTTGGCTGGTTGCTGGAGTGAGATTCAGAAGCTTGTGTTAGGAAGGTTCCTTTCACAATGACTAAAGCTATACTCTAATCACAGCCATCCAAGCAGGCCATTACCCAGGATAACGAAGAGGGAATGGTGGTGTTGGGAAAGAGGCTGAAGCCAACCCTGCTTTGAGAGGCTTCTGCCACTTGAAGAGCACAGCCTGGAATTGCCTTCTGAGGCCAAAGGTGGAAAAGGGAATGAAAAATACTCTCCTTGTTTGTGAAGTATCTGTGCCTATATCTGTAGTTGTTATAAAATGCAATTATCATGGCCCTGAGTGCATCAACAGTCTGTGCAACCTACAATACAATCCAACAGTCCTACCACAGGTCTGGTTGCTTTGGTGTCTGATCAGTTCTGGCTGCTTCTTTACAATAACAACACAAAATATTCATGCTAGTAGCAGGAAAATTGTGTTTGGCCATATCTTTCCAAATCTAGCAGTGCAACTTACCAGGAAGACCGTTCAACAATCTGGGTCAGTGTTTTCACTTCTGGTGCTGCATAGAGAAGAGTACAGAATTTTTTGAGCCAAGAGGCAGTAGTACAGCTGTAAATGAGTGACTAAGGGCTTTGCTATGAAGAGCAGTGCTGTACAGTCTAATCATTGGTGTAAGCCTTTATGGATTTTACATTACATGGCTGCTGGATGAAATACTCAAGTATCCCTGGATTCAGAATTTAAGAACTGCCCCTTGAAGAGCCCATTTTAGCCACTAAGGTAAGGTAATGTTTCTGCGCACTGACCCTGTGAAACCTGTCTCTTTTGTACAAGTCCAACAAAGGAGTAGAATGTATTCCTCCACCCTTTCATTCAACTTCTTAGATAAGTTCTGCTCCTCCTTTTTTCCTATGGGGGCTGCAGCCAGCAACTCTCAAGCTTTCCATATGACAGCCAGCCCTCCTTACCCTTTGCTGGCTACCGTGCGCTCTCATTGATGTTGTACATATGCAGTATATTGACAACTGTAACGTCTCTAAAGGTAGAAGTGCTCTGAGCAGAATGCCTAGAGTGGTCTTTGGACACCAGCCTGCATCTTGTGAAGGCGAGCTCTTCCCTCTGGTGTAAGGAAAAGGTTCATCACCAGGAGGTTGTGAGGATGGAACAGGTCGCCTAAAACCAAGTCACAGCCCCAAGTTACTGAAGTTCAAGGAGCATTTGGACAGCACTCAGATATAGAGTTGGGGTGCTGGGTGGTCCTGAGTGGAGCCAGAAGTTGGACTCGATGATCTTTGTGGGTCCATTCCAACTCCGGATATTCTATGATTCTAAGTAGTGCGTTAGGAAACTGTGTGGAAGGTAGGTATCTTCACTGAAACTTCACCTACATTTTGTGAGGAGCTTGAGCCCATCGATGGTGCTAGGTGTGTTCTTGGGAAGCCCTCTCAAGCAGGACCCTTCTGGACACACAAACTGGTACCAGCCGGGTAGGGGCTGTGGGAAGGGGGGCAGTGTCTGCCAAGCAGCTTGCAGCCCACACAGAGACAAAGCATTTGAGTCCTGGAGAAGTTGCCTAGGCCTCATGGTCAGAAATGCAGCTGAGCGTAGCACAGCTTTAGATGTTGGTCTTACAGTTTTGTCTAAGCCTTGTTGAAGGCACCTTAGAATTCCTGTCATCTTTACCCATAATATTAATGAGGCAAAATCTGCTCTTGCACTTGGTTTCATAGGAAAAACAGAACAAAACAAAAGCAAACAGAACACCCACCAAGTCTACCATTGCAGCTCATGCTCTTTCATTCTTGGTGTGATATAGAGCACGAATGAGCGGTGGTACATTCACTTTACACTGTTTGCTTCCCAAATAACTTAGGAGCATCTACTAAATAGAACACAATAAACTGGGACATCCAATAAGAAAAAACATTTGTCTACTTCTTATTTTTCTCTAATTGTTATATTTAAGTCAAATATTTTGCACCAGTAGGATATTTCAAATACTGTTGAACAACTTGCCATGTTCGTGTGCCCAGATATTTTTCTCATTTTTTTTCTGCTGAAAGTTACAGGTGCTTTTGAACCATCTTTGTTTCAGGCAACATTTACATAAAAAATAAGAACTTTGATCACCAGCCAGTGTTAACTGACGTAGCTCTATGGAACTAAGTTACATCAGGTGAGAATACAGACACCTGTATATAAGCACATGGTAATACATGAAATACTGATCGTCGGTACTCATTTCATCAACACGTGATACAACATAATTCCAAATAAATATGCTCAGTAGATGATGCGTTGCATTTTCAATACTTCAATTGTTTTATTTCAACTTTCAATTTCTTCAACTGCTGATACATTTCTTCAGCATAAATGTTATCAGGGCAGAGATTTTTTCTTGAAAATGGGTTAGACTACGTTCCATTGCTCCAAACCAGATCCCATTTCTGTCACACATTTCTGCTCTAAAACCACTTATTATCAAAATAACCAGTTATTTTGATTTACTCATCTATGTTTGCACGTTTGCAAGTTCTCTACTGACAAAAAAAAAAATTAAGAAAACCTGAAGCTGATCTTTGTGGTATCTTTATTTAGTACTTCATAAAATACAACACCCTTAATTTATGGTCACTTTTCATATTCAGGCTGTTTGAATCAATCTGAGGGTAAGCTCATGTTGTCTTCACGTTCAAACTCTTCAGAGACATACTCCATGGTCTCTGTTGCTGGGAATGTAGAAAAGATCTTTCTAAAACATTTGGAAAACAAATTCTCCCGGTTATCTAAATGAAACAATTTCAGATGCAGTTTGCTGTGACTGAATGAATTTCTGCCAAGAAATCTAAGCCTTATCTATCTGTGCACTTAGCTATCTGTAATGTAACTACTGCTCCTAATTATAATTCAGTGTTCAAATTGTTAGAAAATACTACGTGAAATGTGATTAACTGAAAGTCAGAAGGAGCTCCTTTAATGGAAAACATTTATTGCTGTGTGGAGTTAATCTCAATTCAGAATGTTTTGAAGCTGCATTCTCTCCATAATCATATGATAAAATATAGTTAATTCTTGAATATATTATTATTTCAAAAATGACAGTTAATATAGATTTTCTGTCTCACTTCAGTTAGAGAAAACTTATACATACACACTTGCTATATGTTTATATAACTAATGTTTGCATCCAATCCTAGGTAGGCCAGTCACTTTCTTTAAAATATCTCTTCTCACCTTTTCCATCCTGCCTCTCTGCTAGAGTGATTAGAGACCTAATACACACACACACACACACACACACATATATATATACACATATATATATATATTTCCTTCTAGAACATATTAATAATCTTCTCAGAGGAAGGATCTCCTTCCTCCAAAATTAATTCTGGTGAATGGTCTGTAACACAGTGAGCTGAAAAGTAAAAAACGTCACTACTCCTAGGAGTTTCGTGCCAAAAAAGAGTAAACTGAATTAATAAAGAGCTTTTCAACCTCCACATGAAAGATCTCCTGGAAGCAGAATTTGTTTTGTCAATGCTGTAACAAGTGTGTGCCCAGCTCAGCCAATTTTCTGTAGTGCTGTTGAGGGATTTCCTTTCTTAGCCTGTTACCTGATGACCTCTGCAAGCACAAGTAACAGAGATTATCTGTACAGTTCTTGTCAAATAATTTGTCCATAAGGAATACAAATGGATCCAGGTTTCTGGACATTGGCCTACATATTTTGTTTTGAAATAACCAATTAGATCGAAGTTAAATGAATGATTGTGCAAAACTGAATGAGTTGGTGTTAAAAGCTAACAAGCATTGGACAAAATATATATAAATACTCTTTTGTGAACATGTGTAACAGTTTGCTAATAAGGAGAGTTTTGCAGAATACTCACCATTAAAAATTGGCACTAGAAATGTTGACTTCAAGAACATTTAGAAGGTGGCTTTTGAATGTAAGAAAAAATGAAAAATGAGCTTTTACATATGGAGGAGATAATAAATACCAATTTCAAAACAGCAAAGATGATTCATAAAACTTACGGTAGATTTTAAAAAGCTGCTGCATGGAAAAGTATCCTGTTTACAAATAAGGTAAAAATGTATTTTAATTTTCCTTTTTTGTTTCTTGATTTTTTCCTTTACAGATCAATAACACGATCTTACTATCGCAATTCTGTTGGCGGCTTGCTAGTCTTTGACATCACAAACCGGCGATCCTTTGAACATGTGAAAGACTGGCTGGAAGAAGCAAAAATGCACGTACAGCCCTTTCAGATTGTATTTCTGTTAGTAGGACATAAATGTGACTTAGTGTCACAGCGCGAAGTTACAAGAGAAGAAGCAGAAAAACTGTCATCCGACTGTGGTATGAAATACATAGAAACCTCAGCAAAGGATGCCACAAATGTCGAAGAGTCCTTTACAATTCTCACACGAGACATCTACGAACTTGTGAAAAAAGGAGAAATCACAATACAAGATGGATGGGAAGGTGTTAAGAGTGGCTTTGTTCCAAATGTTGTACATTCATCAGAGGAAGCTGTAAAGCCCAGAAGACAGTGCATCTGCTAATTCGTAGCATGCCAAAGAGCACATCAGGTGTTCAGAAGATGACACCAACCTAAAAACAGAATAATAATTCTGAAATAAGATTAGATCATGACATAGCTGAATCACAGAATGGTAACTTGCTTTTGTATCCTTCTGATACATAACTTCATAAAATTCTAAGGTTTTTTTTTGTTTTTTTTTTTTAGAGAGTACAACATCTTTCTGTGGTCTTCAGGAAAAGAAATGATATATTGCTAAAGGAAACAATCCTATAGCAAGGCACTTTGAAAGTGCAATAATCATCAAGACAACATCCTATCTTGGGTTCTGTATTTTGAATACAGATTAAAATCAAGCCTTGCTAGGAGAGGATGAGACGAGCTTTTTACTTTTGTTCATCCTGCTTTAGTTTTGGGCAGGAAAATATCATACCTTATACTTTTTTAATGTGATTCTTTACACAAGTGCAGCATTGCTTATCAACATTAAAGTTCAGTACATTGTAGAATTCCATAAGAACAATAACTAAATAAAGCAAGGTGGAAGAATGTTCCAATAGCAAACACTTTTGATACGACTATGAATAGAAGCCTTACTAAAGAAAAAGAATGTTTTAGAAAAGATGATTTATTTGTATACTGAAAAGGGGAATAGAAGCAATGAAATTTAACAATGAAATGTACTATTGAATATTTTCTGAATTACCAGTGAAACTAAATGTTTCAGTGTTCACATATGATCCAGTTGCTTTTTGTGTTGTATACAAAACAGGTTACCCAACTGCTTGAGTTCTGTTTTGGAGGCCAAATCCTCAGCTGGACAATTATCATAGCCACACCGATACCTAAATAGTGATGTTCATTTACACAAGTAATTTCCATACTAGCTTTAAAAAATAAAAGTACTTCTGTCTAGAAGTAAAAATAAATGTTTAAGTGCTGCAACCCGTGGGGTTCCAGGGTTTGAATTTTAGCAGAATAAGGATTGGTTTGTTCTCAGCCAGTAAATGTAAATAAAGGTTTTAAAGCCAAAAGTGTTAGTGTTTGAAGAGGAAAGGATTTCTAAGTTAATACTAGGCTGCAAATAGTAAAGTTGGAGAAGCACTATTCCAAAAGCAACACACAGTAGCTCTTAATAACAGTAATAATAGGAAAAATCTGTGGTTGTAGCATTTTACTGAGCTTGAGGTCATCTTCCTACTACTTCTCTGAGTACAACTTACAGTAGCTTTACACAAACTATGCCCTATATGTGTAGCACTTAAATACCAAATAAGTCTATGTCTTTTGTATCTCTAGCACTGTAACGAGATTACTTGATCTCCAGAGTTGATAAGAATCCACAGTTTATCTGGGCATACTCCTAACCTCAGAACACTAAGTCAGTTATCTTCATATAAAGATATATCAGGCTACAGTTCTCTGTTTTTGACACCAGAGAACAAGTTTACCTAATCTTATTTTTTTTCTTTAATAATCATGAAGTTGGTTTTCCTTCAGATTGCTTTAAGTCCTTCTGCAATACTTTTGTAAATATGCCATAGTACCAATACAAGTTGTTTGGTTCCAGTTCATTTATTCATTTAGGGTCACTAAAATTATTGACTTCAAAAGGAACTGAAAGGTTTATTTTTCAATATCCTGAGTCTCACTTGCACTGAGGCCCAGTTATACTGTCGTAGAAGGATACAGAGGCCTTAATAATAAACAGGAATCAGCCTTAATTCATTAGCAATTAAAACAGCTAATTCTAGTCACAGCATGCTACAAAGTAATTGCTGTGAGTTTGACTCTCTATTAAACTACACTTTTTAGTCATTTACACCAGCTCCATTTTGATTTGAGGGCAGTTCAGGCACTCTTTAAGTAAATGTAAATGACTACAAATGCCAATAGGGTGTGCAGAATCAGATTGTGTGCATTTGATACCGACTGCCCTATTGTACCAGGCCCATGTTGTGTATCAAAAAATGTCTTAGTTGCTTAAGAATACCGAATGGACCAATGAGTAAATCAGAGGCTTAGGAGTCAGTAGTAGCTCTGGTTCACTGTGTGTTTCTGAGCAAGGCATTTAAGTTTTCCGTGCCTCATCTGTATCTCAGAAATTGAGATAACTGTGCTTCCTGGCATTCACGAGGACCTTTGAGACCCAATCTGACTGTGTGATCTCTGGTCTGGACTCTTTTCCATCTGTCATATCTGTTGTAGAGTGCTTAGCACCATGGGATGTATCATGTGGATACTGCTCTTTTCTGCTGTACCAAAAACGATAGAAGAGATGAAAGCAGCTATATTACTACCAGGTACTGCTATTGTTACAAATCTACATTTCACATTACTTGCAAGTTAAAATCTTTACGTTAAACTTTTCTTCCTGAATACTCTGAGCTTTTCATTCTGTGTGTATAAAATCTGCGTGGGAGGAGCTGGCAGGAAAGGGTCTGGGAGAAAAGGTGAGGGAAGAGGAGGTATGCACAGAGAGATAAACAGTCACCAGAACAGAGCCTTAATGATCTCAGCTGTGAAAGTTGTACCTGTAGTGTCACATTTATTGCAGTGGGAGTAGAGCTTTTAACCAGATTCAACCATGTAAGGAGCTGGGATTGCCAATGCAACAGGAAAAGAAATTCACTGCATTTTAAAGTACTGTGCACATAGTTGTCTTATTTGTAATTCCTAAAAATGTAGACTAACATGTACATTCAAATGTTGTCTATCTTGACGATGTATTAAACCAATACTGCACCTTCTCACTATATCCTTGCACTTAATGAAAATGTCTGATAAACAGGTTACTTGCTGATATATGTCACTCTGCATTCATAGGCTTTGCAATAACTGTGTGAGTAACCACCAGAATACGCTGTACAGCAGATCACTGTTCAGTGCATTTATTTATTTACTCCCCCAAGGAAGGAAAAATATGATGCTTCCTATTAATGCCAGAATGAAATTTCCAGAAATTAAAGAAATCCCACTTGGCAACCAAGTTAAGACATAGTTAATAACAACAAAAACAACAACAAAACTCTTTTAAAATCCAAGTTTAGTAAATCCAGTTGGGAAAAGGAAAAGCCTCTTAAAATAGGAACCTGTTTGTGTTGGATTCACAGGCCCAGGATATAATGTACTATTTTTGTCTCCTAAAATATTTAGCTTCATTGCTTTAAGTTTGATAAGGAAAAAAAAGTCTTCCTTTCGTCATGTAAATATTTTACACGTGAATTCTTCAGATATTTTAGCTTGCATATAGTTCTGTCCTATGTAGAAAAGGACATAGAAATCTTAACTGTTGTAGGGGAACTGCTGAA
>VXAB01016086.1:0-22384 GCA_013399175.1 Odontophorus gujanensis | reverse complement strand
GCCTCAAAGGTACAAAGCAAAGAAGTAGCACAATTAGGATGTCGGCACATAGTGACAGTCCTCTGCAAATGATGGTGTCAGGCCACTGAGGGGCCGAGGGTGGCAGGAGTGACATTCACCCTAGCAAGATGGAAATAAATGCCCTGTTTGATAAAAGAAAACAGACAATTTATGTATACCCTGAAGAGTTAACAGCTAGTGAGCCATTCCTATGGGTCAAGTGCTGCATTTGCATTTTGATGGGATGTTATCAAGTAATTAATGCACCAGTCAGGATTTATTACCTCAGGAGTGAACTGAAAGGTTCATTACAAAATCGGTTTCACTTGAAGATAGGCATTTCCTCAGAGTTAGCTTTTGACATGTTGTTCCTAGCTCTCTCTGCCTGTGGCAGCAATGGTAGAAGGCCAGTGAGGTGAAATTCATTGCTTAATAAGGGCATTCACTTTGGGTATTCTTGTGATAATAAATGTATACATCAAGGCCGTACTGCCTTGTCAGTTTAATTGCTTCTTGTGCTCCTTAACAAGCCAATCTTAATCAGTCTGGACCATGTTATGAATAATTTAGGGATCAGCAGACTTCACGCTTAATAAGATGTACTAGATTATAAAACTTAAGTGCACTGTTTATAGAAAGCATGCAAAACACTTTAAGTTTTTATTAGCAGCAAGGAAAAAAACCCCAACAAGTAGTGAGTTATTCTAACATTTGCAGTTTGTGAGCAACAGCTGTGTTTCTTAACACTGTAACCCCCCTCCACTTTTGTTGCAGGCCCACAGTTCGGCCTTTCTATCCCTCTAAGCCTCAGTGAGACATAATGGGAAATTTGAGTAGGCCATGAGATTAAAGCTCAGAATCGATGGCCAACCGGCAATTGTCATTTTAGAAAACATTCTTTTATCTTTTTAAATGCAAAGCAGACTTATTTTAAAACATTTTCTGATGGACAAAATTACCTTTTTGTTGGTGGTGGCTGACAGCCTGTGTGAATGTTAATGCAATTATTTAGATTTGAGATTGGTTTGCAAAACCTCTATCAGCGAAAGGATTTTTAAATGTTTTTAGTGGTTTAATAATACAGATGAAATGTAGGATAGACTACAAATCATTCTTACATGAAGTGTGAAATACTAAAGTAAAATACTTTTTATTTGTTAAGGTAGTACAGAAATACATTAAAAAAAATAATAGAAACAGTCTCCAATCTCTCTGAGCCTATTATGATTTCTCTGTTTAATAAGTATTGTTTGATTTAAAAGGAACATTTAACCTTTTTGTTTTCAAAGAATTCTTTGTCCTCCATTTTACCTCAACATTTGCAGGCTATAAGTCATCCACAGAGTAATGCATCATTCAGTTTATGACATCTAATAAAGGCCTACTGCAAGCATTAGAACCAGGTGCTTCAACAATTTTCCTTTCTGCTTGTAGCTGCTTCTGCTTGTTCTCTTGCAGCCTAAATAGAAAAGAGAAAAAATATATATTTTTGCTATTTCCTTTTTTATTCCTTTTCTGTTTAAGCTTTGACACATGCCAACAGCACTACGGTATCATTTGATGTCTGTGTAAAAAATAACTGCGTGTATTTTTTAATTCACTGTGTATTTATGAGTTTAAATTTAGGGTAATTAAAGGCCACATTTTTAGTCATTAGATAATGTATTAAAATAATGTTATTGTTCAGATACATTTATGAATCAGGGAGATAGGCACCAGTAAATGAAAAACAACTTCAAACCTATTTCCCAACCTATAGCTGGACTATCATACTCCTTTGTTCTTGTGCAGGTTAATAGAGATTGAGGAGATGGGCAGAGGAAAAGCAGTGCAATTTTCTGCTATTTAAGCTTGGCGAAATGGCACTCTTCAGGAAGCAGCAAAAAGTATGAAAGCGTAATAGGCATTTTAAAAGTAGAAGTCCATATAGCTGCTTGAGGGATCCTTAGATTTAGGCATGCATAGAATCACGAATGAGATAATCAGCATTGTGAAATTGAAACCTGTCTGCTGCCTGCTGCTGTTCTTCCCTCTTTCAGTGGAGTGATTTGTAACACTCATCTTCTTCAGGCAAGGCAGCCTTCAAGATTATCCAGAACTGTCAATAGTAATTGCCAAAGTATTTTATTACCTACAGAAAATCAAAGGAATTTTATAACCAACAGTTATCAAGTTTCAATACACGGTATAAAGAGAGCAATTTTAGTTGGAATACAATCGTGTTTGGCTTGCTTTAATGTTCTTGAGACAATTCCTGTGCAACCAACTACAACATTCACTGTATTTAAGCTGGAGGCAAGAATACGCATATGTACTTGTAGTTTAAAAAAATTACATAATGCTTACAAGCTTCTGCAAGCAAGTGGTTTCTAATTGCCATAAAAACTATGCCTTAGTTAATTACTTATAAAAAGAATAAGGTTTCTATAAAACTCAAGATGACATTTTGAAATTCTGGCAGTGGATAAAAGTTTAACTGGGGCATTCTCTGTCATGAAGTAAATCAAGTGCCTGGAAATTAGCAAAATATGACACTGATTATAAAGTCTGGAAACATTAATGTTGCAGCTTATATTGTGTTCTCTAAGTATCATTGCTGTGTGAACCACAATCATGATTGTCAGCTACTCATTTAACACAATTCTGTTATGCTACAGGGTCATCCATGATTCAAAGCTTTTCAGACACTTAGCTTCTTACTCAGGCTATGCATGAGTAAGGATCGTTTCTTTCTGCCTGACAGTGTTTTCCTGAGCCATACACCTTAACTTTCCTTCTGATACCAGGGAAAAGGAAGGTATGACTGTTTAAATGCTTGATGGAAGAAAATTCAGTTTTTATTTCTGACAGCGCATTTCACCTCTAATTCGTGAAGTCATATAAAAACTGAAGTGACACTACTCGATGTGTTCTTATAAAAACAAATACACAAATTGTGAAAAATTAGTTGGCATGGGGAAACGCCTCTTTCTATGTTCCAAACCAGATGGATGCACTTATATTTTGAGAATTTTATTCACAGTACCAAAGAGTAGGTATAAATCCTACTGAAAGGCTGTTCTGAAAGAGAAATAAGCGATGAAATAATTTTATACTAATATAGCCATGAAGCCATGATTACAGCATAAAAGAGATCTCTCCTTTCAATTGTGAGCCTCCTTGCTCTTTCTACATAAGCTTTTGTTTTTAAAAAATGATTTGATAATTAAATTATTAATTGTTGTTGAAAGGGTAAAGTACTCTACCAAGAACCTTCTTTAATAATACTGCAATATATGAAAAATTTAGCTAAATGGTAATTAGGGGATAGGTTATTTATATACTATTAAAATGCTGATGTTGTAATTATCAGAGAGTTATTCAATTACATTAGGTAATAGTCATTTTTATTATAAGGAAAATGAGAAATCTACTGGAAATTTTCTAATATGATGAACCGATACTGAACCTGGTACTTTTTTCACTCTTTTATCTTTTACACTCGTTTGTATTATGCAGCATATGAAACACGTTGATATATTAGTCTATCTAGTACTTCTATATGGATTATGGAATATATTTTTTAAATACATCAGCAAACCTTTTAGGGACATAAGAACAAATTGAACTAATTTACCTCTTTGTGAGGTTATAGGTGCATACTCTGACAGGAGCAACTTTCAGGGTTAACTAAATAGTTAAGAAAATGACGTCATTACGTATCTTATTTACTTCAAGCTATGAGTTAGAACTGGATAGTGAAAGGCAAGTTGATGATAACACTTTTCTGGGCCCAGACCATTGTAACAGAACTAGATCAGTGTAAATGCTATTCCTTTGAGCCTCTGGTAGTCTTAGTAGGATACTGTCTCATCAATATTAAAACGCACTGGCAAAAGTTGAATGTGTGTTGTGGCTGTTTTGTCAGTCTAATATACAAATCATAAAGCACTGTAATGAAAGCCCTTCCCCCATCCTCCCACCCCACCAAAGTTTAAGTGAAATGCCTAGGATATAGTACTGCTCATTATGTCTGGTTTCTTTGGTTTTAGACTTTGCTACTAGAACTGTACGCTCACTTTATGTATTATAGAAGTCTCACTGTTTTGTTTATTAAAATGAAGGGATGCAGAAACATCCTGTATTTTTCCAGATACTGTAGAGCTCAAGAAATCACTAGTGTTCATTTTTCAGTCAGATCTATGGTAATGGAAACTGTCATGATACTACAGTGATAAGGATGCAGCTATAATACCTTTTTCTTAGAAGTGAAATAAAATGTGAGCAGACCTAAGCTTTATAATAGTGGAATTCAAAGATTCAGAGCACAGAAGCAAAAAAAATCTGTCTATACAAAGCTATGCTACAACTAATATTAGACTACAAAGTCTGGTAATAAAATTAATTGAATCTTTATTCAACTATTCTTTTTATCTAAAAAAAATCTAGAAATCAAGTTGTTTGAAGTTTTAAAACATGAGGAAAATGCAGAACAGGATATTCGTTAATCATATGTCAGGTACGTTTGGTATGTTAGAACACAGGGCCTGACAGTGCTCCAGATAAAATCAGTTTAACACTAGCTCAGCTCCGTTAAATTTGGCAGAGATGATCTTTGTTATCACTGTTTTAAATGGGAAAACCATAGGCTCACAGCATTGCAAGCAAACTCTGAAATTCAGAACTAATTATCTCTCATTACTGTAGAAAAATAAATCGCATTTCCTTCTTAAATCTTTGTTTGCTTAAACACTGTATTGCTGCATTTAACATCGGATTGGGTACAGTAAGGGTTTACTGAGAACCTGCACAGCTGTATTTGTACAGAGCTGTACCTGATTCTCACCTCCTGTAGTGTGAGCAGTGGTAAGTGAACTGTTTCTGTGTTGTTCACTCACTCTGTCAGATCGAAACTCAGCTCAATAGCATTAAACTAGCTCCCATTTGAAAGATTTGTCTTACAAAACCCTGAAAACTGCTCTGAACATGCATACATTGATTTTGTTGCAGGAATCTCCTGAGCTTTGATGAAAAGGAGACTCCACATGCAGGTGAAAGAGGGTTTACCTCTTCAATATTAAAAAGAGAAGATTAAGGATTTTTGTTCAACTAAGGCTGAACTAATCAGTGGCATGTGAGCATTAAGAGCGTTGGCCTCACGCCTCCAGTACGATAATGTTATTTTCTTTAGTTTAACAACAAGTTCAAATATCTCCAATAGCTGCTTCTGACTAACTGTCTACCATTATTCCCATTTACACAGCTAATTGAATGTCCTGGAGTGTAGGAGTAAAGGTTTTTATTTTAGCCTCGGAAAGGGAGGTATTTTTCATGTTCATTCAGGGAAATTTACTTAAATTTTGTTCAGTAAAAGATGCAACTGTTATATCAATTCACAGAAGAACATCTGTGTGATGCTAGTCTAAAAGCTGAGCAGTTTAGTATTCACAGAGGAGATGAGGCATTTTTTGTAATCAGAAGTTTAGTTCCATTCCATTTAGTTCTATTAAAACATAAAAATAAAATGAGACGAGTGATTTTCACCAACTTTCATGTTTTACTCTAAAGAGAAAAGATGTTTATTTAGGTTTATAAACTGGAGAATGTTTCTTTCTTTGTCCTCAGTACAGACATCTCATGTAATGTACATACTATCATCTTAGCACATACAAACAACTGTGGATTTTTCTCCATGAAGAAGAGTGGAGTATCCTTAGTTTACAAATATCATCACTGAGAGAGAATTCCAGAACAATGCAATGTGCAGCACCCTGAGGAAAACAATACCTTTTTGGCTTTTACTGTCAAATTTTGCTTTCTCTTGCATTCATCTGTGAAAATTTTTGTGGCACAAACATTACTTGAAATTGTGGCAAAGGTAAGACTTTTGTAGACATGGAGGGAGGAGGCAGTAATTTTTAAAATGAACTAGCTGTGCTGCAAGATATCATAGCATGTTACAAATATATCTAAACACAAGTCTTATCAGCTGTGCTTTCGGTCTATAGCAAGCAATAAAATAACAAAGTTTAAATGAATGCTACAGAGACAGATAAAGCTAGATAAGAGATTTGCAGAAATTAGATAACATTTATTTTCCATCATTTATAAGAATTACTGGGTTTGCCTCTTAGGCATATGTTGGTTGCATTCTTGCACAGCATGGCTCTTCTTCGACAGGTCTGCTTCCCTGCCATTCTTAAACTTAGGTCACACTCCAGAAATGTATGGATGTCCAAAAAAAAAATAAAAACATAAAAAAGGGAATTGCTTCTTAAGTACATCTCATATTCTTTAAACTAATGATGGCTGATCTGGAAAAGAAATCAGTGGTGATAACTTAGCTTTTCTTCAGTCTGAAAATGGAGCAGAAATGTCAAGAAAAACAAGACCTGAAATGACTAATGAAACTATAGGATTATTTGTCTAAATTTTGTTGTGAATGATCTCCAAATACTGCTGTAAAAATAACATATAATTACTGCTTAGTAAATTAAGTTAAAATTCAAATGTGTTTAATGACCACAGGGATTCCTAAAAATATTTAGTGCTTTTATTACCAGAAAAAATATTTATTTCACTAGAGTATCTCCAATTTGATCAACTCAGAGATTCTGAGTAGTACACCTATAGGTAGTTCTGAACTGAGGGAGTTAAAAGCAGTAGTGGTGAATTTAGGCCAGTTGTAATTTAAAGAAGGTTGCTGGCATTTTAGAATTACATTACTCTATTGGAATTCATTTCATGCTGTACTTCTATCATCTCCAAGAGATGTTAGTTACAAGGGTAGAAGCTGAACCAGTAGCATTCTTTTTCTAAGCCAATCCATAAAGATGCTTCTTTGCCTCTTTGATGTGATAAGGAAGTGTTAAATCAAAGTGAATCCTTCTTCTCCATCTTGGGACAGAATATTGTTTAAACCAATTGTTACTATTCCTGGGTGTTTTAAACACTGAACCATGCATCTCCCCCTGCAGATCAGAGAAGACTGTAGCAGTCATCCTGTACCACCTGCTATCACTTAATTAGTATAATCATCTAATTTCCAGTTGGAAATAATGGCATCATGCACTTTTTAGTAATTGTAACCATCATAATATATTCCAAATTATGTTACACTAACATTATGTGATTTAGACATTTTAAGAGGAGGTATTTTCTTTGCATTTACATGCTGTTTTTTTCTGATCTTGACTCACACAGCAGCAAAAGGTCATAATCAGTTTTTTGTATTATTATGGTCCTAAAGATACCACTGATTCATATCATAACTCTGCAGATGAGTCTTTCATAAGTATGATTTAACCTGTAGTGGACAGAGAAAAAGATAAATAATGGAAGCAGCAGCAGCTTGTGAGAATATAAAAGCATCCAGATTTTGAAGAGTTTATTTGTTCTGTTTTGATAGCAAAATCTACATTTTTTCTCTTTTTACAAAAAATACTGATGATCACATACATGAGTTAAATTTTATATAGGTTCTGATTAAGATTCCCAGTTTGAGGAATAATCTTAGTTGATCACAAAAGCTTCTAGTCTTTAAACCTTAGTATATTGCAGCATTTTTATTTCCTCCCAAAGATTGCATCACAACAAATGAATAGGTAATGAATGGGTCATTTGGGGCAGCTTCTTTTCACTGGACAGGTCTGGGTTATGCAGCTTTGAAAACAGAAGGAGAGAGAAAAAGAGAAGCAGTGAGATGAAGGGATATAGGCGAACCTGAGCCACTGCAGAGTTAACCCTCCCCCATTCCCAGCAATACTGCCTGCCTAAGCACAGCACTACTACATATATATCAGGCAAGGTTATTACCACTCTGTTCTGTAAACATGCTGTGCCTCCTGGACATCTTCTATTTTTATTTCATTTTTGTGTTATATCTTATATGTAAATCTAGGCTGGTGAGAGTCAGGAGGCATTCATAGCACTGGGCCAAATTCATTCCAGGTGTAGTTCCAGGTCCACTGACTTCAATGAAATTACACCTGGGATGAATTTGGTCTGTTATTAACTATAGAGATTACATGTCCAGCTTCCTTAGTATACTAAAATACCCAGAATACATATAAATAATGAAGTATGTAATTACAGTCCTGGTTTTAATTTGTGTTTCTAAATGTGCTGATACTTTTGCACATGTTTATAGTTACAGCTATGCTATTGTCGTATATTTTTGTTTAGTTCAAATACATTTGATTTTGTCTCTAAAACAGAGATACACTCTTACTCTTGTTTACTTTGAAATGTCTCAATAATTCTTTCAAAATGCATACAATGGCTGATTCCTTAATTGAAATATTAAATTATATTGGCCTTAAATATCTCATGAATATTTGCACTGACAGACCAGTACAGGGCATCGCAGCACTGCCACTTTAAAAAAAAAATTCTGTAAACAAAGAGCTAACGTTCTTATTGATTAAGTGTTAATCAATATACACAAATAGGTGATCTTGTTCGAGTCAATGGGAGCCAATAGAACAGTTACCTACCAATATTAGAGAAAGATTTCATTCATTTATATGGTTCTTCTTCCATGGCTTGGCAAGAATTTGTTCTCGACCATAACCAAAAACTAGGCAGTTTTTAAAGGAACTCTTCCTTCATCAGGAGATGTAAAAAGCATATGTATGACTTACCTCTGCGTAGGTCTTCTAATTCTGTTCTCTTCCCCCGTGTCGTTTTGTACATTCCTGCATCTTGCAGTATTGCACACTGTGAAGACCTAGTAAGCGAGTTAAAGCCTGATGACGCTAACGAATCCCAGCGCAAATGACTGAATCAATAGGAAACCAGCCACTGCTGTTTAAGTGTATCGATAAATGTACCTTTACTTTCTCTTGAATGGATAAGTGTCGCAGTTAAGAGTCCTATGGATCTCTTAATTGAAAGTTAATTTTAAATCAATAAGGAGAGTCATTTAAATATTGATCAGTCCTTTCTACACGAATTGTTAGCTGATTTTTTTTTGAAACAACTTTGTTTAAATGCAATCAATAGCCCACAATCAGTGCGTTCCATAAAAAATTGACAGATGTTCCCAAAATGCCTGCTAGGCATAATCTTATCTGTTTACATATGTGGCATAGATATTTCAGGTCTCTTCAATTGTACTTAGGTATCTGTGGCATAAACGTGCTCTCCTTATATACCAAGGAGCACTATTAAAACACGTTCTTCCCTTTGCTTTTGATTAAACTGTTTTAAAATTAAAAAAAAAAAAAAAAAGAAAAAGAAAGAAGATTGCTTGGATATCTTTCAATTGTATAAGTAGTATTCCTATTGTTTTATGAATACAGGGAGATTGCAAAAGAATGCCTTTGTTTCATACACGGGGAAAAGAGATATAAGAGCTTATTTGAAGCACATGTACTCTAGAATTTATGTGTCATAACCCATCAGATGTGTTACTATATGCAAAATGCTACTTATGTTTAATTATATAGATGTTTCTGTGTACTGTATGTGTGCATGTTGAGCAGTTACCATTTTTAGCTTTATTTCTTGGATACTGTCTCTTTTCCTGCATAGCAGCACATAGCCAGGCTTTCTTTCATTTCTATTTGACAAAGCACACCGTTAAGCTAAAAGGATACAAATTTCATTTCATGAGATTCCTTTAGATTAACCTAATAAAATGAACTTAGCTACATGTGGCTTTCAACATTTCAGCAAACATGATGCTCTTCTAGTGCTGCCTTCCTAAAGCATGTTCAGTTATTTACCTGTAGCATCCTGCTACAACGTAGTTTGTCACACTTAGTAGTGAAGTCAGGCTGGACATTTTAGTACAAGCAATATACATAGCACTTTTCTCCTACACTCTCTAATTAATTATAAAGTCATACTTTGATGTACAGGGCTCTGAAGTCATGAAGTTGTCCTTTATTATTATTTTCCTTATATTTCATATTTGAGATCCAGCCCTTTTAAAAGATTTGTTCTTCTAAGTAATTAAGCCCTTTTTTGAAGTGTGAGAGGATAAAGTTAATTATAACAAATCACAAAATTATAAATGTAAATTTTTTTCAAATGTAACACTTTTCTTTTCAATGATGTGATTTAAATATGAAACAGCCTGACAATTATTTTGACTGACATTTAACTGAAATGTATTGCCATAATTATATTTCCTTTCTAAGTGGCAAACAAAGGATTAAGTCCCATTAATTAAAACTGTTTATGACACAGTGATTCATGGCAGAAAATAATAAACAAACTATTTTTTTTTTAGTGCAAAGGAGAATAGAGTTTGTCTGGAAAAAAAAAAGAATCTGTCATAATATAATTTACACTTCTGTTGCTGTCAATTCAGAAGTTTTCTGGTGTTCTGAAAATCGGCTGTTTCTTAGTCCAGCATTACTGCTGTTGCAAAATTTCTAACCCATTTCATTGTGTTTTCTGCAAGAAAAACCACAAACAACAACAACAAAAAGCCGTACTGAAAGGGAAGAATAAAAAGAAAGGGACAGGTATCACTAGTTCATATGCATATGGGTTCAGCATGTGAAGATACTGTTTCTCGGATCAGCCTTAAGATGTGACTGATAGATCTTATTTGTCTGATAGAGTTGACCAGGGAAATAGAGCTACAGCTGGTTACTTCATTAGGTCCTCTCATTGATTGAACCCTGCTGAAGTGATGCAGCAGGCTCCTGAGATAACTGCTGGTAATAGAACAAAATGAATTCTTATCACAGAGATTGGAAAGGCCATTAACCCTGGCCTCCAATGCTTTTCAGAGGTCACAGACAGGAAGCCAAGCGGTGACTGGGAAAACTGTTTTCTGTCTAACTACAGGTCATGTTAGAGGGGGTGTGTGACTTTTTTACCCTTCGGCTTCTGTACAGATGAAACTGTTACACTGGCAGATGTTAATAATCAGCTGTAAATAAATATTGGAAGCAGAAAAAGAAAAATGAGAAAGCACAGGAATTTATTTCAATAAATATTTAATAAAAGAGCAATTGTTACTGTGATATTTACTGCCAGTTCTGCTGTAGATTTTTGCTTAATACTTTTCCATATAAATTGAAAAGAGAAATACATAGAGGCACTTAAAAAAGGAAATTTAATACGGTTTTATATAAAAATACCTTTCCTTCCTTCCTTCAAAGATGAGGATTATAATTGCCTGCTGCCTGCCTGCTTGCCTTATTCAGCAAGCCTATCAACCAGTTCATCTGTGAATTAGTGCAGGGCGCTGTTTGCCTTTCACCTGGTTGAGAAGGGTATATATCTAAGTAACAGTCCTATAATTTACATTTAATGCAACCTTTCAATTGACCATGAGCCCACAACCTAAGCCCCCATCTCACAGCTGAGGACTTTCCCACATTTGTCAAGTCAGTGCCACTCCAGCATCAGCTAGGAGAAATCATCCATTTAAGCCCTGAAGCTGCACATGACAATTTTCCTACCTCTGCTGAAAAATCTACTCATGGAAGAGGTAGCTTTGCTTCTCTGTGACTCTTGCTTTGGGAAGCAGTGTCTTATTATGCACATTGATTAAGAGAATATAATATTCTGCATCTTATAGATCATTTTCTCTTTATTACTGACGTATATAAGGCAATGGAGAAACTTGATGTAGGTTGCTTTTAGCAGTACGTTGGTGGCCTCTATCCTCGTGATTGTGATTTAATTTCAATGTCTGTGGTCACGTGGTATTCTCTGCTGGAGCCAATCTTTCTCAAGGAGCAAGTTCATTTAAATGTAAATGGGGTCCTGTGGATGGAAAAAACTACCTACTTCATGTCTTCAGCGACCCACCCAAGCATTTGGTTTGGCCTTCCTTGCATAAATAATAGCAAGAAGGTATGTTGCCATTGCCTTGCTTGAAACATCAGACGTGGTTTGGAACAGCTAAAAATCAAAGCACTAGAAGGAGACTGGTTTGGATGAACTCACAGTTCAGATCCCCATCCTGATTATAAAGTGTAAACATAAAATTAAAAAATCATGGAGTTATTTTCAGGAGTTGCAGATGAAAACCAACTCAGGCTAAAATACTCTGAAGTAGCAGAAAATTTGTCATTTTATTAACTTGAATGGATTTTTGCTCTTAATTGTTTGTAGCAATTTGCAAGAGTTGGATGAGAATGTGGTATAAGTGGTAATATAATTAGCATCAATTTAGCATAAAAATGCAATCTTGCATTTTCTCAGTAGTTACCTTCCCTTGTGTGGATTTTTTTTCATTGTGTTATTAAATACCATCAACTGGAATGTTTTTTTCTTCTTTACTGATGCGTGGAAGAAGATATGAATGTTTGCACACATTCTTTAAATCAATATCTTTTTGACAAATACACTCCTGAAGTCATATATGGTCTTCTTATAGAAATACTCCAGGTGTATTTGAGCTGAACTGAAAAACTTTCCTTATAAATTTCCTTTCCCATCAAGCGAAATCATAAACAACTTTTCATCTGCGTAGATGAACAAATATATTTTCAGAATTATTTCATTAAATGCACACTTTTATTTATCTCATTTATTAAGAATGTTATGTTCTGTTGCAGATGTTTCAGGGCATGACACATGGGTCTGGAATCTCAGTGTATGATACCTTTGGTGAAACTCACTTATGAAACATCCAAGCTTCCAGTTAGCTGTGGTCTGCACTAAGAACTTAGCAGAATTTTGTAGTTGTTCCAGAGTGTGTAATAAAGTACTGGTATTTACTGTTTTCAGAGATTTCTCAAGAATATTCAATAAGCTTTTCTCTTCTTTTTATGAAGTATCATTAGTTCAATATGACCTAGATTTAAGCAGTACAAGATTTGCTATTCAGGGTAAGAAACAGGATATTAGTGTTTATGTTACTCAGCTATATTGGGTGTAGCTGTGAATCAAATAATTTTATCCTGGTGGCTTCCAAACATAAAATGTTCATCTGTTGGTCCTTATTCCTTTATTCCACTGAGCTGGTTAAGTAACAATAACCTATGTTGTATGTTTAGTTTTCAGAAAGATTTCAGTGAAATAAATGCATTATAGATACACACTGGCTGAAATCATTTTTTTTTTTTTTATTTTTTTCCTATTTGACATATTATTCCCCACTGGGGGATATATGCATTGTACAGATTTTCATTATTCAGTTACGTTCCATGCAGACTGATTTTCAGAGAAGATTTTAAGTCTCCTAGATATATTTGCTGACAACCCCAGCTCAAATACTGTAATGACAGAGGTAGAGGTGTTACCAACATAGATTTTGAATGAGAAATCCTGGCACCACATTTGTGATATTTGAAAAAAGGCTTATTGGTTGCAATGTGAACAACTTTTATTATTATTGTTATTTTTAATTTTTTTTTAGAATGTGTAAAATAGTTTTACTAAGTGTTATTGCCTTTGCCATTTTGAAGACTCACAAAATTATTTGAGAGGCAAGTCTGACTCCTAATTCACTAGTCTACAGGGACGGACTTGAAATAGATAGTGGAAATGTAAAGCTCTTTATGAGAAAGAGCAAATCCTTTTTGGGATGGTACTAATCTTTACAACTATTGAAGATTTTTAGAGCACATATTTTTAAATTTTGCAGAGCAATTATGATATAAAAAATAAACTAAAGATCATTAGTAGGCTAATAACATACATTGTATTTTAAGAAAATATGTAGGTTCTGATATAATAATTAACAATGAAAAAGAGAGTATCTCCTCATTGCTTATATTCGAATTTAGGGTTAGAAAGATCTTTGTATCAGGCTTTTGGAAAGACATTTCTCTTGGTTAATTCTTATTAAACTGAATTAATATGGTTCTTTCAAAACAATAGTGTATAATTTAATGGATATAGTCAAAATTATGAGCATCCATAATTAAGTCATTTTTTAGTTGCAAATTTAATAGGATCTCTTTTGGGAAGTGACTGAAGGTCTGCTTAAAAATGGGCAAACAAGTAAGTTTTCAGCCTTTGCTCAAAAAGGAAAAATGGAAAATCTTTCCCCAGAAATTTAGTCATGGCATTTTTAATACCAACTCTTAATTCTAAACAACCAAGGCACTTAATGCCTGGATTTATGGTCCTTAAGATGAGATCTTCCTATATTATTCATGTTGTTCCCACAACCCCGTAGAACAATATCTGACAAAGGCATTCAAAGCGTACAAAAAGAACCAGATCACTCACAGGTGCAGATGCCAATGATTCTGTTTAGTTTCCTGGAAAAGAGATGAATTCCACTTTGCTTGGTAGGATTTTCACTTAAGAAAATAATACTTGTGAAACTTCTTGAGGTCTAAATATTGAACAATATAGCCATAAATATGAGTGGAGTGATGGTATTAATGATGTCTGTCACAGGTCAGGAGACAGAGGCCAAGTTCATAATTGAATCTGCATCTTCTAGGATGGGTAGCTGGCTTTGGGTAGAAGGTGGTGTTTCTAGGTTCAGCAGTTTCTCCAAAAATTGATGCAAACACAGGCAATACAGTGTTTTTGTAGCATTTAGGGCACATTCCTTCTGCTTTATTTTTATTTTTTCTAAAATCTACAGTTACGAATGGAAATTTTGGTTTTGTTTTCTCGTACTTGTACTCTTTGATAAATGTTACATATTTTTCTGCTGTCCATGTCCAATTTAATCAATATTACAAGTGCTCCCTTGTGGTAGGCGGAACGGTGGCAATAAAGTGAAATTTCCACAGCTTTTACCCATTGAAATTCTCAGAGGGCTAGATTCTTATAAACTCCACTTTACTTCCTCTGTAATAGATTTAATAGCTCCATTCAGGAAGAAAGTTAGATGTGCTTTCTCATTTTCAAAATATAGATAGTAAAACAACCTTTATTCTCTTTTCAACTCTTTAAGAACTTTTAACTGAAATATTCCTTTACCATGACTGTTAAAAAATGTACTTGTCTCCAGAATTGCTCTGATGTCCTGGTGTTATTCTGCATTTGAAAATAAGGTAGCATACTGAGGTAAATTTCAGACATTTCCAAGATTTTTGGAACTGATTTAATTTTGGTGAGCTTATGGCTGTTTGGAATATAGTATTCTGTACGCAGGAACTGCTAACATCCACTCTGAATCAGCAGCATGTTTCTGGGACACTGGGCAGCCATTTCAATTTTGAAGCTTTTCACCCAGCCATTTAATTGAGCTTTTAGGCATCTGTGTGCTGCCAAAGCAATAAAAAACAACATTATCAGAAACTAAAGTCTGGTCTTCAGTCCTAGAGTTCATTATAATAGTTCAGAACTTGCACTGTGTGCTTCTTGTGATTTTGGTGTCCGCTATTACAAAGTATTACTGTATTGTCTTCTTTCTTGTACAATGCATCATTTGGGCTCAGCAGTCACTAGTAGAGTTCGACTTCATTCTTCATGACTGATTATTTGTCTTATTAAATTCTCCCCTAACAAAAAAAGACTTAAAGCACTGGAATCAAAAGAGAAAGAAAAATGTTCATGCTTCTAGGAAGATACACCACCGTTTCTAGCCTTTATTTATATTTTGCTATCATTTCTGTTGCTATTACATTCTTTCAGTGAGAAATAAATGAACAGTAGAAGTAATATCAAATAAGGGGGTTAGTCAGATTAGGGTCAATGAAGAAATGATAAAAAATAAAAAAAAATCAATGCAATTTAAATGAAACAGCAAGATTCTAAGTGATACTACAGTTATCTGTAGAACTCTGCATGTTGTTTCCCCATAATTCAGTAGGCCAAGTGTTTTCATTTTACATACTATAAAATTATTGTAAGTGCATTTCTGTTTAAGCAAGGGTGGGAACAGTTTAAAACAGAGCAAGTTGTGGACTGTTTTCTTAATCATGGGAGACCTAGAAAATACTATCATTCTGTTTTCCACTGTGGTGATCTATAATTCATTTGAGGGTAAAAAACATCAGTCCAATAAAATATTTCTTTGTCCTCAATTTTTCAAGGTTTTTTTATTATTATTATTATTATTCTTGTCATTAACCCAATTATCACATTTCACAAGTTTGTCATTTCTCAACTATTTTTTCATGTGTTTGCACCTGGAGGGAGAAAACACAGGTGGAGGCAGTCAGTATAAAGATTTTTGCAAGAGTTAAGAGTTTTTCTAAGTAGCAGTTGAAATAAATTAATTGCGGAAAGGCTTTTGGAGGATGGGTTTTACTTTTTGACATTTTATTGAATTACGGAGTCAAAAATATTAGAGTCATGAGACTGCATTAAAATTCCTTAGATTTATAAAACAGACAAATCTGAATTATCTATGAATAGATTACCTGGGCTGTGGCTTGACAAGGGCCCATCTGCTGCCCACACCACTGGCTGCAGCCTATTGCCACAGAATACACAGACATTACAAAATAAGTATTGCTCTCTGCAATTTAACGCTGCTTCTTCATTCCACAGATAGCTTTTTACAAGTGAAAGTAAGTGAATTACATCAAAAGTGAATGTAGTAAATGTGTTCGTTTAGTGTAGTTTACATATGGTTTTGTTTTATTTATGTAGCCCCACCCTTGTAGTGCCCTGGAAAACTGAGTTGATTATAATACATTTGGGGCTGAGTGTTATTCTTTCTTAAGCCTTTAGAATTCTTCCCCCCCCACCCCTCAATCTATGACAGTCTTTAATTCTGTTTTGTTACCAAGCAAAAATTCACTCTCTTGCCTAACTCTAAGAGATTTCGCACTGTCTCTTGAGAAATAGAGTACCCAATCATGAGACTTGGAATATAACTTACAAAAGCTGGCTCCTCTTTGTACATTTCTGTGCCAAGAGATGCTTCATCTTGCCAGCAGTAAAGTACATCTGTGACTTAACTCACAGAAGTACCCTACTTCACTTTGATGGTTACTATTTAAGCACCAGATCTTGGCTTCCTATAGAGGAATGTATGGTGAGAAAGACTGAAAACTAAATTTTCTGTGGAGAAAAAAAATTCATTTTGAATGAAGGAAAACATGAAATAAGCCTTCATTAGAGTTTGATCTGGAACTGCTTCTGGAAGCAACTCATTGAAGTTCTTGAACCTGCACACTGTCTTTAGAGTATTTAGCAATTTTACTTTATCTTTGATTTTTTTCTGTTATAACTTGGTGTTAGGTTCAAACTTAGTTATACCAAGTTTATTGCAGTCTCAAGTGATATTCCTCGTATGACTTTCAATGATGAGCTTGTAAGGAAGATGACCTAGTTGAATCAGATTCCATTTTCAACTTGATTCTCTTCAAGGTATGATTGATGACTGTTCAGGAAGAGCTGAAATAAATTCTTGGATCCAAAATATACCTTTAGACCATTTCTATTTCCATTTGATATGGAAAGGCAGCATGTATGTACCATTCATAGCTCTAAAAATGCTGTTGGAATAGTATTTTCACTGAAATTTTAGAAATAGATTTAGAACATCTTAGTTTAATGAAGATACATTTATTTTGATATATTTTAATTCCAGAGATGCACAATAGTTCTACTTAACTTCACAACCAATGAAGTAAAGGAAGTCAGATTTAGTTCCTTTTTCATGCTGAAGCATCTAACTTCTCTAGTTATGAAAAGTAAAAAATACCCTGATTCCTTGTAAGGCCAGTTTCTGTTGAAGTGAACTTGTGAAATGTTTGTGTTCTCTCTCTCTATATATGAACAATCAAAAATATTTTAACTTTTTTATGAACTTTGTGAAGGATATCCAAAAGCAGCATGCTGTAATTGTATACATAGATCTTGGGAGCAGCACAAACCAGGCAATCTATTTGACCAGATGTTCTGCCAGGCTGATGTCCCCTCAAGAAACATAGATACTGTCCATCATAGCCATCAGGTAAAAGGCAGCATTTATCAGTCAAACAAACTGTGCATGATGCAGTGAGTGAAGAATGTCACCACACAGTCACATTCATTCCACAGTAGATACTAAGATGGAAAAGCTTGGATGAGGAGTCTTATCTCATGATCATTTGAGAATAAAACTAGTATGTTTATCTGTGATGATGCTGGTATTGAGTCTGATATGTATGCTGGATTCAGAAAGCACGCATATCAATGAAAATGGCATGCTGATGCCAAATAATGGTGCTCATATTAAAATGGACAGTGCCTCATCTAATCTCTACAACAAATTCCGAGGAGAAAGCCAATGGCACACCTCTCAGTACATCAACCTGTAGATGTTGGACTCAACCTGTTGCAAATATGAAAGACAATATCTTGAATCTACATAGTGTCTGAAGTGAGTTGAACTAAAGCACTGATTCTTATCCATAAAATACACTCCAAAATATTTCATAAGTGGAAAGCAAATAAATATGTTCTCGACACAGAAAAGATATAGGATGTCCACCTGAGCTTCTTTAGGGAGATAAAAGGAGAATATCTCAAATAGAGGAGCTCAGTCAGAAAAGCATGTGACTTCAGTTATTGCGCCATTTTCCATCCTCACATAGTTAACTGAAGTGCCTGTCCTGTTTTTCATGAGAGCTCCTCAGAAATGATCCCATATCTGCCAATCTGACTGACTGGGCCGACCAGCAACATAAAAGTAGCTAATTAGGACTGTGCCTGAAAATCACCTGGTTAATTTCCATGGAATTTATTAAAGAGAAAAAAGCTTCATACACAATTTTTTTTTTTTTAAAGATGACACTGTTTTACCCCTTCTTTAAAGGAACATAGTGTGTTTAGATTCTGAATGAGACTTGAATATTTAAAGATGCATGGATTACATAAGCAGTAAGCTACAGAATTTCTTATTTCATGAAGGTCTCCTAATTAATCTTGCTTTCATAATAAGAAATTTCATAGTTTTTCTTCTTTTGGAAGTTATTTACTGCCTATTTCTCATTGTGTTCCACTTTTAAAGTGAAGTACTACTATAAAATAGTGGTCGTTATAATCCCCTGATCTCTAAGATCACATAGTTTTGTGAATACAAGATTTGAAATGAGTGGAAATTTCTCAACATATTTGTAGGTTAGTGTGTACGGAGGTTATATGCTTTATGAAGACTATAAATCTGCTTAGAAGATTTTGCGCTGATGCAAGTCACAGAATCACAGAATGTCAGGGATTGGAAGGGACCTAAAAAGTCTTGTCCAATCCCCCTGCTGGAGCAGGAACACCTAGATTAGGTCATACAGGAATATGTCTTCTGTACCTAATGTATAGATTTTTGCGAATTTCTCTGTGACTTGGATTCTTGAAACTTTCAGTCCATCAGTACTGAAACAACACCAAACACTTCTGAAAATCAAAACTTTGCTTGTGTAAGCTCATTCTTCTGTAGTGTGACCTCTGAAGATTTGAACTTCTATGAATAGCCTACCTCAAACAAAGCCAATCCATGCCAATAGTTCACAAAGTCCATATGACTTTTTTCTTGTTTCTTTCCATGATAAGGGAAGCTACAATATTATTCTTTTCTGTAATTGCAACATGTATGAATTGACTATTATATATCTAGAAACACTGCTTACAAACTCCTAATAAAATTAGTAAATCTCATCAATATTAGCACAGTTATTTGCCTGCATACAAAATAAGTCATTGTATGTTAATTCTGATTAATAATAACTGCCGTGTTATTCCTAAATTCTTAAATCCTATTCCTAATTCTAATTCCTACATCAGCAAATCCTGGATGTAATATGGTAACGCGAATGGTAGATTGTTACACTTCTGCAGGAGGTTTCAGTCACGCCACTCTTGTGAACTGCAGCCTGGTTTGTGTAGGAAGATCATTATACTTAACCTTACAGTCTACTCTTACTCATTTTACAACTTTATGTGGTACAAATAATATTCAGATAATGACATCTGTAAAAATATATATTGTTTACTGATCTCATACTAATGAACAAGAAAAAGGAGAGATTGCAAATTGATACAATACAGCAGATCTGTTTCTGTCTCTGAAAGAAGCCAGTGTCATGATCAAGAAGGATTAATAGACGTTACTACCTTAATTCAGCACCATGTGTGTATGCCTGAAGATGGGGTCTGTAATTAGTAGTCACATAGTATTTTCCCCTTGCCTTCTTGCCTTTCTGAGTTTATGGAATGAAGCTGTATGCGGTGGTGGACGAATCAGTGCTGTCCAGCGCTGGTAGAAACTGTCTGTAGAGCTTTGGTGTGTTTGCTGAGAAATTCAGGATGTACTGAGGGAGGCTGGTGATACCAGGAAGAAAAATGATGGTGTATATCTAAGACAACAGAAAAACTTGCTTCCATGTCGGTCTGCTGGAGAGCTCCTATTTTTTTTTTTTATCCTATGCAGGTCACCTTCCTCAGACTTTTCAGTGGAGTTCACTGACTGTGTGGCCTTCATTTTCTGAGTGCTTGATTTGAGGCTGTAGTACAGTGTTAAATAAGTGCTGAACACACAGAGCTGCAAATGAAAGCAATCAGTGCTGTGCTTTGAGCATATAAAGTGCTATATATTGCTATGTACTTGGAAAAAATTGGGTCCCATCTGTATCAAACTGAGTTCACCAAGTTAGTAGATTTTTTTTAACCTCAATTTCTCTATACCTCCCCTTTCTGAAATGACAGAATTGCCTACTCATCTCTTAGGACATAATCAAGATAAGTTCATTAATGTTTGTTCAACAATGAAAAGTCAATAATGAAACAATTATTTTTTTCAGAATAGGTTGAAGAGATGTGGTAAGTAAAACTGTTGATCACATGTTAACCAATGAGCGGAAAACAAAATCTTGAACAGCTTTTCAGTAAATAAGTATCATTATATTTGTGCAGTGAAAAAGGGACAATTTTGCCATGAGGTAAAGCTTGATTAAGAAATTAGAGATTGTGTCTAAAGGGAAGTATCCTGAAACATCTTGTAGGATATTATTTTACTCCTTTGTTGCTATTAATGGCTTTATATATACATGTGTATATAAATGTTTTTGCATCTGTAGTCCTATAGTAATTATTTTGAAGACTTGAACTGGAAAGATAGTTTTCATGTTGTACTATACTGAAAGTTATATGAAACATCACAAACTTATGTAGCAAATTCAAGCTACACAAACTCATTTTAGCAGAGCCTGTGAACCAGCTGAGTGTTGCAAAAAATTTTGCTCTCACTGTGGACAAGTACTGGTGAAAGATAGTGCAGTAAGCCAAAAGGAGAATGATGAGACTGAAAAATCATGGATTTTATTTCGGACAGTGGGGGACATCATGCCTTACATTAATTTCCAATCTCCTTGCCAAGGAATTACTGTCCTCATCCAGTATTTTCTTTCTTTATCTTCCCCTACTCTCTTCATGCATTATTTTTCACACTCCCAACAGTGCTGTTTATTTGCCTTGTCTACTTCTGCTGCTCTTTCTAGAGATGTCCTTCTATATTCCCAGTTAGCTTCCAACTCCTGTCCCTACCCAGCCACACACACTCCTGTCCTTAATGCCTCTCAACTTTAATATCCCTGCACAAATTACTCAGCATGTCACAATATCTTTACCTTACTTATTTGGTATATTTTATTGGTCTGCAATTTCATTTCCAGCCGTCTCTATCTCCTCAATTCCAATTTGGCACTGGAATTTAATACCCTGTTGGTTCTAGTACTAGTCTCCTGCCTTACGTATACTTTACATTTTCATTTTTGCCATCTCAGTTTCTCCTTCCTTCTCCATCTCCTGGTCATTTGTATTATTTTTTCACTTGTAGGGTAGTAAGGCACTGACACAGTCTGCCTGGAGAAGCTGTGGATGCCCCATTCCTGGAGGCATTCAAGACATGGCTGGATGTGGGTCCTGGGCAACCTGATCTAGAGGGTGGCAATTCTGCCATGGCTGGGGGATTGGAATTAGATGATCATAAACATCACTTCCAAACCAAGCCATTCTATAATTCTAAGATTCTTCTGACCATGTTCTGCTTACCTCTCCCCAGTTCTTTCTCTAGTTCTCAATGCTCACTTTGATGCTTCTCTTGCTCTTGCCAACATCATAACAGGGAAACATGCAGCTTCTGCTCTCCTATAGAGATCAGCCAAGTACTGGGCAATAACATACAGCAGTAAAAGGAAAATAATTAGGAAAACTTTGGTTTCATGATTGCAATACAGAGGAGCTGCCAGGAGGACTTGTATTTTAGAATAGGTATTTAAGCTGCAGTTTCTCTATGAGGATGGCATCTTCATTGTTTAGTACATGTATGAACTGTGTGAAAAGTTTTGTATAGTAGGACTTTATTGAGTATATACTCTAGTGAGCTCTCAGCACTCTAGGAAGAGTGACTGTGTATGGTGATTATGGATTCCTAGGAGTCTTTCAGCTCTTTAGTTCAAGTAGCATTTCTGCACATGGGTAAGTAGAATTCTTCAAAAGCATATCACCTGGTTGAAATATTTTTCTGCAGTGTGGCACATGTCAGACATCATCCTGACTGCTGAATTTTGGGTTGCTGTTCAAAATTACGGGAGCACTA
>VXAB01016050.1:0-15730 GCA_013399175.1 Odontophorus gujanensis | reverse complement strand
GAGATGACCTCATAAAAGATGACTTCTTAAAAGATGACAAGCAAGGTCTGCACGGCCACCACCATCACACAAGGACTGCACCCTAATGGTGAGCCAGACTGAAGTTGGATTTTCAGTTTTCCCCTGGGAAAAGCAGATTTGTGTTTCCTAGGCATTCCTTCAAGATGGCTTTCAAGCCAGTCTAACAACAGACCACCCCATCAATAAATGCATTAGAAAGCAAGGCATGTTTCCGTTTTAAACACTGTGTTCAGACAACACTTCAAAGACTCATAGATGTTTAAGGGTGATACTCTAAATCACATCCCGTCATCATTTTACCAAGGAAAAAAAAAAGAGAAAGGATGCTTGAAATCTCTTATAAAGCATACTGCAGGGAAGCTATCCACACTCAACAGTTCAAGTGACTTCCATATTGAGACTAACTTGAGAAATAGAGGTTTTCAAGTAGAACAACGGAGATGGTACCAATAAGCTACTTGATAACAAATACTTAGATATTCATACCACTTGGGGTTATCTTTAAGTAGGACGCTATTAATTGCATGAGTATCAAGAGGTGCTGGCAAAGTGTCAGCAAAGAGTAGTATGAGTTCTGATGGTCTTGTTTTTCATAGTTGTCTACAGCAGCCTACATAAATGACTAAGAACCTCAACAGTACAGAAACCTTGTGTCAGGACATAGGTCTATTATCTACTATCTTATCTAACGAGCTGTTAGGCATCCAGCAGTGTCCACCATAAATCAAAATGAGAAAGCATCTGAACTCCTCTGGCATCCAGTTGACCTGCAAAGGCTTGAGCTCCCTGTTGGGATCCGCTCACAGCCAACTTGAAACTGCTCTCAAGTACTGGACCAATTTGCATTTATAACTTTCCGTTAAACGCTGTCAGATGAGTCTTACCATCAGTTCATGCTTCCTTGATACAAATAACCCACGACTGTGCTACTGCTTCACATTCTGCATCTGTGTGTAGATACTGCTAAGAAAAACCACACTCACACAACCCACAGGTCTCCAAGGGGCTCTCCCTCAGCTGACTGAAAGGCTTTTTCATTCCATCCTCAGACTATGCTGACCAAAGCCTTTGTACTTCAATGTTGTCCACTTACAGACAGTAGTCATTACAGTCACGTTCAATTTCATCTTTTGATTTTATTTCCCTTCACAATACCTTGGAGTTTAATTAAGATCAGCGATAAATGATATGGCACGTTGCAGTTATGTTACTGAAGGTAAGCTGAAAGCATTGAAGAAAAACCCATGGAAATGAAAAAGCAACTTGTTTGTTTCGGTTGTCTTGTTTTGACAGTGCCCTCCAGCTCTTGCAGGTTTCATTCCTCTTATAAGCCAGAGAAATTAAGCAAAGTGACAAAGAAAACCACTTTGTCCAGCCTCAGCTAGTCATTTTGAGATAATTACAGAGCTGAATGCTCAGCCTGAAGTTCTCCAGACAATTCGAGGTTCAGGTTAGCTGCATTTCTTGATTAAGTATTTCAATTACAGCTCATCTCCATTAAAATGACCCCCAAAACCCACAGAATGACTTCCCCTAGGTAAGGGCAAATGGATATGTCAGGTAGCTTTGTACATGTATAACTTCCCTGGAAATCCAAGCAACTCAATTAAACAAGTTATTCTAGTTTAGACAAAAGGGAAATAGTGGCTTGTGTTTGAAATGTCAGGTGCAGCTACACCAGTGACTGCTGCACCACACTCAGGGAATAGCCCAGGACAGCTCTGTATAGTTCATTATAGTCCTTACCAAAGGAAAGTAAAGACAACAAGCACACAGCTCACATCTAAGCACACATAGCTTGAGTAAATAGAATCAAGTCCGTAATTTTAGAAACTCAAACATAGTGCCACGGTTTTTATATTTACTCACAATACAAGTTCCCAATTTAGTATTCAATTTGAACACTGAGAAGACAAAAAATTGTAACCATTTAAGACAGTCAAATTTAGACATGAGCCATGGATTAATCCTGGAGTCCTATACGGCTTCCAGTGCTGCATTTTGCACTTGGTCAAAGTATGAACTTGCCAATAAAGCATCACCACTGTAGACAGCAGCAGAGGCTCAGAGCAAAGCAGCAGTACAGCAGCAATCTGCTTCCAAGAGTCTCTTCTCATCAAATTAAGAGCACAGTGCCGCATCACTGATTTAATGAATGCTTTCATCTCTTAAGTTAACGGCATCATTTCATCTCTCTGAAGAAACAATAATACATTATGGATTCACAATCAAGGAAAGCATTGTGACTACAAATTCTTTCATATATCTCTGTATATAATTAAGAATTAAATTCTCTGCACTGTATTCAAGCCATAAGCAATCCTCTGAGAGTTCTCAGATGAGCTTTAATGATCACTCTACACGAGGGTTTTGAATACTAACATCATCAATAAAAACAGCTCTATAAAAACGCTAGCTCCAGAGATCTACTTTCCATCATATTATATTCGCATTATTGTGACAAGCATCATTCCATGGGGTTTGAGAGGTAGGACAGAATCTGACCTGTTTGTTTTGGATAAAGCCAACATTGTATCAAGAGCCTACAAGGCTTGTGATGTTCCCTGCCAATACAGCACTGTGGTTAGAGTCCAGCAGCTCTCATCTTGCTTGGTGTCCAGAACTTTAACCGAACTGACTGACACCCAATGGCACTGAACATTCAAGAGCCATCTGCACAGTATGGCAGTTTCACTGCACTCAAGGACAGCTCTTACCTTGCTACTTACTTCCATACACCACACAAGAACCATTCCCTAGAGCACCAGCAACCTGTATTGCTTGGTCATCAGCTCCTCTCCACTGCAGCTTCAGTAACAGTGCTCCCATTCAAAAAAAGGAAAACCGAACACCCTATCAAACAAAATCTTTCACAACTAAACAAGCATCACTTAGCTGATTGCTTTCAATTATTCACTAGGATGGTGTTCATAACATTGTTTTCAGGCTATTCTTCATGAAAGAAAAACTCTCTCCTCCAAGAGATGGCCAGCACACATGGGCTGAAAGAACAGCCCAAAGGGAAAGCCATGACATTCCTGAAGAGCAAACACAAACCCCTGCAGCTGAGAATGGAGACTAAGCCAACTTTGGTTTAAGAAACAAGCATCCATTGAAATATGTAGCTATTAACTGTAAAGAAAATATCTATTCACTAGAAAAATAGGTTGCTGCCTGAAAGAACACAGGAAGCAAAGACCACATCAATTTGTGTTTCTCATATACTTTGCACCTCCATTAGTTCATTTCACTTGGTCGTAACATTTCATTAACTTGCTTTCATACATCAGCCATAAAACAACAAAATGGAAATAAGTGAAGTCTTGGGTAAGTTTAAATGGATGGCAATCTTTGAAATCACTGAGATCAACTCCCTGAAAAGAGCCAACCCCTTCTTTTCTTCTGCCTATGAAATTCCTAATTAACTTTATTTCTGGTCAGTGCTGCACTGCAGACACTGGGTGGCAAGCTGGACAGCATGACAACATTACAGGGAGAACTGCAACAGTCACAAGTCACTGAACACCAGAGACAGCTCTGGGAAACAGGACAGTGACAGCCCATTTCTAAAACCTACTTGTCTTGAGGATCCTGAAACCTCAAAACAAATCAATACCTGGAACTACCTCCAAAACAACGCAGTCTCACTGATTTTATAGCCCTCCGCACCTTGGATTCTTCAGAAAATTGGTTCTGAGGACACTGCATCCCAATGGGAGCCCATTTTTCACATAATCCAAATTGAAATGTAGCAAACAGCTCTCCCATGAAAATCAATATTCCATCACCAAGACATTTAGCTTGACATCGGCCCGAACGTACACTTCTCAGATCATGTAACACCTCACAGTTGCAGGAATATGTATACAGGTCTTACAGATTTGTACAGAGTTAACAAATTTCAACATAATTAATAAAAGCAACATGGCTTTGAGTGAACCACTACTTCTGTTTCAGACAGTACTAGAATGCACTCTATATAAAAGGCAACTTTTTAAAAACGTAGCTGTCTCTGCTACATTACATTACACTCAAATAAGTGTTTTCACCTTTGTACGCCCCCTACTCAGGGAGGACAAGCTAGTTCTGTCCTGCTTACTCCAGAAAAGATTCTTTGCAGAGTTGCTAGAATTCCCCATCAGTTACTTTACAGCATCTTCAACACAAAAACCTTCAGAATCCAGTCAAAAAAAAAAAAAAAGTCTTTAGTCACACTACTTTTACCCATCCCATTAGCAACCTTCAATTCTCTATACTGATTCACACAGACTGTTCCTTTTTCCTCGGTAGGATGCAAAGCTTCTAGCAGCAAGGAAAACGGAAGCAGAGGCTTAACTAGCATCCAAACCAGTGACAGTGAGACATTCTGGGCAATTAAACTGATGGCATCCTTTCCTCTACCCAGAATTAATACTGCTCCCCACACAGGAGATGGTGTAACCTCAGAAATTAATAGGTAAACAAAAATCTTCTAGGGCATTGTTTCCTGCAAAGAGCTAGCTAGCAAGATGCTACAGATTCACAAAGGCTCCCATCCAGAAACCAATTAAGACATTTCTCCTGCCAGACTAGTTAAGGTTCATTTAATAATTTGTCTCCTCTTGTAAATAGGAAACATCTCCTAATTTGTAGCCTAAATGAGTCCAAGGCCTACTTATACCAACTCATCCTGACTGACCACTTATCTCTTGCCCTCTAATTCAGCACTGCTGCATATTAAAGAAGAGCAGGTGCATGCCTACACAAGCTCAATTCCACTAGGATAAGTGAAAGCTGAAATCTCTCCTCAGAGAGCTTCATTTTGCCATTTCAACACTCCCTTTTGTGCTTCCATTAATATTTTAATCTCCCCGGCCAAATTTCTCACTCAGCACGTCTCAGGATAAGTCGCTGTTTCTGCACAGTCTATGACATCAGTAGAATATGCCTGTCCTATGATTTACCAACATAACATGGTGACAAGACAGAAGTTACAGCAAAAAGATCCCACATCATTCCTTGGAAAACAACCTCACAGTCTGCACTGTTACATTGCACCTGGAACCACTACTACTGCCCTCAATCCCCATGTTTGGTAAAACCAACAGCTTTCACCAGCAGCAAATGTTCTCGTACTACCTCACTTTGGGGGTAGGTCATCTGTAAAAGGTATGAGAGATCAAGATCCAAGAAACAGGGACAGTGTGACAGAAAAGAGCCCTCCACAGGCTTCCTAAGCATCACTCAGTGTTACCTTTGAGAACATCCACCACACTTGCCAAGAAGTACACTGAACCATTAATCATTTCCCAACGCTACTAATTTTTAATAAGCATTTCAGTAATACTTTTTTCCCCTCTTTTTTGTGTCTCTTCTAAAGCCCCAGGGCAAAGTCTATTATCCCAAATGGATTTTTCACAGTCATGCTAAATTGAGCATCCCAAATTTGTAATACACTAATCTAGCTAAAATTGATAAGCATTTTTGATCAGCAAGCTTTAAATTAGCTGAACAGAAGAAACATGGGTATATTCAATGTAAGTAACTCTAAGCTTCATATTTGAGGAACAGTACAAGAATGAGTTTTCCTCTCAAAGATTATCATCCTCATGCAAGAAAAGACACCGATAACTAGAGCAAAGGGAAAGCAAAGGCTGAACCCTACCGACCTACAAATATCCCTGCTCTGGAAAACTGAGAAAACATACAAGGCCAGCACAAAGCCCAGAAGTTAGTATTTCACATCCCTAACTACTTCATTGTCCAAGAGCACTGGAAGTCAAAAGTAAACTTAACATTTATGAACCCTTAATGCAGCAGACGCACTATTCACTAGACTTGTATTCTCTATCATCCAAATTGGCCAAGAGCAATGTGTACTTCATCCATAATAATATTTACCGGACTCAAAATGATCCCTGTTTTTTACTGCATAGGGAAGAAGTATGCAAGCTGACCAGCATTTAAACTAGTCAACCCCCACAGGTCCTTTCCAGCCTAAAACATGAATGAGCTAGCAGAAAAGACCAAGTACAAGTTTGTTAGCAGCTATTACCTATCAAAAAAAGGGTTTTCTTAAGCACCTAAAGCCTTGATTTCAGCTGCAGCTTTATGCACTAATTGCTATGAGAAACACTATAGGACCAGACGATCTTTACTATGCAAATCACCGGCTGTCCGAAGTTCCATAGCAAGTCTGTGCATTCAGCCTGAGTCTCCTGTGATCAATAGCACTAAGTACAAAACATTATCACTGCCACGTAAGGTGAGTCAGTGGTCCAAAAGGGTATTTTGAAAACCAAGTCATTACTATTGCTAGCTGCTTGGAGGTCACACCTGCCAAAGCAGCAGTTCCACAATCAGATCAATCTAACAGAGTCCTAATTAACAATTTGCCAGACAGGGAACACCAAGGAGAATCAGAGTTCACTGCAAACTCATCCTGAAGTTTGCAGTCTGAACCGACACCAGCCTTGAAGAACCCTCCTTCAGTCTGCACTCCAGAACTAGGAAAGGTCTGCAGAGTATTACAGCTGGCCTGAATGAGGGAAGAGTTGTGCTGCCTGCTACTGTGACTAGTTTCCAAGTAACTCAGATGTCTGAAATGATTCTTCACTGTGATCAGTAGAGTTGGGCTCTAGTAGAACACGAGATTTGGAGCAACGTCTTAAATCACACATCAGAAAAGACTTCAAGCCAGACTTACTGCCTCCTAACTTTATTCAGTCAAGTTTCTCCTCTATCCTTTGCAGCTGCTAGTTTTCTCCATACCTTCATGGATCACCCCCGTGTATCTGAGAAGAACAAGCGTTTCCTAGGTGTCTGTGAACAGACAGGTAGATCAAAAACATCACAATCCATTTGACTGCTAACCTGGCCATTTCTATTTCATAGCTTTCAAACAGTACTACTCACAGTCAGTAGAAAGACTGCTGTAACCAAAGGTCATACAACCCAACTGCCTCCTTTCACTCGTACAGAAAGCAAATTTTACTGTCTTAACAACTTAGCAATGGTAGCATGACTGAATTTATATCTACCCCCTCTCCAAATACGCACATATGGTATTTATGTAAGAAACCTCAGTACTTACTTACATCACACAAGAACACAGAAAGGGTTTCACTGTTTTCATGGTGACCCTTTAATCACCTCGATGAGAAGGCAGTTTTCCAAGCCTTTGACTGCCTTCATTGTCAAGAAAGACACTCAGCCTGAGAGCAGCGGGTTACTCGGGAACAGCCAGGAGCTCGGGGCTGAGCTGCCATTGCAGTCCACAAATCCTCAGCCAACAGACAGCCCAGCCTCATCACTACCATTATACCACACCACAATAAAAGAGAGCTTAAACACACACTAAGTCTGGAACCCTTCCAGACACTAAGGCTGGATGCTGACTTCCCTAGCCTTTCAGATACGCCAACATCATACCACCCTCTTGGCTTTTATCATATCACCATCTACACTGAAACGCCTGCATCTGGGCTGCTTGCTTCATTCTTCAAAAATGAAATGAAACCTGCCATGCTGTTGCCAGTTACGGCTGGTCACACAAATCTATGGGATATTTTATAAAAACCGAGTTGTTATGATAGCACTGCTTGATCATTTAAACAATGATGTTTGCAGATGACAGTTCTTCATACTGACTGATCTTATGATACTAGCTCGCAACAACTTCCAGCAGCTAAATTGCAGAGGAAGACAGCTGAAATTTATTCAGTACACTGCTAATATTCCTTAGTCACACAAGCAATTGCTCTTTTAGCCTCAGCACCCAGCATGACGCAAAACAAAAGGAGACAGCAGTCTGCAATCTCGCCATCAGCCAACACCAGTGGGCTGCAGCTCCCCCAGCAGGCTACTGGGACACACTCAAGTTCCCACTGAATGCTGCTTCTCATTTTACAGAGCATCTTTACCTACATGAATTGCCGCACTGAAAACAAGATGAAACAAAATGTTTCGGGTTGTTATGTAGGGCTGACTTGCTTAGTGGCAGAAAACAACCCCGTTATTTGTCTACCCATGTTCTGTGTTACTTTTGAATGGGCATGATTCACAAACAGGAAGACAAGTACAAACAAAGAGCAGATGCAAGAGAAGGTTTCCCAAATCGATATTTGACTGCTGAATTAGAGTATCCTAGGAGACTTATGGAACTCATAGCACCAACTCTCAGCTACTCAGACTGAGTTATTAGCTTAGAGACAGAACAGAGCTACAAAAGGCTTTGACCTGCCAAAGCTTCCAGCTATTGAATGTATAACAGATAGAAACATCCATGACAAAATACACAGTGAAACAAAATTAACATCATTATCTACATAGGGTCTTTGAGTCACAGGCATCATCGTACCAGCTAACACTGACGTTAGAAAATATAAACACTAGGCACTCAGCTGAGACAAGCCTTGCTAGTACCACCTCATCCTCATGAGGCTGCAGCAGCCTCACCCATCCCCTTTAACATTCCCTGGAACACCAAGTCCTTTTAAGTGCATCAAAACTTAAAAATCAACACTCAAGTTTAAAAAACAAGCAAGATAATGTCACAAAAAGGTGTTGTGAAACGAGAGAGACAACTGTCAGTGAGTCATGATATGTTCTGGCCATGTTCTTATTCTGGAGAGCTTATGTCAGGGAGATGACCTAGAGCCAGAAACATCTTCATTTGCAATCACATTAATTAACTTAACAAAACTGAATAACCCTAATTCCTCCCCCAAATTAAGCTTGAACTCACAGAAACACCCACACGTGTGGTGACAAAATGATCACCCTAACTACCTTTTTAAGCAATAGTTGCCTATTCTAAAAATGAAGGTGGAGGAGAATATTAGTTAACTGACTGGCAGCAAGCTAGCTACAAAAGGTTAAAAGCTCAACATGGAAAGATGTAGAATTTTTAACTGGAATACACTTCTGTTACAGAACATTGAAAACAACAGTACTTATTGTATGGTCCTTCGAGAAGATGACATCTTTAAGAAACTACAGTAAAAAAGAAACATGAAAAGCAGGCCAGCAGAATTGGTAGCTGTACAAAACAGAATTAACCTGTCAGTATTTCTGTATTACAAACTACAGCAGCCCATCAGAAATTCACCAGTAGCAGCATTTGCTGTTCTTTTCCTTGTATTTGCTGAGACATTCCTTTACTTTCCACATCTCTATTGTAAGTGATCATGAATTTTCCTCATGCCTTTTATTCTACTGCAGTCCACAGTAAAGACAAATGCTTAACAGGAAAGATCAGGGATAAAGCAGCAGCATCACAGCTCTGCAGAAACATTCTCAGCACAGGGAGGGTCCCCCTGTTCTTCTGTGGAGTTACCATTCCCATTGTGAAAAACCTGAAGCCCAGCACGCTTCACAGCTTCACCTGGAACAAGTACGAGCTGTTCTTAAAAAATGGTTTCACTCCTGTTGGTGCTGGGAGGCAGAACACGAAGAAAAGGAATGAAAGGCAGTCATGGGGGGGAAACAGCCTGAGTTCAGAACAGCAGCTCTATGGTGGCAGCAACATGGAAGCTACTCAACCTGAGGAAGGAACAGCAACTATACTGCACAGCACTCAGGGCAGATCAGTATGTGATGGGACCTGCAGATCAAACACTGTTTTCCCCCCATATCAGCATCTAGCTGAAATCTTTGATCAAAAGCAGAGAAGCAAGCTAAGTGCTAATAAAGCTGCAAGAGAGAAACAGGAGATCTCAGTCATAGGAGACTGAGTGCCAGATGTTCAGAGCGGGCTGTGAAAAGGAGTACAGGTGGTTCACAGAGGGCTCACTGTAAAGAAAAGGCTGCTCTTGAAGAAGCCTGCATCATACAGCCACGCTATCACTGAGACTAGCTTACAGTATTGCAATACAGAAACATACGGTGCCTGAGGAACAGATATTGAAGAGATATCCAGAGTACTCATCTAGTGCAGGTGCAGCTTCCAAACTACCCATGCTGGTTGAGCCCATGACAGCCTCACCACCTCAAATACTTCAGTGTTTGTGAGTTCTGAAGTCAAGGCTGAACTCTGATGTTCTGCAGTGAAAATTCAGTGATATTACCTGGTTAAAATAGATGTGAGCCTGTGCTCTCAAAGAGCTGCAATGAAACACACAGGTACACCTGTGGTGTTTGAGCTGTGTCACAGCTGTGGTTGCATTCAAATTAACTCCTGTGTAATGAAATCACATGAGTCCTCAAATCTTTGACCCAAGTGCCTGTAGCTCAAATCCTGAATCAAAAATATCTGTTGAACAATTAAGTTTAATTTGTTAGAGACTGAAGTCCAAAAAATGGTATTCTCAAGTAAAACATACTTCAAGGTTTTGTCACCTGTCAGCATCACTCTAAACAGCAGCACATTTGTTATGTGCTCAGAGCTTCAAGAAGTATGCATGGAACACAGACAGCACATTCACAGACCAAAAAGAATCCACAGGCTAATTATCTGCTCCTTTTAGTGTCAAAATTAAAAATAAAATAAACCAATTTGGCCAAATGCAATCTCAAGTCTCATTGAAAAGCAACTGTTTTTACTGTTTTCATCTCCCCTTCTTTTTGGAGCATCCCTCAAGAGTATTTTGGTTTGAACGGCTTTGGTTTTAACATGCTTTCTCAGCATAAAACATTTCTGTTTAGCAAGCCAGACACATGCTGTTTGTGAGTAGTAACTTGCACTTATGTGGGTTTAAACTACACTAAATACTCTTCTCAGATCTCATCCTGATGCTTTCAATGCTTATTAACAAGAACCCAATTTAGCATCCACTCTTTCTCTGGCTCTGAAAACAATAAAGACCATAAAGCAGCAGAAAGACGAAAATTAACATCCCTACAAAGCTAATTAAAAACATAAAGCATTGGAAACTACACCAATGAACACTGATACTAACCAGGGTGTCCAGAGTATTCCTAAGGAGCTGGAAAAATAGGATAAGGCCAGTTAAGCTGCTGAAGACAGATTACCTCCTGTATACTGCAAAAGATGTATGGGTTTGCGGAAGGAAGCTCTGGTACTCATTGCCTGTCACAGCTAGTGTTCCTATTCCACACATGTGCTTCCCTCAAGGACTCCACTCATAAAAGCCATCACAGACAAAAAAAAAGCCCACTTCTCAAACAGCAAAATGACAGGCAAGAAAACTTATCTTTTCAACATACAATAATTTATACACCTATCCAGCTATTTTAGTCCAAGTCACTAGAAGCCATGGCTGACAAACTTGATTCCAAAGAGAAAGCTGTATTTGATGAAAGAAACCTATTCACAATTCTTTCACAAAGTCTTTTACAACTATTTCCTGAGCCTACAGAATATAACTTCCATCAAGAATTTCTATGTTTAATTACCATCTCAGCCAGATTTCTTACTGACCTTGTGTAACGTGTTCAGTTTCGGTATATCTTGCAGCTCAGGACTGAGATCAAGAGAAAAATAATTGTAGCTTACTCAGTTAACAGTTACTCAGAGCCTCTGAGAGCTATAAGAAAGGGTATGTAGATAGGATAGTCAGTATGTTTTCTAAGCAGCTGGAATAGATGAAAGAGAAGCAAAACAAACACACGTGGTAATTGTCTTTGGTTCACACAGTTGACCTTCCACTCTCAAAAAAGTTGGAGGGGAAAAAAGAGAAATTACCCTCCTGGTAAGCTATATTTAATGGAATTGTGACATTGACCCTACCTGATCCACTTGATTTTTCAAGTGTAGGTTGTCCAGGTCAGCTCACCAACCACACATTATTTCCAGCACTCCTGAGGTCTATGCTCCTGTGCCTCCATCCAGGATCCCACCTGCAGTTTTCCCAGGACATGCTTCCACACACAGCTCTACAGGTTGCTTACTCATCACAGCCCCCTTGCCTTCTCTCCATCATCCAGAAAATAGCTTCATCACAACCCACAGACTCCTCTGTTCATCTTACCTCCTCAGGCTTCTGTTACTGACCTAAAGCACCTATCGATTTAGCAATTACTAAACAAAAGAACATTGAAGCACTCCCTCCTTTAGCCTGGAGGGAAAGGCAATGGTTCCAAGGGGTTTGGACTCTAGGCAGAGCCATAGATTACAAGTGAATCAATTCTGTCAGTTCAGAAATCAGGGTGATGGGAAGCAGAAAAAGACAGTGCTAATCTCAAAGAGTTTTTAAGCGTGTTCATCACTGATTCTACGAGAAAGACTGGAAGCAGGACACTCCCATTGCACACAACTCAGGAAGTAAAGCAACATACTGGCAATGGAACAACATTATTGACTAGGAAAAAAATACCTTCACCTTAGCAACTTGCCTACTGAACATTTCTCTTCTGGCAAAAATGTAATTGTCTACTTTAGTGTACATAGCTACTAACATGGCAGAAGAGCAAGTTTATGGGCAGACATCATTGATCTCATTCCAAAGTTAACTACACGGAAAAACTTAAACCACCAAACAGGGCAAAGACCGCAAACACACCCAGATAGAAACCTGCATGACAGAAGTACAGTGTTCTGCAAATCCCTCACTGCAGAAGTAAACATCAGCCTCTTGCTGGGCAAGGAAATCCCAATTGCTTCAGATTTCCACCTTTTAGTGCAGCCAGTGAGACAAGAGCAACTACATGACTGAGCCTGAGCAGTCTGAATGCCATTCTGTTCTACAGAACAACAAATCAATACACAAAATAACTAAGTAGTGACTATGTTATAGTCGAGTCTAAGGGAGCTGCTATTCATGAGATCTACACCAATAATCATTTTCAACTTCTTACCAGAAAGAAGACTGAGCATACATGTAGCCCTATACGAACACAAATTAAGTGATGTAACTTATTTATTACATCGGTCATGAATCTTAGTATTTCCCAGCACTCCACTGTCTTTCCCTTCCTCCTACATATGCACACATTTGAAATGACCTGGAAATAAGTACTGAAGAGACTTTCCAAAAGTAAAATGTGACTGCATATGCACAATATATGCATGTACTGGCAAAAATATTCCAAGATGGATTGTATTCATCTCCTTAACAGAAATTACAATACATTATGTGATTTATGTAGCTCATCTGAGCTCATTCACTTTAAATTATCCATATCAGCTCTCCAAAGAAAGTTTAAATCTGGAAACGTTTACAGAAATATTTTGATAAGAACTCTCTGCTCCTGAAAATTGCAATAGAAGGGGAAGAACTACAGAACATTTAAATAGCTACTCCAACACGTGTAATCACAAGGAGAAGGGTCATGCAGAATGTAAATGCTAGCCACGAAAGCCCTCAGTTTCACTAACCCATCCTCCCTCCCTCCTTCACTGTTGCAGTCACGGTTCCAAAAGCAGCACTTGGCCTTCACAAGAAACATCTTCCTGTGCTCCTGCAGAGCTGCCTCTTAGTCCCAACCGTTCAGCTAACCCTACCCCACTCCCACTTACAAAACAGCACACAGTACAATGGAAATACTATCTACTCTGCTTTTCTTAATCCTTTTCAAATACTGAAGGTTTAGTGATTTCATTTAATAGCAACAATAAGCAACGTAGATACATAGGTCAATGCCGCAGACAAGTCAGTTGTCAACTTAATGAGAAACTGTTCAGTTACTCAAAATTAAGTCATATTTGTTACTTACAGGAATATTTCTGTTCAAGTAAATGTTGAAAACACCATAAAATTTTGCAAAGCATGGAGGAAAACCCCAATAGAAATGCACCACTGCTATCCAGAATAGTTTCAGTTGTTTCCTAGTCTATATATGCTGCACTTAAATGTTTCCTATGTTAACTAAAAAATGCTTGTTTCACACACACACGCTATAGCAGTGCCATAGTAAGGGGCCACTTCCTTCTATTTCACAACTTCCATCAGGTATCATTCCTGGACAAGTTCTGCATTTCAGTGGTACATTTGGAAAACACAGAAAAACATAAGCTCTCTCTTGGTCTTTTTTTTTATTTCTTGTTTAATTTTAAGGTTCGTCCAAAGCATGAACTTGAAGAGAATAAAATAGGTACTCATTATTTCTTCCCTATCGAGTCAATCATTAATATTTCATCCAAAGTTGTGGAGCAACGATCTCCTCCAAAAGATACCTTATAATACTTCCACTGCCAGAAATTTAAGACAGTTGATTTATTTCATCTCTTTTTCTAAGAAGAAATTCTTACATCAGCACTTCCTATTTTTACTGGAGGACGTTTGCCTAGTATTCACAAATTCAATTACCTTTCCTTGATATGGAACAGTTTTCTACATTATTTTGAAGCCTCAAGTTCTATTCCTGCTGATTTTTGCTTTGCTTGCTTATTTAGTGCTATCAACCACCACTCGATGATGCGTCAGCAGGTCTCATCATGGGATAAACAAACAACAATAAAGCAGCAGCTTCAGTTCACGCTTGGAATCAAGTTAAGGTGCAGGACTGTCATTTTCCTGATGAGATTAAATCCTGCTAGCAGCAGATGAAGAAGTGACTCACCCCTCACTTTACGCTCCACCTGTAGCTGACACAAGGTATTCCCCCACTCACTCCTCTGATCCAGGAGAAAACAAGCCATCAAGACAAGCTGTTTTTCCACTACTATTTTACTAAGTTAGCTTTCCTGGAGCCACACAAACGTATGTTTGCATCATCGATGCACATATATCCTGTGTGTTGGTCTATCTGGTGCTTGGCACCCACCAGTGCCACTGCTTTGAGCAAGAGCCACAAGTACTTCTTGTCCCCCCAACTGCACAGCTGCCTCTCTTGGCAGTTAGGTAATCACCATGACTTCAGATGCATACCCTTTGGGCAGCACAGATCCCAGCAGCCTCCATCCCAGGTTCACACTCACAACCACATCCATTCATCCCTCTAGCCTTTTTATTTGCTGTACTAGCAGTTGTGCATATTTACATACCTATAATAATCTGTTTGGGAAGCTGAAAAAAGCATGAACCACTAGTTACTATTATCTTAAAAGTGACGGTATGAGAATAATCATTGTGAATGATACCAATTTTTGTGGAGCGGGTGTTTCTCATGCTGCCAAAGAATAACACTCATGCAGCAGGCCCAGGTATGTCAGCCCCTAAGCAACTCACACTGTTTGCAATGGTATGTACAACTACTATCAGAAATCTCTAGTGCACTCTTGCTCCCCACACACACTCCCCCTACTCTCCACAGAATAGGCTGGTACAAGACAAAGACTGCAGGTCAAATAATTCCTGCCATTTCTGCTGCACGCATCTCGCCACAGCACAAGCTGCATTTCTCCTATTTCCCAGACTGCCTTCTCTCTATTCTCAGGTCTCACCTTGATGGTAACAAAGGCGAATGGGTTATTAAAACTCTCCTGTGCAAGCTCTCAGCTGACCTGGAAGCACTAACTGCTAAGCTTTCACAATAATGACCTGCTGCACAGTGACACCCATGGTTCCTCAGAACGAAGGGCTCAGCTACAAAAAAGAACACCATGGTGTTCATATGAATTCCTCTGAGCCACCATGTGCTGCTAATTCTTTGCCGCACCAATGGAAACATGGGGATGTATTTTTTTAGAAGTGTTTAAAAAAAAAAAATCACTGTCATTCCATACCTTGCTAACAAAATAAACCTGCACATATATCACAATCTGCCAAGCATACACCACCTTTTAGTATGGTACTGGAAGAGATTAGCAAAGGGGAACTTCTTTCCAAAGGTTGGTGAAAAGATAAAGGGAAATAAAGACATTCACTAAATTACATATATATATATATAT
>VXAB01016045.1:0-11241 GCA_013399175.1 Odontophorus gujanensis | reverse complement strand
CCCCGCCCCGCCGCGGAGCCATGTCGGCCAGCAGCCTCCTGGAGCAGGTAGGAGCCCCGCCGCCGAACCCCGGCCTCCCCCTGGCGGCGCCGGGCCTGCCCCCGCTAGGCGAGGCCGCGGCTGGGGCCTAGCGGCGCGGGCCGGGCCGGGCCTCCCCTTTCCCTCCCCTCCCCGGGGCCCTCCCGCGGGCTGCGGCCGCTCCTCCCCTCACTCACCGCTCTTCCTTCTCTTTCCATGCCGCCGCAGAGACCCAAAGGCCAAGGCAACAAAGGTGAGGCGGGGCCGGGGCGGTGCGGATGGGCGCGGGGGGATCTGTGCCGGGAGGGCCCCGTGCTGCCGCGGGGCCGCGTTTGGGAAAAGGCCGAGAAAACGACGTTACAAAGCACCGTAAAACCGCTCGCGGGGAGAGCTGGCGCGTGGAGGAGCGCTTTGGCCGCCGGGCGGTGGCACACCGTGTTCCCGGGGCCGGCCCGGAGGAGGAGGAGGAGGCGGTCGTGTTCCGGCTTGTTGAGTGCTTCCTAACGCCGCGCATCTCTTCCCTCAGTGCAAAATGGGGCCGTGCATCAGAAGGACGGGCTGAACGACGACGACTTCGAGCCCTACTTGAGCCCTCAGGCCCGGCCGGTGAGTGAGCTGAGCTGCGGGGAGCTCCATCCCTGCTGGTCGTGCTCTGCTGCTTGCCAGCCTTCCCCTGACTGCTGCTGGTTGCCTCTCCCTGCAAAAACAGCACTGGGTCGCGGTGGGTGAAGGCTGGAGGTGTTGGCAACTTTTTTGGTCTTCCTTTTTGCGGTTTCCTACAGTTGAGCCCTCTATCAGCTGTCTTGAAAGTACTATTTCTGGTCTTTCTCTTCTACTGCTTTGGCCTTGTTTCCTTTGCTTGTGCGTGGTTCTTTGTAGAGCAGATGCACCGTGCAGCGTTGTGAAACTGTTTCATGAGGTGCAGCCATGCTTTGGAGGCATTTGGAAGATGCTATCTGTGCTCTTCTGTCTCTGCCAACTAAACTGAAAATGCATGTCATGGAGTTTTCTCCATTTCTCACCAACACAAAAAAAAAAAAAAAAGCCCAGAACACTCTTGTCATAAGGACGGATGGGACTTTCTTAGAACTTTAGTTTACAAGTTGAGTTTGTGAGTGGCTTCTGAAATTCAGGCTTCCAGATAGTTCTCAGTTGTTACTTGAGATTAGCTCCATTGTTAACTGTTCTGTCTCGTGAGCAGTAGGAGAGTGACACATAACAGATGGAGTTCAGCTGATTAGACGTTACAAGTGAGCATTACAGATAAACATCTGTAGTAAGACTGAAGCAGTTCATTCTCTTGGCTTCTTTTCCCTTTACTGTTGTGGCTGGATGTTATTTAAAAAAACAAGCTGTTTTGTTTCTCCCAGTCTGTATCTTTGTAATCACTTTTTACTAGTCACTATGCTATTTCAGATACTCATCATTCATGTTTTATTGGAACACAGGAGCAGATTTCTGTCGCAGTTAAGTACTCAACAGGTATTTTCCTAGTTTGTGCTCGGTGCTCTGTAAGGACCTGTTAGCTGTTGCACAATCTTGGGCATTCAACCTGCCCGTTAAGTAACTCTGTATTTAGCTCCCTAAAAAAAAAGAAGTTACGAGCCTGAATTTGAGTTGCACAGGGAGAGAGGGTGCGATTGCTTTCTCAAGCCTCAAATAAAGTGCACTGCTCCCTTTGCCCTATCCTCTTTGACTCTGTTTTGTGTGTTTGGTACATAGCTCAGTATTCAGTTTCTTTCTGTCTGTGGGTGTCACAAACTGGTAATGGTATTTTTAAAAAGAAGGAGGGTACTGGAGTGCACCTGAGGAGGGGAAGGAGAGCTGTGGAGGTGCAGCAGAGTGAGGTAAAACCTCTGCATTAACATTGAGTGAGATTGGAGGGTGACTTTATCTCCTTTTTTTTCTTGCTGCACTACGTTGCCTGTCGCTCTCACATGTCTTTGGATGCAGAAAACTAAGAGCTGGGGGAGGATCGTGGAGCTGCTGAGCCAACAAGCCAGGCTGTGATGGGGCAGTGTCACATATGCACCTTCTTTCTGGAAATGGGGAAGGGAGCTAAGGCTCTGAATTAAATATAGCTGAGTGCTGCGGAGTAATGCGAGTGTTCTCGGAGCTGCTATCTGAGCTGTCCCCACATGCACGAGGTGACCACCTTGTAAAGTTTCTTGGCTCTTTGCTGGAGGGCTGCTATTTCAGGTGTGACTCCTACTAGCTCATCTGCTTGGTGAAATCACGTTGCTGTATGTTCTTAAAGCTCAGGCGCACAGCAACTCTGCAGCTCCAGAAGGCAAAAACCCAGAAGTTCAGTGGCAACAGTAAGTAAGCTTAAACCCTCCTCATCTGAGGTGTGGATGCAGAGGAATAGTGAATCTGTGGAAGTAACTGCACAGGAGGTCTCAGTCATTCGAGGGAATTAAAAGTTTTTCTGGCATCCCAGTCAGTGTCACTGTGCAAGTGTAGTGTGACAGGGTGAGGTGTGCTTGATAGCAAAGGGTAGCTGTAGAAATTGAAGATTAAAAGTGTGCCCTGGGTGAGAGTTATTTGTTTTATGAGTGCATTTTTGCACCGCCTTCTCTGGGAAAACAAAGGCTGCAGTAACTGTGTCTGAGCTTACATGCATCCACACCACGTAGCAGTGCAGAAAGTTTGCCAGTGTTTCATACAGTGGCAAATACAGAAGTTATTTTCATCCAAACAGTGTTAACTTCGTTCCTGCTGAGCTTTGAGGCTTAGCCAGCCCCAAACCTGTTGCATTCCTTGAACTCAGTGGAAGGTGGAGAGGCAAAACTGCTATTTCTGGAGGAGGCCAGAGCCATCTTGAGAGCCTCCATGGCGTGAAGTCCTCTGGGAACTGCACTTGGCACATGAAAACATGATTCAACGAAAAATGGAGCGGAGCCTGCTGCAAGCCAGGCTCTTAAATGGGAACCTAACCTGACTTTTCATCTCATCTACATCAGGTTGGCATGTAAGCTGCTGTGTAGCACAGGGCTGTGTGCACACTGGTTCACATTACTGGATGATAGTGTCCATTAGTGTGGCTTGAGCAGCTCCCTGGGGGGACTTTGGTTTGAATACCAAATGACAGATGTTTTTCATGTGAGAGAACCTTAGTCATGTCAGTGAGTTTCCTAATTGTAAAATTAGACATTTGTTTTTGTAACCTGAAGGCTGTTTGGATGTTAAAAGGGAGGCCAAAGCACGGAGCAGCTTTCTTCTGCTCCAAAACCTGCTTTGCTGTGCTGCAGTGGTCCAAAGGGTTCCCAGTGCTGCACTACTGACTGTTCCCTGTTTCCAAGTATTTTTGAGCGTGTGCTTGCAGCGCAGGAACAGCTGTTGTTCTGAGGATGAGGCATAAAATCCTGCTTGGTTTGCAAGTTCTTGGGTATTTGGAACTCTCAAATTGTAGGTTGTCAGGATAAAGCTGTTTTCGTGGGTAGGAAGCGTAAGGAAGGGACTTGTGCTAGAAGCAATGAGGGATGTTTGTGATTTTGGCAGTGCAGTGCCACTGGACCTTTGCCCTCTCTGTTGCCCTTCTCCACCTCCTTTGTCCAAACCTTTCATCAGGCACACAGCAAAATAAGCTCTGAGTTGCACATTACCCAGGTGAGAAAGGCCTTCTTCTATAGAGACAGGAAAAGCACAAGATGATATCCATGTGTGAGGTGAGGTGCTGTTCCCAGAGCTGAGCAGGAGCTCCTGGGCAGCATGTCGTGCAGACCGTATTGTGCACTGGGACACTTGCTCTGATCTTAGTGTGAGGAGCGTGCTAAGGCTTCGTGTTTAATCGTGGGGGCAACGAAGCTGCTGTGAGAGCATCCCTAGCAGCAGAGGTGCTTGGGGCCAGGCCTGTTCCCCTGCTCAGCCCCAGGGTGGGGAGGCTGGGGCATGGGAAGCCAGAGGTGGCCCTTAATCCTGGTCCCTGCCCGCTTGTTCTCCTCCTCCTAACTGTTCAGTGCTTATTTTTCTTTTGCAGAACAATGCATACACTGCAATGTCCGATTCCTACTTACCAAACTACTACAGTCCCTCCATCGGATTCTCCTACTCGCTGGGTGAGGCTGCCTGGTCCACGGGGGGTGACCCCCCCATGCCCTACCTGACTTCTTACGGACAGCTGAGCAACGGGGAGCCTCACTTCCTCCCAGACGCGATGTTTGGGCAGCCAGGGGCCCTTGGCAGCACTCCATTCCTCGGGCAGCACGGCTTTAACTTCTTTCCAAGTGGGATTGACTTTTCAGCTTGGGGGAATAACAGTTCTCAGGGACAGTCCACTCAAAGCTCTGGCTACAGCAGCAATTACGCCTATGCCCCCAGCTCTCTGGGGGGGGCCATGATCGATGGGCAGTCCGCCTTTGCCAGCGAGACTCTCAACAAGGCTCCGGGCATGAACACCATCGACCAAGGGATGGCAGCCCTGAAGCTGGGCAGCACGGACGTGGCCAGCAACGTCCCCAAAGTTGTCGGTTCGGCCGTCGGTAGCGGCTCCATTACCAGCAACATGGTGGCATCCAACAGCTTGCCTCCGGCCACCATCGCTCCCCCGAAGCCAACGTCGTGGGCTGACATCGCTAGCAAGCCAGCTAAGCAGCAACCCAAACTGAAGACCAAGAACGGCATCGCAGGTTCGACTCTTCCCCCCCCTCCAATCAAACACAACATGGATATAGGAACTTGGGATAACAAAGGCCCGGTGGCGAAAACCCCCTCGCAGACCTTAGTGCAGAACATGGCCCAGCAGCCCCCCCAGGCCTCCCCCCAACCCGTGGCTCAGCAGATGAACAGCAGCCCTCCCGTGGCTCCCAGCGGGCAGCAGTCCCAAGCGCTGCCCCCACCAGCACCGCAGCCCACCCCGCTGCCCGTCCCGCAGCCGCCGGCTCAGCCCGCACGCTGGGTCGCGCCCCGCAACCGCGGCAGCGGCTTTGGCCAGGGCGGGGCGGAGGGCGGAGGGGTGGGAGCGGCGCAGCCCAGCGCTGGGTCGGCTCCTTCGGAACCTCACCCGGTGCTGGAGAAGTTGAGGTCCATCAATAACTACAACCCCAAGGATTTTGACTGGAACCCGAAGCACGGTCGGGTTTTCATCATTAAGAGTTACTCTGAGGACGATATCCACCGTTCTATTAAGTATAACATCTGGTGCAGCACGGAGCACGGCAACAAGAGACTGGATGCTGCCTACCGCTCCATGAATGGGAAGGGCCCTGTGTACTTACTGTTCAGTGTCAACGGTAGTGGTCACTTCTGCGGAGTAGCAGAGATGAAATCTGCTGTGGACTACAACACGTGTGCGGGTGTGTGGTCCCAGGACAAGTGGAAGGGACGTTTTGATGTCAGGTGGATTTTTGTGAAGGACGTTCCCAACAGCCAGCTGCGGCACATCCGCCTAGAGAACAACGAGAATAAACCAGTGACCAACTCCAGGGACACTCAGGAGGTGCCTCTGGAAAAGGCAAAGCAGGTGTTGAAAATCATTGCCACCTACAAGCACACCACCTCCATCTTCGATGACTTCTCACACTATGAGAAACGTCAGGAGGAGGAGGAAACTGTTAAAAAGGTAATGTGTGTGTGTGTGTGTGTGTATTGTGGCAGTGTGGGCCATGGGCTGGTGAGCAGGTTTGGGGCTGGCTACCTGCTGCTGTAGGGAAACCTACTGCCCAAACAGGAGCCCCTTCTGGGGTACAGGTGGGTGCTGCCGGAACTGGGTGCTGTCCTGGCAGGTGGAATTAGTACCAGCTTGCACTCAGCAGCTCTTGGTTTGCTACAAGTCTCAGACTTCTCCTTGTGCTGTATGCAGTTCTGTACCGTGGTCAGCTCCTTGTTCAGTGTGGCCTGAAATAAGAGATCAGTGGGGGCTGTGGGTGATGGCTGAGGAACGGAGCTGGGCTCTGACAAGCTGTCTGATCCACCCCCTACCTCGAGAGGGATCAGTGTGACAGATGTTTCCCACCACTTGTAAAACCTCCAGGCACAGCAGTTCCTGTCCCTCCCCGGGCAATCTAGCTCCGTGCTTAATTATCCTTCCAGTTACAAGGCTTTGTCTAATGCCCAACCTCAATCTCCCTTGCAGCAATTGAAGTCTGTGGCTGCTCGTGCTCCCCTCTGGACGCAGAGCAGGTCGTTCTGTTCCTCCTGGCAGCAAGCTGCTGTGCCAGTTTCAGTTTTATATGTGAACTTGAGCTCTGTGTGACCTCACGTTGTTTCACTCACTCTTCCAGCCCATCCTGAAGTGGTGATTTCTTCTTTATCAGCTGAGGTTCTGAGTGCCATCAGAAATCTGCCCTGTGTAGGATGCTGTAGGGGGTGGGACTTGTGGGGTGTGAGAAAGGGGCAGATCCCAGCGAGGGGAGAAGCACTGCAGGAGGGAGGGGAATAGGTAAAATGAAAATTGTAAGTGGGGGAGAAGAAGGAATAGTGATGGAGTGGGGGCAGGAGGGGGCAGAGAGGTGGTGTAGCTGGAGAGCAAGCTGCCTGAAAATGGGTAAGGTACAAAAACAAGCAGCCCAGTTCTCTTTAAATGTAGAACATCTTTGCTCATCCTTCCAGTCGTACTTTGAGGGCTCCTCCCAGTGATGCTCAACCTCTCTGTGCTGTGCTGAGGGTGGGCAGCATGCAGCGTTGGGAGCGTGACGCCCCGGGTGCAGAAGTTTTGAGCAGAGAAACATTTATTCTCTCAACGGAAACTTAGTCACACGTCTCTGGAATTCACAGGCAAGGAGGGATTCTTGTGGATAGACAAAGCAAATGCCAACTGTGCTGTTGACTCAGTGTTACACACAGAGGGCCCCTGCTCTGTCACATCCGCTGGGGAGGAAATGAGTTGGGCTTTCTTTTGGCTGCACTGTGACCTCTGGTTGGTGGCTCTCTGTCACGACCTCAGGGATGGCTGGAGGCTGTCTCTGCTGTTTGGTGGCCTCGTTGAGAAGCAGCAGAGCAAACACCACAGCCTTGGGGTGGCGGTGGTGCGTTGGTGTTCTGCATTCCTGTTCCTTGAAGCTGAAATGTCTCAGGGTTTGGCTTCGTTGGAACTTCTCACGAGCTGCGGTCTCTTGCTTTGCAGTTTGGTTCCTGCTTGCTGCCCAGGCAGATGGACGAGCTCTTGTGAAAGTCTGGGATCTCTTGAATGTTCTTTTGTACTTCTCACTGCGAGAGTCACTTCTTTAGAATGCCCAGAAATAGTTCCAAGAAATCATATGAGAAATATCTTGCTCAGTGTTGCTGCTGTTCCCTCTGGCCAGCAAACAGAGGTTGGGTGGTTCAGTGCTGGAAACACTGGTGTCCTGCTGTTGTCTCCTCTGCCTGTACCCACAGAATCCAGTCTCCAGTTCTTCCCAGTGCCTCTCCTTGCTCTACTAAATGCAGTTTTCTAAAAGGTTTGGGTGTTTTTGTCCAGACTGATGAAGCCAGTCATTGTTTTGATCCCAGCTGAAGGAATTCGGGACTGCTGGGTGCTGCTGTGGGTCAAGCATGGCACCAGCTCCTTCCCTGGGAGGGCTGCTTTATCCCTGTGAAACAGAGTACTGCCCCTTGGTAATACCTGTGTGTTTCTAGGAATGTTGCAGGTGTAAAGGTCCTGGATAGCAGTGGGATGTGCTGCTTGCAGCTTGCCTCTTGTGGAAGCATCCTGTGTGAGCTGTGGAGGATGTTGGTCTCATTTGTCTCCTTGCCCTCCCTACAAGGGAGCTGGGAAGGACCTAGTGTGAGTGCAGTCCTGTCCTGTCCCATCCCTCCCAGGGCTGCAGCTTGGTGGGAACCACGTGGGTCAGTCTCCTCACTGAGACCCTCTTGAGGCAGAGGTGGAAGGAGTTAATTCCTCTCTGTGTTGTCAGCACGTGCTGTCCTGCTGCAAGCATGTTGGTAGCAACAGGTGTCTCTGCCCCTGGTAGGACATGGAGTGTAAGGACAAGTGAAGTGGTGTTCTGTGTGCCTGCAGGGAGCCCTCTCACAGCCCTGTAAAGAGGGAGTGCTTTCTCATGATGAAGCAGAGATTTGTTAGCAGGCTATTGCCTGAAGCCTGCCATCTCCAGAACTGCCTGCACCCACCAGTCCCTTTACCCAGCCATCCCGAGGCTGCTTGCTCTTTCTGCTCCAAATGCAGTGGAACTAACTGGTTGTCTGATGCAGCAGGGCAGTGTTTCCATGCTGTGAGTGCCCCTCGCTGCTGGGTAACACCTTTCTACATCTTAGCCATGTGTCTGTGCCCATCTGTTTGTCACAGCTCAGTAACAAGGGGCACACCAACCATGCTGCTTATTCCAACAGCTTCTTATGCCCTCAGCTTCACGTTGTCCTCCCTTTTTGGCCTCAGGATTGCAGCTCCCAGTTGCAGGGTGCCTTGAACTGCTCCTTCCTACCAAGATGCTGATTGCATTCGCTGTGAGCAGACTGATGACTTCAAGTGAACATCTTTTAAAAAACAAAACAACACTTTGTTCCTTCTTTAGCTGAGTTGAACCACATGTGTGGTTGGCGAATTCCCTAGGAACTACATGGAGGTTTTGGTATGCAAGGAGGGAGTGAGCAAGATGTCATCACTGGTGGCTTTTATTTCAAGTGTTTTGAGTAACTTACTGGCTCTGAGGTTAATAGCTACTGACACCAGCGTTGTGTTTTGGGTTGTTTTATCAACAGAGGCTTCTCCATGTGAAGTAACTCGCCTTTGAAGCAGAGCATTGATCAGCTGTCTGTCCTTTAATGATCCTGGCCTGTCTGCCTGCTGCAGGACATTGCCTAAAGCTGAGCCAGGATCCCAAGGAACTGTAGAGGTGCACTGATACATGGGTCTGGTGTATGTGCAGTGTGTGAGGAGCAGCTATGAGCACAGTGCTGACACAAACACAGAGCAGCCTTCTGCTCCTTTAGGAAGCACCTTGTTCTGCACTGTGCCATCCTTCCAGCTGTGGTTACTGGTGCTCTCTACCCAGCGTGGGGCTTTTAATTGGAGTTTGTCACGTGATGGTGCATTTGAGCAGCTCGTAACAAAGCATTTAGATTTTGCAAGCCATTCTGTAGAAAGAATTTGGAAATGGAGGCGGCGTTTCTGGTTCTGTACCTTTAGAGGCTTCAAAGCACAACACTGAGCTTTATTCTCTGTGCTTAACAGCAGGGTTGTTTCTTACGGCCCAATATCAGCTTAAACATAAGGTGAAATCTAAGTAATCTTGACCCAGAGGACTTATCCTCCACCTGGAGGAGGTGCTGAGCTGTAGGTTTGGTGCACTCTGTGTCTGCTTTGCTTCTTCCCACATGCATCATTTCATTTCTCTGACCCAAGCAGGCCAAACTCACCGTGATCTTCAGCTGCTTTTTTCACCCAGGTTCCTCCATTTCTTCACGCTTGGCTGCTATTTTTATTAGCCTGCATGGCTTAGCACCATGAGTCAACTTTGTCAGTTCATCATCCACTCGCTTTTCTTGGTTTCCTGACGACCATATCAAACCACCAATTCCAGTGAAGCCCTGCACATTGCCTTCTCTGCACAGGGTTATGCTTTGCACCTGCATGGTGGGATGAGGCAGAGAGGTATTAATGCATTTATTCTGCCTTGAAAACATGCAGGTGGGCTTCTCTCTTTTCCAAAGAGCCAAGGGATGAAGATTTGTGCAGGAGGATGATTACCTTTCTGGGAATTAGGTGCTTCATTCCTGCAATCCAGAGTGATGGTTAAGCAAGAAGAGGCTCATCCTTTGCAATCAGTTCTGTCTGTGAGTGAGGGAGGATGAAGCTCTGGTTGCAGTCAGAAGGCAGTACATCTGATTTTATCCTCCTTCATAGGTGAGGCAGGCTAGGGTGGAACTTTCCTCTGTAGCTCTGATGGCTTTCTCATGCTGACAGGAGGAGAACCTCGTGTTTGGTTTGTAAATCAGGACTGGAGGCTGTTTGTGGAGTGTAATAAAAGTGATGCATGGTCTGTTGGCTGCAGCCGTGCCTCGGGCTGTTCCTGTTGGGAAGGGAAAGCTCTGCAGAGCAACTCTGAGGCAATGGGTGGCTGTAATGTATGCTCAGGGCAGGCCTGAAGCCCGCCTTGGGGACACAAGCACGTGGAAATGTGTGCTGCATTACGCTGCTGAGCTGGGATTGCGTTGATTGGGGCAGCAGAGTGCCTGGGCTGGGCGTGCTGTTGGGCAAGGTGTTGTGCTGTTGAGCCTCAGCCCTTCAGGGAGTGCTCCACACTTTGCTTTGATTGCTGCTGCCCCAGCAGATGGGTGCTGCAGGCACAGTGCTGGGCAGCAGGCTGGTCCCAGTGAAGCTGGGAGCTGTGCTCTGTGTTCTTCTGCCCTCTGATGGCCCTTCTGTTGCCCCATCTGCACTGCAGCAGTAATACCTTTCCTCCTCTGTAGGAGCGCTGCAGTCAGGTGTTGTTTGTTGAGGGTAAGAGCACACAAACGTGTGCAGTGTTATCTCCTATTGTCATCATCTCTGTTTACACAGGTTGATAGTGATAGGACAGGGCAGTGGTTTTAAACTAAAGCAGGGGAGATTTGGGTTGGATGTTTTTCACTCAGAGGGCAGTGATGCACTGGAACAGGTTGCCCGGGGAGGTTGTGGATGCCCCATCCCTGGAGGCACTCAAGGCCAGGCTGGATGTGGCTCTGGGCACCACCACAGCCCCCAGGGACAGCAGAATGCACTGGGTGCAAGGAGCAGGGCTGGCACAGAGTGGCTGCTCGTGCTTCCCTGCAGAGCTCAGTGCCTCCAATCACTGCTGTGTCACTGGGTACCCTCTGGGCTGTGCTGTGGGGTCCCCAGCCCTGTGCCCTCCATCCAGGTTCCCTTCCAGCTGGGTAGGTGTGATGGGCAGCCAGCCCCCCCGGCCTGCACGGAGCTGCTGTCCCACCAGGGCTTTTGTAAGAGCTGCTCTTGGCTGACTCCTGCTCTCTCTTTCTGTCCCACAGGAACGCCAGGGCCGTGTCAAATAAAAGGGCCACCCCTCCCCCAGAGACTGCAGCAGAGATTGCATCCCGCCCGTCCTTCGGAGAAAGGAAAGAAACAAAATATCCCAGAGACAATTAGGACTCGGTTGGGGTTTTTTTGTTTTGTTTCGTTTTTTTGGGGGGGTATTTTTTTTCTTAATTTCAGTATCTTAAAAAAAAAAAAAAGACTGAGAAAATTGCGGTTTAAAATTCAAAGAGGAAAAAAAAAAAGGCATTGGAATTTCATAAGACATAGGACTAAAAAAAAAAGAAATAAGAGAGAATACAGGAAAAAAAAAAAGAAAA
>VXAB01015964.1:0-10019 GCA_013399175.1 Odontophorus gujanensis | reverse complement strand
GCATCCCCCTCTCTGGTCCTGGGTACCAGTCTGGGGAGAGGCAGCAGGAGGTCTGGGAGTTGGCACCCTGGGAACCTCCTATGTCCGGGGAGGAAATCCCTCCAGTAAAACAAGGTCATGTGTGCCACCCCGCAGCCAACATTTCATCGGGCTCACCATGCCACAGAGCCAGCATCTCTGTGAATTCCCTCCAAAGATATTAAGGCATGGAGAAACCCACAGCTGCTGCACAGGGCAGTGTTGGGTGTGCACAGCCGTGCCATGCAGGGCATGTGCAGGAGATATTTCTGCTTACCTCCCATGCTCAGCTGTGGGCACATTAACCAATCTGCTGTGGGCCAGTGGTGGAGACAGCTGCTGATGGGGGACAGCTGGGTGCTGGCCTTGCAGGAATTCAGCCAGGGGTATGTGAGCTGAATTTTTATCAGTACGGAAAGGGAAAAAATGACCCCACTGTGTGGCATCTCTCCTGCCTGGCACAACAGGGGTCCCACCTCATACCTGGGGCATGATAAAAATCAAAGGCAAGAGGAGTGGCTATGGTCCCGGAAAAGAAATTAAGGAAGGACAGCCATCCTGGGGACACCACCCCTCACATCACTCCCACAAGCAGTGGCCTCTCTGTCACCACCAGGTCTCTGGGACAGCAGTAAAGAGGGGGTTAGGGGCCACAGCATCACCCCAGCTTCATCTCTGGTCCCCTCATCCTCAAAGCAACCTGATATCCTCTTCCAACACCCGGAGCGTAGCATGGCAACAGTGACAGCAGCATGGCAACGCTGTGCCGACTTGGAGACGTGGAGGAGAGATAAAGTGTCAGTAGATCCCCTTGCCTCGACCTTCTGCATTCTGACTGCTCCGCGCCCACTGGGACCTGTGGCAGGGGACACCCACTGCAGGTGCCACCTCCTTTCCTCCCCACTGCCCTGTATGGCATGAGATGAGTTGCGGGGCCTCAGGCCAGGTCTGACAGCTCCTGGCATGCAATGTCCTTAAGTGTCCCATCTTTGCAGAGACTCATGATGTGTAGGGGACAAAAGGGACAGACAATGGGTAGAGAGGGCAGAGTGGGGATCTGTGGTAAAGCAGCACTGAACAGGCTCTGGAGCCATGCAAATTCATTATGCAGGATTGAGCTTGGAGAGGCAAACCCACGCAGTGGGGTGCAAAGTGTCACAGACCAGCATGGCCCCATCTGAGGGCTCTCCCCCACAACCCAGCCTTGCCCTTCCTTTCCTACTCCCCTCTCCCCCCTCCAAGAGGTTTCAGAAACCAAGATTTCTCAGTGGTGCCAGAGCCGGTGCTCTCCATCCTCCTCAGAACCCTAACCTCTCTGAGGAGCTCTAGGCAGAGCAGTGCATGAAGAAACCCCCGAATTTCTCCTGGAGCAAACCCTTTCTTTGAGGGGTATCTGGGAGAACAAAGACAGCAGTCTGGTTTGGGTTTTTTTCTGGCTGCCAAAGGCATTTCCACATAGCAGACCCCTCCCAGACAGGGGGGACACCAGGGGGATGTCAGAGGGAGTCGCAGGAACAGTGGGCATTCGAAGCATCCTGGAAACTCGGCACAGGGAGGAGCAGCACCATTACACAACACAGCACCCGGCAGACGATGCAGTGGGGCCGGCGGGGGCACGGCAGCCCCCAGCGTGAATTCCCTGACGTGGCAAAGCCTCTCCCGAAGCCCCCATCGCCACCTACCCGCACACGCAGGCAGCGAGCCCCCGCGCATACGCAGGCAGCACCCACGCACGCTGCCTCTAAAGGAGAAGCCTCGCCAGAGGAAGCGCTGAAATAGCGACTTGCCTCATTCATGCGGCCTCCCCGGAAGCCCAGCAGGTGCAGGCAGCATGGGTGCAGGATGGGTGCTGTGCCAGACGCGCTTGGCCCCCCCAGGACACCCCCCACAGCTGCTAAATGCTGACGGGTTTGCTGGTATATGGCCCTGCAGATCTGTCCTGGGCTGGCTCAGGGTTGGAGGAGATTTAACAGCAGTGAATTCCCCCTCTTTGCAGTGGGGCACCCACATGTGCTGTGGGATCGACTTCCCCCGCCACTTTTTGATCCCAAATACCTGCAGCAGAGAGATGCTCCCTGCATGGCACGGCTCAAAAGGTAAAAGGGCCCCTGCAGATAAAGGGGCCCTCCAGGCATGGGCACATGCTGATACAGGTGCCCACAAGCATGTTCCCAGCAAAGCTGACCCTATCTACTGCACCAGCAATGCAATGGCTTGCAAAGCACACAGCCATCCTCTTCCTCACGTTGCTGGACTTCCTCCAATAGGATCACCTGCTCCATTAGGGTGACTTTCACCATCTCCCCCATCACGTCATTTCTGCAGACAGGAGACCAAGGGCTGTGACACGGCACATGCATGTATGTGGCGTGCACCATGTCATGTCATGGGGCATGTGATGTGTGCACACAGCGCACGGCACACACGTATGCTTTTCCTCCTGGAGGGATGCAGAACAGAGCATGCTCTTTCTCTGTCTTCCAAGGGCACCACTGCAGGAGATCGGCTTAACATCAGAGACCTCCATGTCTGGGCTGATATCATCTTGGCATGCACAAGGTGATACTGGTACAATACCTGTACTTGTGCCTGTATGCTGGCACACACAGTGTGTTGAGCGATTAGCATATGAGGGGTTAAAGATGCTGCTGCCTGTTTCTCTCTCGTCTAAACCTTGTAGATGGAGATCCATGATGTCAGCATCGAAAGTAGCTGAACGAGGGGGTTTGGTGGCAGGACAGTCCTGTTTTGGATGAAGGTTGAGAAAAAAAGCTGGTAACACTTCAGCACAGACTCTCAAAGGCCACAGTACCCACAACAAGACCTTTTGGTTCATTAACTTATGCTTAACATGTAGAACTCAAACTCACCACCTGAACGAGATCCAACATCACCCCATGGAGGGAAACAGGTATGGTTCAGGATATCAGGGGACATATAGAGGGACAGAAAAGAAAGGTGGGGTAGAAAAAGGAAGAGAGATTGAAGGAGAGAGACGGGGAGATGGGAAGCTGTGCTCCTGCTCTAAGCCAGTGACATCTTCTTGGTAAGCACTGTGCTTTATCTACTGGTGAAGAACACACAGGATACCTAGTGTTTTGCCAACACTACTGTCACATATCAATGCTGTTGCTGTTGGGGCATTTGTCAGTGGCAAACCTGGTCTGTTAAGTCTGTCAATTCAATAAACAATCTTTTTTTTTTAATGCTTGTGGAACTGTTCAACGAAAGTCCTTGTGGGGAGACTCGGGCAAAGTCAAAACTCTACTCTCAATGCAACACACACATGCACATGTGCACACACATGCAGGTGGACACACAGCTCTGTACTGAGGGCTCAGCACACACAGGACACATGGGCCTGCACCCTGTGTGCACCTGGCATGACCCTGCTCTGCCTGTGTCCTTACATAACTCCGGCTGGGGGTGGGACAAGAAAAAACACCGTGCAGGGAGAAGGAGCGCGTTCAGCTCATTTCTTTTCCTAGAATAACTTCTCTTTTTTTAAAATTTTAATTAAAAAAAACAAAAAAAAAAAAGGTGCCTGAGGAAACATCCCATCTCCTCCACCCACCCCTTGCTGGCAGGCTCCTGGCAGCACCGAGCTGTGGTGCAGCAGACACATGGTACCCCGCATTCCAGGAACTGAGCGTTGCACCCCAAGCTGCCCCTATTGTTGAACTTCCAATGTCACACCCTCATTTTCCTTCAGCTTATCTAGAACTTGGGACCAGCTCTGATTGTGTTCCCTTTCCACCAGCGCAGGCTGTGCACACGCTGTTCCCGCAGCCCCGCTGGGCTTTGCACACAGTTTGAAGGACAGCCTTGTGTCAAGGCGCAGCCCTGCAATCGTCCCAGCGTGTGGCAGCTCCTCAGGGCTGCAGGCAGTGCAGCTGCCCTGCTCGGGGCACAGTGAAAGCGCCAAGCTTTTGTTCCCCTTCAGCAGCGACAATTTCTCCTCCCCGCCTCCCTCCCACTCTTCCTCCTTGCTTCAGGCAGTGCATTCAGTACTGCTGCCCTTATTGAAGGCTCAGGCACCGGGGAAATCAGCTCGAGGCTGGTTTTGCACAAGCATTACTTTTCCCAGCGCCTTGTCAGGTGGAAATGCTGCTGCTGGTTTGCTCCCCAACCACTCTGCACTGTGACTTTCACCACTCTCATTGCTCTCCTTCAGCTAACTGTAGTGTGGTGCTTGTCAGTGCTCTCTTTAACCTTACTCCTCTGCAGACTTCCCCTTGCCCTTAGAGCTGCCAGATTTCACCATGTCCACAGCCCAGGACACTGCAACCAGATAGGCAGCGGTCCAGTCCCAGACAACCACAGCCTGCTTTGTTCCAGTGCCTAGAGCAGCTCTGGGCAATGCTACATCCTCCCAGACCACTACTTTGGGTAGAGATGGCTTTGGGAATCAGAGCTCCCACGCTCCAGATGTGGCCAACAGCCGCACAGCTGTGCAGGACCACCACGCACTTCTAAATCCCCACCTGAGTGATCCCTCAGCTGATTATAGTCCTATTTTCAGGCGGTTCTGTAGAGCCAGGAGATGAACTCAGTGATGCCTATGGGCCCGTTCCAACTCGGGATACTCTGTGACAGTGTGACTCAGAGGAGAGCTCAGGGTTCGCTCAGCCTTTGGGGTGTCCTAAAAAGGCAGTGCTACACAGAATGCTTTAAGAATAAAATATAGTAAAAATAAAATAAAAGCAAGGCAGAAAACAGCCCTTGCTAGATAATCCCAGATCATATACTTTTTTTAAGAGGTCACAATTTGTTAATACCACCAAGGGATTAAGCTTCCTACAGCAACTGAGTACAGCTCTGAGCCCCGATGAACAGAGCCTTGCCACAGTCAGCTGCTTCCTTTGGAAAATTAAGGATTCAATGCCAGGCAGATCTGCAACATGGATGCACACAAAACAGACATGGTAGGTTTGTCTGGCTCTGGCATACCCAACGCTAGCTGCAACCCTGACAGCCAGCATCCCTGCTGGAAAGATGTTTAGTTAAAAAGTATAATTTGAGCTATCCATAGGAGAAACCATCAGGTGCCATAGCATCTCTTTACTGAGGAAAGCACAGAAAGCATCAACAGCTAGAAGCTGAAATGGAGACAAGCCTACCTCCAACATGTGCTTTCCATGTGCAGATGTGCCCCCAGAGGTGACCAGTGCCACTCAGGCTCCTTAGCACAGCTGGGTAAAGGGTGCAAATGAGTGGTAAGTGCCACAGGATCCCAGCCACCATCATGCCCTCTCAGCAAATGCTCTCTGAACCAAATGCCGGGTTCAGCCACTCCAGGCAAAAATCCCATCTCTGTAACCTGATTCCCATGGCATCTTGCTCCCACCAAACACCACAGCATTCCCCTTGCTGCCCTCCCATCTCACTCCCACACTCGAGTTTTGGCCACTCCTCTTGGAATGACTCCTCTGGGCACAGATGTGATTACTGGAGAGGACCAAATCCTCCCAAGGAGAGAGACATTTCCATCTCCACAAACCCGACACGCACAGGAGAGTCCGAGGTTCTCACCATGGGCACTCACCGTGGTCAGCCTGGGGGGAGGTCTCTGGTAGAGATTGGATGCCAATGCTAGCTGGGAACCACTTGAGAATAGAGGCAGAAAGGAAAAAGAAATAACCCAGCTGGCAGCTCAGATGCTGCCGGGAGAGGAAGCGGCAGGTTGAGCTGAGGACATGGCTTATTATGCCACCCCCACAGGTGCATGGTGCGGAGAGGCCGGCGGCAGCACTGGCAGGGGGAGGCAGCAACCGGCGTCCTCAGCATCAATGGGCAAGGACAAATTAAACATCATCATTATCACTAATAGCCACTTCCATCCCCTTCCTCCTGACTGCCCGCAGGAGTCCAGAGGGGGCTCTGATGAGATCAGTGCCACAAGGACGTGGGAGACGCTGCTGGAACAAAATCTTCTGGTGCTGCCACCGTCCTCAGTGGCTTTCAAGACCAGCACAGATAAAGCCCTGAGCAACCCACTGTGATCCCATGCCTCAGCCCGTTTTGAGCAGGGCTTTGGGCAAGACATTTCCTGGGGGACCCCTTCTACTCGGCTGCCCTCATGCCCAGTGTCAGGCAGGCATAACCCTTGTGCTGAAGCTCCTGAAAGTGCTGGAAATACTGGGGGGTTTTGAGCAGGGCTTTGGGCAAGACATTTCCTGGGGGACCCCTTCTACTCGGCTGCCCTCATGCCCAGTGTCAGGCAGGCATAACCCTTGTGCTGAAGCTCCTGAAAGTGCTGGAAATACTGGGGGGTTTTGAGCAGGGCTTTGGGCAAGACATTTCCTGGGGGACCCCTTCTACTCGGCTGCCCTCATGCCCAGTGTCAGGCAGGCATAACCCTTGTGCTGAAGCTCCTGAAAGTGCTGGAAATACTGGGGGGTTTTGAGCAGGGCTTTGGGCAAGACATTTCCTGGGGGACCCCTTCTACTCGGCTGCCCTCATGCCCAGTGTCAGGCAGGCATAACCCTTGTGCTGAAGCTCCTGAAAGTGCTGGAAATACTGGGGGGTTTTGAGCAGGGCTTTGGGCAAGACATTTCCTGGGGGACCCCTTCTACTCGGCTGCCCTCATGCCCAGTGTCAGGCAGGCATAACCCTTGTGCTGAAGCTCCTGAAAGTGCTGGAAATACTGGGGGGTTTTGAGCAGGGCTTTGGGCAAGACATTTCCTGGGGGACCCCTTCTACTCGGCTGCCCTCATGCCCAGTGTCAGGCAGGCATAACCCTTGTGCTGAAGCTCCTGAAAGTGCTGGAAATACTGGGGGGTTTTGAGCAGGGCTTTGGGCAAGACATTTCCTGGGGGACCCCTTCTACTCGGCTGCCCTCATGCCCAGTGTCAGGCAGGCATAACCCTTGTGCTGAAGCTCCTGAAAGTGCTGGAAATACTGGGGGGTTTTGAGCAGGGCTTTGGGCAAGACATTTCCTGGGGGACCCCTTCTACTCGGCTGCCCTCATGCCCAGTGTCAGGCAGGCATAACCCTTGTGCTGAAGCTCCTGAAAGTGCTGGAAATACTGGGGGGTTTTGAGCAGGGCTTTGGGCAAGACATTTCCTGGGGGACCCCTTCTACTCGGCTGCCCTCATGCCCAGTGTCAGGCAGGCATAACCCTTGTGCTGAAGCTCCTGAAAGTGCTGGAAATACTGGGGGGTTTTGAGCAGGGCTTTGGGCAAGACATTTCCTGGGGGACCCCTTCTACTCGGCTGCCCTCATGCCCAGTGTCAGGCAGGCATAACCCTTGTGCTGAAGCTCCTGAAAGTGCTGGAAATACTGGGGGGTTTTGAGCAGGGCTTTGGGCAAGACATTTCCTGGGGGACCCCTTCTACTCGGCTGCCCTCATGCCCAGTGTCAGGCAGGCATAACCCTTGTGCTGAAGCTCCTGAAAGTGCTGGAAATACTGGGGGCTGGCAGAGATATCTCAGGTGGATGGTTTCCCATGGGAACAGGCCAGGGGCTGCAAGAGTCCAGAGTGACCATGTCCTCATGACCAACCTCACCTACACAGCATGCAGGGCAGGAGCTGACCCCAAGACCTGGAAGACAACACACCACCACCACCATCTTGCAGATGTGACCAGCTCAGACCACAGCCAGGACACTAACAGCCGGGGAAGGAGGTGGCTACTCAACAATAAAAAATAAAGAGTGATAGAAGAATGAAAAAAAAAACGGATATGGATATGGCTTTTTCTTTCAGCCCTTTCCTCATCCTGCAGCTCTGGGTGCTGAAAAAAGGAGGGCGGCATCTCCGAGGATGGGAACAGGCAGGAAGAAGAGACAGCACCAAATACGTGGGCGCTGCTCTCACTGTAGAGAACAGAGTACAAACCCTGCTGCTGCCGCCAAGCCCGGTGTCCTCAGATGTATCTCTGGAGCTTGCCCAGCCAGAGACTTTCCCATGTCACAGGAGAGCCTGAGCAGGACGTGGGGCACTGCAGTAGCAAGTCTCCTAGCTCCTGCCTAGGAGCTCAGCCATGTTGGGATCTGTGGACCCAAGGCAGTGGGTGGCAGCTGGTCCCACAAAAGCTTCCAGCCTTGAGTAGGCTGTGGTAGGGTCATGGGAGAGGTCCATTTCACTGCTTTTATAGCAGCCTGGGACTCGCACAGCACCTGACATGCAGGTAGGAAGTTGCAGAACTGAATGGCCTCATCTGCTGCTCTGACCTTCAAGCACTAGGTAATTATGTAAGATGTGTTTAATCAGAAGAACAGTCCCACTGCTAAGAGGCATGGTTCCCCACTTCCCCATTCTCCCTGAGATGACGTTCAACAGCCAAGGTAGCCCTTGGGAAGAGCTTAGGACTGGTGTGAAAGCACCTCTGCAATGTACTCCTTGACCCTAGCAGCTCACAGCCTGGGAGACTTCTGGAGCCAGAAAACTCACCACTGTGCTCCCCAGCATTCAGTGCATTTTCCCTTTGCATAATTTCTTTCTGACCCCAAGCAAGTTTTTCACACCTTCAGCATCCTCACCAAAGTCAGCAGCTCCACAGGTTAATCCTAAACTTCTGCAGGAAGCAGGCTCTTGCCCTGAGGTGCCACTGCCAATTTTAGCACGTGATGGCAGCAAGCACTTTAAGGGAAGAGAGCTCGAGCAGCCATTCCCCGCTCAGCTTCCCCCAGACACACATGATTTTATTATTCTCCGTCATCCCTCCCTCAGTCATCTCTTCCCCCAGACGGAAGAGAGCTAGTTTATGTAATTGTTCCTTGTATGGAAACTGCTTCATACCTTTAATTATTCCCATCACCCTTCCCTGCGTTTTTCTAGCATTTCTTTAAAAGGATGCCGGATGTACTGGTGGATAGCCTGCGGAAGAAGAGCAGCGTTGGTTACCCAGGACACTGCTGACCACAGCACACAGAGAGGGAGGCAGGGGCTCTGCTGACCCTTCTCCTGCCCTGCTTTTGGTGGCCTCATGCTGCAAGCCTCCCAGGACAACACACTTGCTCCTGCTGTCCTTGTTTCAGCCCACGCAGCTGCACACCAAGTGGTCATGTTTGAAAGCACAGTCAGTGCCTGCGCTGCCCCAGGGCTGCAATGCCCTCACTGATGAAGCACTGGGAAAGGGAACTGAAGGAGTTTGCAAGCCCAGGGCACTGGCATCACACTGCACGAGTGGCACAAGCCCTTTGTAGCAAGAGCAGCAATCCCTCAAGGCAAACAGATAGCAAAAATAACAATACACAGCAAGATAGACAGATAACAGTAAGAGCTGGTTTAATACCATGATGACTCAGATGTTGCGCGGAGAGCACAGTGAAAACACTGACTCTCCCAGCTCAGGCATGGGCGGAAATGATCACGGGCAGCCACCTGCATGCCACCAGGACACAGCAAAATGCATCATGAACCCCTGCCCCAGCACAGGGCCAGGCAGGGGCACAATACTGCGACTGATGTGCTGCAGAACTCCAAAATACCCCATTCAGAAACCTCCTCCACTCAGTTACAGAAACACAGCACTTGCATCATGCCACCAGCACATTACGCACACCATCTCCCAGCTTTGAAGTCAGAGCTTTCTATCTGCACTTCTCCTGGACGCGGGTTCCAGAGACGAACCAAAGGCTTCCCAACAGCCACAAGCCACAGAACTATGGCTTCCCAAAGGGCAGCTCCTCCCGCGTGGCATCCTGCGTGGCACAGCACCACAGGGCCTGCAACAACCTGCACGCTGCCACTCAGTGCTTGCGACAGGGAACCACACCACGGCCTGGCCAGGATCCACCGCCTCCAAGCCCACAGAGAAGCAGCATCGTCCTTCCCCCCCGAGGCCGCCGCCGCCCTGCCCCATCGTTACCTCTGTGACCCCACGCCCGCTGGGGGACAGCTGCGCTGCCACCCTCCCCACCCCACGTGACGTCACACGTTCCAGAAAGTTCGCGAGGGCAACCCGCCGCTCACCAGGGCCACAAGGGCGTGGCGAGGAAGGGCGGGGGGGTCTCGAGCCGAGTCTTCGCCCAATGACAGCGCGCAGGAGGGGCGG
>VXAB01015908.1:0-16045 GCA_013399175.1 Odontophorus gujanensis | reverse complement strand
CGATCGCGGGGCAGCGCTCTCTCCGCCGCGGCGGCGCCGTATCACCCGTGGGGTGGGGTTGGGCGGTCGCGGTGGGGGTCCCCGCGGCTCTCCGGGCGCCCTTTGCGTCGGGGCTCAGCTGTACCGCGCCGCCCGCCCCGCCGCCGCCGCCGCCGCCTCCGGCTCTGACCGCTGCCCTCGGCCCCGGGGCGCCGCTCGCGGTGGGCGCGGGTCTCTGCGCGGGCCCCGGTTCTGAACGCCGCGGGACGGCGGCTCCGGAGTTCCCCTTTTCCCCTCTCAGCGCTCCTCGTATCCGCGGGCGCCGCTCCCGAGCCCGTCCCGGAGCTTTCCCCGCGTCCCCCGTGAGCTCGGGGCAGCAGCGCCAGGCTCGGGTACCGCGGGTTCCCCCGGCCCGGGCACGTTCCGTTTGTAATGAGTTCGGGAGAATTCGTTATCTGGGGGAGCTCAGATCGGCTCCCGATGAATTCTTCGGGGCGGTTTTGGTTTTCTGGACGCAGCGGATCCCAACCGGGCCTCCGTGCTGTCAACAAGTGCTGTCGTGGGCAGCTGTGCCCGGCAGCCCTGTGCCCCTCACACCTAACGGCAGACTGCGCCTGCCTCGCTCCGAAGAGCGCCTTCCTTTTTGGCTGAGCTGTTTTAGGAAACAAAATTCTTTGGTCTTTCGGAAGATATAAACGCTGGAAGTCATCTGGTAGCTGCTCCCTTGAGATATTCTAGTGTCAGCCCAGAATAAGCTGTGGTATGTTCCTAATTTAGTTATTCCATCTTTACGTCTCCTGCCTGCAGAGCAGGAAGTAGCTGATGCAAATGTTGCGTTGCTGACAGTGTTCGTCGCACTGCACAGGAGCTGAAGCACTGAGGCGTGGGTTGGCCTCCGATCTGGAGCTGTTTGTGGCTCCATCAAACCAGGGCTGTGGGCTCAGGTGCTGCTCGGGTGAATTTGGTGTGCTCTGCTCCCCAGAGCCCTCGCTGGATGCTGAGGGATGTGCTGACCCCAGGATGGTCTCTAAACAGGAAACTCCACTTCAGGGTTTGGGGTGTGGGATTGGCTCTGGTGTTTTTACAGAAAACCCTCATCCCTTTATTGCTCCGATGGGTTTATGAAGCAGTCTTGTTGCTGATGAAAGCTTGCGTGCTGTGCAGTGCTCAAAACTGTGTTCCCAAGCACGGGAAGAAGTAAGGATTAGCTAATAAATTAACCAGATGTGCTGTGCAGATTAATAGATGTTCTGCACCGGGGTGAAATGCACAAGTGTTTGCTGTGAGTCCATAGCTTCCACTCCATTGGTAATCAAAGTTCAATTGAATTTAAACAAGACCTAGATTTAAGGCCTGCGTTGCAGCCCCAGGAGGGAGGGCTGAACTCCAGTGCACTGCGGCTCTGCTGCGTGGTACAGCTCTGGAGCCTTTTCCCTTTTCTGGGCACGGAACAGCACACAGAACAGAAATGACTCAGACGTGATCAGTGTCTCAGCTTCCTCTTTGAGGAAGGCCAATGAGATCCCACTGTATGTACCGAGAGCTGTGAAGTCAGTTCGTCGGTTACTGACACGTTCCTCTGGTGCTGCCCGAGCAGATCTATTTCGTGGTCTTTTTCCCTCAGTAAATGTTGCCCTTTCTGGATTGCGTGTTTGCATTCGCTGGAGCTGAACCTTTTTATTTCATCCAGGCTGGGTTTGTAGGTCAAAAGAGCATCTCCAGAGCACAGTGAGGGTGAGACAGGGTGGATGTGTGAGGAGTGACAGTGTAGCTGCCTGCACATAGCGCTGACCTCGACACCCATTTACCAAATGACTTCTCTTCCAAGTTGCCCTAATGCTGCCCACTAAACAGAAATGGAAGTAATGTCACCATCTGCCAGGCAGTATCAGCTCTGCAAAGCGGGCACCAAGTGCTATGGGCTCATGGCCTCCCCCAGGGAGACCTGGCTGAGGTGCAGGACAGATGTGCCTCAAGGCAGGAACCAGGACTTCGAGGAACACTCTAAGGGACCTTAATTCCAACAAGGCATCTTGAATTTCTGCTCTACGCTCCTCACAACAGCATGCTTTATTGCTGGGGCAGGAAGCTGCTCTCTATCTGGACTTTCTGGTTGTAATCCCGATTTGAATTGCAGTTTGAGACTGGGTAATGGGGCTGATCAGATTAGAGCCTGGCGTGGAATGTGCTGGGGATCAGTGGTGCAGAATAGCAGCTTTGTGCACCCAGCGTTCTGTGAACCTGTTGTCCTTCCTGATGCCCCTGCGTTTTGTGCTCACATCCTGCTGCACTCTCAAGGCATGGGAGAGTTTCCTTAGTGGTGACTTTTGGGGGAAAAAAGCCCGTCCTTGTTGCAGACTTATTGCAAGGGTGGGGACAGAGCTGTGCTGCTGGCTGTGCTCCCACCTGTGGACGTGAACCCAGATCTGGATGCATCCTCTGCTGCAGCAGGGTGCTGACAGTCCTGTGGTCAGGATTTGTGCATCATACTGACTTAATGAATACTTCTCTTATACTGCCAACCAAATGGGTGACCGCCCACAAGTTTCAGCCTCTCTAAACTTGATGTGTCTGGAGGCCCTCCAGAGGCTGCTGTCCAGTCTGATGCAGAGCAGCCGCTCTGGCTCACTGCTGTGCAGGGCAGGATGCTGCTGTCTTCCTCCTGGAGCTCCCTGCTGTGCAGGGCAGGCAGCCGAGGGCTCAGAGTGACCACAGTTGGTCTGTGACCAAAGCTTGTGAGCAGAAGCAAAGCAGTGTTAGAACTGCAGGTTCTGGCTGTGAGGGAGATCTAGTCTCAGCTGGTGAGCGCAGATGCCTTCCTGTTGGGCTGGGGAGAGCCTTCTTGAAGCATGGCTGAGCTTTTGCAGGCTGCTGTGGACAGAAGGAAGCCATGTTCTGGCCACAGTGGTGATTCATGTTGTAAAATATTTAGACAGAGTGGTGATAAGATAAAAACACAGTGTGTGAGTGGCTGTTCCTTCCCTGCGTTCCCCAGGCATTAGTGGGCTTGAAGGGTGACTTGCCATGCTCCTCCATGCCGAGTTTTACGAAGTAGAAATTAATGGAAAGTTTATATTACGCTTCAGGCTTTTCCAGATGAGAAACCTCAGGTGGTCTGTGTGCCTAAGTCACTTTCGCGTGCATAGTTAATGCTGCAGTTCAGATGCCAAAGCCTTTGGTGGGAGTGTGAATGGGACACATTGTTGTGGAAGCAGCACTGCCATCTCAGTGGCTGCAGCTGCTCCCCTTGCTGTGCCAGGGCTGCTCATGCCACACAGCGCTGTGTGGCAGTGGTGTGGGAGCTGTAAGGGCTCTGTGGAGGCATTCAGGGCTCCAGGAGGTCTACCTGTGGATGAAAGCCTGAGGAGCTACAAACTCCTCCCTGGTAAGCAGTTGGATTTGATTTGATTTGCTGTAACTGGGACTTTGGCCAATAACCAGCTGCACTGAGGTTCTACACGGACCTTTGCTTTATTGAGTGGTGTCAGTGCAAGGTTAGAAAGTGTAAGCTTTAATATCCTTATAAGGTTAACAGGCCTGTGCAGTGGAACAGCAACAATACAGCCATAAAGGAGTGACTGTGGCAGTATAAAGCAGCCCTATGCGTGGCCATTGCATAATCCAGACGTCCCTGCTGGTACGAGGGTCTGTCTGTCACCGGGATTCAGCACTAGGTAGAAATTGTTCTGGATCTGGGAGGGCTTGTGTTGCAGAATCACAGGCTGCTGCTAAGCCCTTTCCAAGGTTTGCTGTACAGTTTCATACCATTGGAGGATGTGAGTAACCACAGTCTGTGTGTGCAGGCTGAGGACATCGCAGCTATGGAGCGGCTGGTGGAGCGGCTGGAGAAGGCTGTGGAGCGCCTGGAGACGGTGTGCCAAGGGCCTGGCATGTGTGGAGATAGCTCTTCCTCAGGTGAGTCCCACAGCTGCCAGAGCAGCCCCTGAGCATCAGCGCAGTGCCAGGCCTTGATGGGCTGTGCAGGGGCTGCTGCAGGAGCTGTGGGTGCGAGAGGAAGCGAGTTCACGGAGGATACTGCGCAAGTGCAGAGAGCCTGTGGTTACCATCCAGCCCCAGCAGTGGCTTCCTGTGGCTGCAGCACTTCCCCTGCCTTTGCCCAGCTGCGTGTTGGGCTGCACCCACTGCCTTTGCTCAGTGTGGCCCTGAAATGCCCAGCTGAAGTGGGTGGGAGTGCAGTGGGTGTGGGTGCTCCTGAGCCACATGCTGATACCTGTGTGGTTCTCTGCAGGAGTGGCTGAGTACGTGCAGGCTTTCGATGCCATTCTGTCTGGCCCAGTGGCTGAATACATCAACATCAGCAAAGAAGTTGGTGGGGATGTGCAGAAGCATGTAAGGAATCGTTTCTTTCTCCCTCCCTCCTAAGTAGCTGCTGCTCAGCCTACGTGGCTGGCAAGGGCCAGGTTTGCTGTCAGCGTTTGTGCTCTTTTGGCACTGTGTTGTCAGATGTTAGTCATCCCTGAGGATTCGAGATCACTTCCAGCAGGTTGTCACCTACACACAAGATGAATAAAATGTCATTTGAACTCTTCAGGAGCTGGGTACCTGACTCTCCTCACAGGCCTTGGTCTGTGCTTGTAGGATGCCTGTACACTGCCCACCCAGAAAGCTGCTCTGTCCTCATCAGCTTTCCCTGAAGATAGTTGTCTCCAAGAACGTGTTATCAAACTGAAGAACAGATTATGTGCACCTTCACAACCAGAAGAAAGGCGGAGGGTTGACCTGGCCTAGACTACAACATGATTTTTGTATATGGAGAAAATTATGGCAGCTCTGTGGACCTCTGGGTCGTGAACACCTCATCTGCACAATATTCTTCCCAGTGTTTGGGGCAGCATGACTGCCTTCCTGTGAACTAAAAGCAAGGGGTGGTGGGAGCTTGAGTGTCTGGCAGCGTTATGCTGGAGGGAAGGGAAGCTCTCTGATGTTTCTCTTTATTCTCAGGCTGAGATGGTTCATGCAGGCTTTGTGACTGAGCAGTCTCTTCTGGTGACAGCATCTCAACATCAGCAACCATCAGAGGTAAGTCTGGGAAATCACACCTTGTGTGCCTTACCTGGGAGCACAGGATGACTGTGGTTGTAGGGAAGCTGGGAGATTACAGTTCCTCCAAAGGAGGAACCAGAGGAGGACTGGAGACTCTTGGATCCATAAGGCAGCAGTTGTAGGTGTGAACTGCTGTGTGTGCTCACCCAGAACTGGGCAGAATTCTGAAGGCTGATTCTTAGAGCTACAGAACTGGCATTTTGCGGAGATTAAAGCAACAAGCTCTCCATAGCTGTCAGAGCAGTGTGTGGATATCATCTCACAGCTCCCTCCCCTCTCAGGTTTCACCTGGCACCAGCTCTGTGACAATCACTGTTCCCTAAGATGCAAACCAGACAGGGGCTGTAGTGGGATCTGAGTAGTGTGCTTTTCACTGTGTGATGCTTCAGGCATGAAACTCCTTCTGAAGTAGAACAGACACTTGTCTCTCTTGAATGTTTTCTGAATAACAGCTAGGCTTTTAGGATTGATTTCCCCTTAGCAAGTAATTTAACACTTTTCTCTAGGCTGCTAGCTCTCAGCAGGATGTATGACTGAGAATTTGATTCTGAGTGCATTGACTTTTCCTTTCTGGGATCTGCTTTTCCCGAGCAACAAGATCCCACCTTGCTTTTCTTCGCAATTGTTATCTGGCTTACTCATAGCTTCTACTGTTACCTTGTGGTACCTGTGATACTTTTCTATTCACTGTAAAATGTAACTGAAAATCTGTGCTTGGCTGCTCTGCTCTGACCTCAAAAGTTTTGTAAGCACTTGCATTCAGCACTCCAGGTGAACAGCATACAGAAACTGTCCTTACCATTCAGGTATTGAAGGCTTGGATTGACTTGAGAAGTAACTTGAATTCTGAAGTTGATAGGATGAGTTGAGAATCTTCTGCAACTCCTATTGTAATGCAGGCAGTAAATCTCAAACTGCAAAAACCTGCATAGCACCTGCTTTCTTTGAGGGTTTATGAAGGAGAAGAAACATCTGACAAACTGTCTTAGAACAAAAGAACACTGGAAAGGCAAATGCTATTTCTGTCCTTGTTACTAACAAGCTTTGTCAGTGTTTCTTGGATTGCACATGAGTCACAGTTCTTGGCATACTCCCATAGTACCAATCCAGTTGGGATCTATGACTTCAGCCCTGGAGAAGCTGGGCTGTGGGACCACGGTCTTCCAGAGCAGCACCAGGGTTCTTAATTGTTGTCCTTCTTGCCTTGCAGAATGTGTTTTCAACGCTTCTGAAACCGATTTCAGAGCAAATCCAGGCTGTGCAGAATTTAAGGGAGAAGAACCGTGGTAGCAAACAGTTCAATCACTTATCAGCAGTCAGTGAGAGCATCCCAGCCCTGGGCTGGGTGGCCATGGTAAGAAATGCACTGGGAAGTGGGCTGACAGGAGGAGTCTGGCTGCTTGGTGAGCCAGCTGCCTCAGCTGCGTTGTACCAATATGTTCTTTCTTCTTTAGTCTCCAAAGCCTGGTCCTTATGTAAAGGAAATGACTGATGCTGCCATGTTTTATACCAATCGTATCCTTAAGGAGTACAAGGATGTGTAAGTTCAACTTTTTCTCTTAAAAGCATCTCTGAATGCAGCTAACAGGGCATGCAAGAGCTGTTTCAGTAGCTATCAAAGCTACTTTGATCTTTAATTCATTCTTCTTTTTTAAAGGTGGAGTTAGAAAAGCTCACCTAGCTGTTCATTCCTAATCCTCAAAGTCAGGATTCCTTGCATTCATATTGCAGCTGGAATCTCTGGCAGCACGTTGTATTGCTGTTCTTGTCTCAGCATTATCTGGTGGCTTGACTGTTTCCCAGGGAGCAAGTCTTGTCTTGAGTGTGGGTCTCGTTAGAGTCATCAGACCCCTCAATTCAAATGGGTTACAGTACTGAGTGGGCCTGCAGCCTTTTGCCTGCAAGGGCAAGATGAATACTGAGGATAGAACTCAGTGCTGGAGATGTGAGACTGCTGTGCTGGACAATCTGAGTGTTGCCTACAGACTGAGGCAGATGTGATCTCCTTGTATCCTCAGAGATAAAAAGCAAGTGGACTGGGTGAAGGCTTACCTGCGTATCTGGACGGAGCTGCAGGCCTATATCAAAGAGTATCACACCACGGGGCTGACTTGGAGCAAAACGGTAAGTGCTCACGAGACTTCAAAGAGTATTGCGTGATTATTGCAGCACGCATGAGTCTGTGCAATCACCTTTCCTCACGCTGGCCTCTTACAGGGTCCCGTGGCAACAGAAGGGGCCAAAGCACCATCTGCTCCCCCCTCTGGAGCTGCACCGCCTCCCCCGGGCCCTCCTCCCCCCCCTGCTCCCGCCCAACTCAGCTCTGGGGCAGACGACCCCGCCGCCCGCTCTGCGCTCTTTGCTCAGATCAATCGGGGAGAGGGCATCACATCAGGTAAGTGGCAGCAGCGAGCAAGGGGGGGGCAGCCACAAGAGACAGTACCGTGCTGTGGAGCCCACAGGACTGGCTTTTTGCTGCTGTCCGTGGCTGTACCTGCCTTTAGATAGCAGACTCCCAAAAACAAAAGAGCATCTGCACTGAGTGTGAGGCTGGCAGCCAAGAGCAGCCCTGAGGCAATTCACAGTGACAAAAGGAGTCCGTCTGAGTCAGAATTAGGGAGAGATGAATCGCTAGCTGGGGTGGAGATGGGAGCTCTTCAGTGGCGTGCCCTTCTCAAGTACAAAAGGTGCAATTTCACACCTGTTCATATCTGCACAAAACTTCCCTTTTGGTGCATTACCTGGTTAACGTATTCAAGACAGATGTGGAACAAAGGTGCTTGAATCGAGGCTTTTTCCAGCTGCAGAGAGGAACAGGAGGTCCTCCTGGTTCTGCAGTACATCCTTAATTAGTATTGCATCAGTGTTTCTGGCTCCCTCCTTCACTTGCTTTCCATTTGTGCTTGGGCATCAGCTTAGCCCTAACCTCAGGAACTTGCTGCATTCTGAAAATGTGTTGATCACTGATGTCTGGTGTTTGTGAAACTGTGTTACTGAGGGAGAGCTGGTGCTCAGGCTGGATTTCTTTTGCAGGCTTAAGACATGTTTCAGATGACATGAAGACCCACAAGAATCCAGCACTGAAGAACCAAGGAGGTCCTATAAGAAGTGGACCCAAGCCTTTCACTTCTCCCAAACCAGCCTGTAGTGTCAATCCCTCCCAAAAAACCTCTCCAAAGCAACCAGCATTGCTAGAATTAGAAGGCAAAAAGTGGAGAGTGGTGAGTGCCTGGCATCAGGGTGAGAGGGTTGTAAGGACAGGAGCTGTGCAGCAGGGAAGGAGGGTCTCCTGTCATGGAAGGGGCATTAGCTTGATGTTACGTGCAGTTTGCTTTTAAAGGAACTCTGTTGTCCTGCTGTGCACATGGATAAGTTGGTCTACATCTGAAGATAAGGTGCATTTTTCCCTTCTGTTCCAGGAAAACCAGGAGAACGCCACTAACCTGGTAATCAGTGACACAGAATTGAAGCAGGTAGCATATGTTTTCAAGTGCACAAATAGCACACTCCAAATCAAAGGCAAGATCAACTCCATCACCCTTGGTAAGTAGAGCAACCCTGAAAACTTGTTTTTTTGCATGCTGCTTTGTTTGCACAAGGCTGTATCTCTGATTTTTGTGAGCTACTCTGTCTTGTCTTTGCAGATAACTGCAAGAAGCTAGGTCTGGTGTTTGATGATGTGGTGGGCATTGTAGAGATAATAAACAGCAGGGACATTAAAGTTCAGGTGAGTGTCTGTGTCCTGCTCCCTGCCTGCAGCGTGGCTGCTGCACAGGCTGCCAGTAGTGTCTGCTTCTTGGAGAAGCTGGATTTCTGGAATAGAAGTAGGCACCTGTGAACAGAGTGGAAAAAACACCTGTCCTACTGCTCTGCCTCTGAGCCTGCCCAGTCTTCAGGAAAGGGCTGAAATGTGCCTCACTGAGCTACTTCAGTGACCTGCATAAACATCTGTGTGAGGCAGCAGCAGGGTCAGCATGCCAAAGTAGGAGGCCAGCAGTAGAATCTACTCTGATGCCAGTCCTGGTGTCTGATTTGGGACTAGGAGCTTGCCCAGTCTTTCATTTAATTTTGCTCTAAAGAGATCAGAACAAGAAATAACCTTAGATTTTTGCCAGTAGTGGGAGTACTTGAGTTCAGTATGTCCTGGGGGGTGGTGGGGGGAGGCAGTCAGAGTCAAACCTTTCCCTTGAAGGCAAGTGCCAAGAACGTGGTTACCCAGCTCAAGCTCATGCTCCTCAACTGCTCCTTCGGTCGCTCTGTTAGGTAATGGGTAAAGTGCCAACGATCTCCATCAACAAAACAGATGGTTGCCACGTGTATCTGAGCAAGAACTCCATAGACTGCGAAATCGTCAGTGCCAAGTCATCAGAGATGAATGTCCTTATTCCCACCGACAGCGGTGACTTTGTAAGTGTTATTTTTGACACCAGTAGTGGAAGTCTGCTAGAGGAGGGAGGGGTGAGGCATGGCTCTTGCTCTGAGGCCCACAGGGAATGCCACAGTTGCAATGAGGTCTGGAGGGACAAGAACGGAGTCGCCATTTTAATGCTAGGCTTGGAGGCTGTGAATGACAATTAGGTTCTAAAATCAGCAAATTAAGTTGTTTCTCTTTACAGTACTGTTTTGTGAGATCTGCTTCTTCAGGATCTTGGGGGGGCAGAAACAGGAAGCTTTTGTTGGTACAAGAGGGGACATAAAACATATTTAAAAAAAACCCAAGTTCCTAAAACACTGGGAGCAGTTACTAGAGTCGATCATAAACAGAAATTTATGACAACAGATCTCTATTTTTACTCTCCAGACTGAATTCCCTGTCCCAGAACAGTTCAAGACAGTGTGGAATGGCCAGAAGCTCGTCACCACTGTGACAGAAATTGCTGGCTAAGCAGAACAGCTCCAAGGCTCGTGCCCTCCCCTGGCTCTGCTGTGGGACAAATCTGCTTTCAGATGATTCTCTTAGATTTCTTGTACCTTTCTGCTCTCAAACTGCTTTTCTACCCGAGAGACACAGCTACCTGCCATCACTGAAATACCTCTGGCTGGGATTTGGTATAGGTGGCAGGTCAGGTATTGTCCACATCTATTAGCAGGAAGGTTTATTTTTCCCCTCCCTTGTCTGATCTAACTGCACCAATTGATCATGTCAGATTTTGGGTGAACTTCAAAGCCAGTACTGGCAGTTGGCTTTCAGAGTGGTGTTCATTTTTTGTTTTTATTGCCTTCAAGCAAATTGATCATGTGAGAGAGAAGTGTTGTCCCTTTTTTAACAAATAATGTCTGTTGGGGTCCGGAAGTACACGGTTGCTATTGCAAATATCTGAAGAAGGTCCTGGAAGCTGCCAGTTCCAGCTCTATATACTAACCAGTGGCATTACAGGACCTGGGAATGGCTTTGTTGGACCAAAGGCTGAGGACTTGGACCATAGCATTCCACCCTGATTTCCCTTTCATCATTCCTATTAGGTCAGTGTGTTTCTGATTGTGCCATGACAGGAGGCTTTCTATTAATAATCAGTGCCACAGGAAGACTGCGGAGGAGTAACTGCATTTTCCCCTTCAGCAGTCTCACTGGTAATTTGGAGCTGAGCATCTCTTCCCATGAGCCCTCCACCTTCTCATGGGAGTCTTTGCTCCAGGGCTTCCTGCTCTGAGCAGCTGAACTCAGGTTCAGTCTTCCAGGACAGTTCTGAACCTGTTCCCCCCTGCAGGGGAAGGGTCTCCTTCATTCCAGGGTCAGTAGTGCAGTACTGTAAATTACCCAGGTGGGATCAAGTCAGTTCATCGCTCTCTTCCTCATCTGCAATCAGTCACCATAGGGTGAATCTTCTCAGACTCCCCTTTCCCCTGCTGCTTGGCTCTTTACTTTGGTGGAAGCTTGTAGCCTCTGTTCCAGAGCACTGGAACAGAGAGAGATGGAACTAAGACACAGTACTGTATTGACCCATAAAGGGAGCTGCACATGCTTCGACCCTCATTTTTCCAATGCCTCGGGTGGCATAAGCGTATCTTAAATGCATTTCCTCTGTAAAGTGTCAATGTTCTCTTTCTCTAGGACAAAACTTACAAAAATATGCAATTTTTTATTTTAAGACTGTCCTGTGACTTGTACTCGTCTTCTCCTGAGGCTTGTGAAAAACCTTTCTTATGTACGTAAGATTATACAGAAGATAGAATAAACTTAATGCCAACTTGCTCATTACAGTGCCTCTTGTTTCTGCTTCGTGGGGGCACGTGGGAGCAGGATGAGGTGCCCCTTGCTGCCCAGGCTGCTCAGAGGATGACCCACCCCACAGGGAAATCAGGACTTCTCTCAAGTCCCTTTGAATCCACTTGGCATCACACCCTGGTTGTTTTTTAGTTGGTCAGGTTTAAGCTCTTTATTGATTGATTTCAGTTGCTGTAACCAAAGTGCCTAAAACAAGCCATTAGTTGAAAATGGTTCAAGCTGTTAATACCACCTTAATTAAAACCCTCAGTTTTCCTTAGAACCTCCAAATGTGGTCTTCCCCCCCCCTCCCACATTGAAGGAGATGCTTATCTCTTTCCCCTGCATACGTTTGCTTATCCCTGTAAGAGACAACAGCATTCTGCTTCTTGCAGTTCTGGTTAATACTGCCATTGCTTCTTCAGAGGAAAAGGCAACAGAAGCTGTGAATGCAACTGTTAAACCTTTCAAGCAGCTCAGTCATTTCACCATCACCAAATGACCAGCATAGCCACAGCTGAGACCACGAGTACACGTAGGGATGATGTGGGATGCAGTGCTTCAAAGTTAGTGCAAGGCTTGCCCCTGTATTGGAACTAATTACATCCAGGTGAATTCCCGACTCTTGGCACACTGTACAGCAGGTGCCACTGTTGAGTTGCCCCCCCCAGTCCCACTGTTTCCCTTCCCCAGATCCCCCACGGACATACACAAAATACTGTTGGGCAGTAGCAGCTGCAGTATCTACAGTCAGACCCTCCTGAGTGCTCCCATTGGGTGCTTTCCTTTCGCTTCACTGGAGGAATGGGAGGATATGGGTGTAGAACCACTCTTCTGTGAAGTGCAGGTGGTCCCCTTCCACGCCCAGGAACACCAGCTTTCCTGCTTTGTCCATCTCCTGCAGCCCCAGGCGATCCTAAAGGAAGAGAAGCATAACCATGGCTTCCTCTCAGCGTAATCTCACTGGGGAAGAAAGAATCACTTTGGGGTGATTAGAACAAAGCTTGAGAAAGGAGCAAAGTTTAAACACGTGGAAAGAGAAAGGGCACAGAAGGAAACAGCCCCTGGCAGGAGAAGGTCATGCCCCCAGAACAGCAGAGCCAGGCTGTGGGGGTTAGAGCTCCAGAGGTCCTGAGGACACCATATTCTTCAGAGTGAAAGCTGCAGACACCGCCCAGCAGAACGTACCTCTTTGTACAGGAAGGTCTCCTTCAACGGAATGGTGTCCTTGGCTTGGCCACTTTTGTAAAACCCAAACCACTGTCAGAATTAAAAAAAAACAACAACCAGTTGCTGTAGGACTCCCAGCAGACACAGAGGCTTATTCCCAACTCCTGCCAAAGATGTGCTGCTGCAGACAGCACAGCGTCAGGCCTGCGTGAGCATTCAGCCTTCTCAGGAAGTTCTGCCCACCAAAAGACAAACCAGAAAGGAAGAACCAAAACACCAACCAAAATCAGCATCTGCCCTAACTGCCTCACCTCAGAGATAGGAGGGTCAACCATAGTATCATTGAGAAATTTCACCATCACAAACTTTTTCAAAGCCATCAGGTTTTTCTTGTATGTCTCATTGATGCCCTGAGTGAAAGCAAGACAGAAAGATTCAAGTCAGAAAAACCCACTGAGAGAGACAGCAGTTGGGAAATTGCCTGCCCCAACTCACTCCACACCAACAAATGAAATCCCACACTGTACCAGCCTCAGAGGCAGGAATGTGAGTTTCTATGCTCAATCCCCCTTTGCTGTGCTCATGGCATTCAGCCTCATCTCCAGGCTGTATAAAAGGGACAGTCCTCCCCTGCCTTCAGAGGAGCTGTTGCATGCAAGGTCAGGGGCAGACTGAGCCCTTGGTTTAGCTATCCACAGACCACTCCAGAAGAGAAAAGCTACGTAAGAACTGCTCTCGCATGGATAAATCTCATTCATGAATCTATCAGTGAAAATACCTTGTATGCTCCTGCACTGCAGGGCAAAAAAACCATGCTCCTTTTGAGTTACAGCAAAGGAGTTCATGTTCTCCATGCTGGAGCTCACTACTAAAGCTTCTGCTCTGCCAGCATTTATTTATCAGTTAGGTCCTTACCCTCTCCTGATTTATGTCAGCCAAAAAGATGCTTTTTTTCCTGTAGTCCTCCTCCTTCAAAGGATCATGCCAATACTGTGCTTGTACCAAGCTGGAGAAGGAAGAAACCAAAGGTCAGACTGGAAACCCAGGGCTGCTCACGCGGGCTCAGCCCGTCTCTGCAGCCTGGGGAATGTACTCACTGCTCTTGAACAGCTTGTGTATAAGCACCCAGATCCAGCATCTTCCGGATCCAGTCACAGATATGGGAGCTCTCACCAGGACAGCGTGGAAAGCCATACACTCCTGGGGTACAGGGACACATGTTACAGCTCCACGAGCCAGACAAAAATCCCTTAATCCCTCCAGCTGGTAAAGAACCACCTCTTACAGAGAACTGGCAGGAATTAGCAAGGGAATCAGGAGGCCTTTAATCCTGCAATCTCATTAGACCACCCTCCTGCCTCTGGGCACTATCGCACACAAAGATAACGGATGATGCTCTTGAGCTCAGGATATTGCTGTGGAGAATGGGGACATGCAGACAAGCTGAATGCTCACCCGCTGCGATCCCTGAAGGTCTCAGGATGATTCCCAACAATTCTTCCTCCCTACGCTACAAGGAAATAGACTCAAACCACAAACTTCCCAGGGGAGACTGTCTGAAATTCACTGCCACATACTCTTAACTGTACAGCTCCTACATTACATTTCATACTGCCTCTGTAATCTACTGCGAAAAGCACCTCCCTTGGTGCTTTAGTCTTGCAGAGACTGATTGTAAAATACCCCCGTGACCCAGAAGATTTAGTTTCACAAAGGCTTTGCTGTTTAGAGAAATGTCTTCTCCAGAAACAACTAATCCCAGATGCTTCCAAAGTGTATATGAATTGTGCTGAGACGAGAAGTCATCTGCTTATAAATGTCCCTTCTCATTGCCAGTCAAGCAAGACCAAGCCAGAAGATTAAGTACTCAGCTAACAGCTGAACCAAATCTGACCACTGGATTTAGGTAACAAAGGGACAACTTAATTTAGTAGAAGACAGTCAATTTTTAGGAAGAGGGACAAAATATTAATTCCTCCCACCAATAAAAGCCCCCCGGGCCCTTCACCCATGGTTAGGGGCTGTGATAGCTGAAGAGGACATTACCTTGGTGCTGCCCCCCAACGGAGATCAAAGTGAACATGGGAGGAGAAGGGCACCTCTGGGCCACCGCCCTCCTACACAGAAAGGGAAAGGAGCAGAGTTACTGCCTGGTGTGGCCAGGCCATGGGCATTGGTCTGCTCACAGCACTCAGCTAGCTGCTGCCTTTCTGGGAGAGGAGAGTACAGACAGCTACAGCCTGTCACACTCCTGGATTCTCGTCTCCTTTGGAGTGCTCCTATTTTTGTGAAGGGTTTTGTCTGTTTAAACTTGCTTAGTAGTTCAGGAGTTTAAAATCAGATCCAAAACCCACCAGAAAAACACTAAAACCAGAACAGGAACGTAAACTTACAGGAACTGGCCCCCTTGGGAGAAGCCCATTGCGTTGTAGCCTCCTTTCAGGTGAGGGTCCTTTGCAAGTTGGTCGCACACCTCTCTCACTTGGTCATTGACATTCATGAAGAAGCTGTTCTCCACATCCTGACAGACTGGCCATGTTAGAAAGTGCAACTTGTACCTTCAGAATGGTTTATTTTAATCTCTGCAAGCAGACCAGTCTAACAGCTCTGCTTGTGAAAGAGGACTTTAACCTTCACAAGATGACAGAAGTGAAATTGAAGCTTTGAGACTTCCCATCATCACATCTCCCTATTCTGCCTGCAGAGCTGTCCCATGCAGAGCAGTAGTACATCCCCAAACTCTTCCACAATTTCAGTTCCCTGAGATTTTGTATGTTCTACATCTAGATCAGCTTTCACCACCCTTTCCAGATCCCAGAACATAGCACACTTTGCACGTTATTCTGAAGGGCAGTTTGCAGAAATTCAATGGGGCACAACCACCAAACCACATCCCCGAATGCCACATCTCCATGATTCCTGAACGCCTCCAGGGTCGGTGGCCCCACCACCCCCCCGTGCAGCTGTGCCACTGCATTAACACCCTTTTGGAGAATAAATCGTTCCTTACATCCAACCCAACCCTCCCCTGGCGCAACATGAGGCCACCACCTCTCATCCTATCACAGGAGAATGGTGTCCTACCACATCTCTGCATCACCTGGCATAGTCAGAGTGCTGATCTACGGCTTTGCACACTGACCTAATTTACACCGCGGATTGCCTTTCCCCAGCAGGCGTTACCCAGACTTCTCCCGTCTCCACCCGTCACAGGTATTTACCTCCCAGGGAACAAAACCGCCGGGGGAGCCCCGCAGTCAGTACCTGCACCAGGGAGCTGCCGATGCGCAGGGACAACACGTAGACGCCCGGGATCCTGCGCTGCACCATGTCCCGGACGTAGCCCATACTCAGCGGATTGCAGCAGCTGTCCCCTGCCGGAGGAAGGGGGCGGGGGGACGGCGTCAGGCTGCGGCCGGCCCCCCCCCCCTCACCCCTTCCCGTGCCGCCCCCCGCAGCCCCTCGGCTCACCCATGCCGTGCCAGATGACCAAAGGGACGGCGGCCGCGGCGCGGCCCGGACCCAACCACAGCCACAGCCACGGCAGCGCCGGCACCGCCCGCCCGACGGCCGCCATCTTGGCTGTCACATGACCCGCGCGCGGCACGCGGAGGGGGCGTGGCCGCA
>VXAB01015846.1:0-10508 GCA_013399175.1 Odontophorus gujanensis | reverse complement strand
GGGACGGCCGCCTCTCTGAGATCCGCAGGCTGCACTACCAGAGCACCCGCTTCTGAGCCCAGGGTGGGTGGGAGAGGTCCTGGGGGCCATGTGTTCTCTGTGCCACGTGCCCCCCTGCGGTGGCTCCGCCCCTGCCCCAAACCACTGCAGCAGGCAGGGACCACTGCTGGGGCATCCCAGGTGCTTCCCACTGAACCAAATCAGTGCCAAAGGGCAGCCCCCCCTCGCCCCAGGTGAAGGAGCTCTCCCTGCAGTGCTCCAGCAGTGCTGAAGACAAGGGGACATGGCCCCATGCCCCTGTGCCACTTCATCTGCATGATGGTGCTGTGCATTCGCCCCATGTGCTCCCCCAAACGTTGCGGCTGCATCTTGCTCCCTGCCCTCCCCTGTGCCATCCCCAGTCAGTTCCCTGTGCCAGGGCAGGGGGTACAGCTCCTCCTACCCACACATCCCGCATGCATCCTCCCCCTCCCTGCAGCAGGCAGTGCTCCTGTGATGCTGGGGTGCTGCAGGGGGGCGGGTCTCGTGCTTGCACCCTGCCCATGACCCCAAAGGTGCCAGACCTGCAGAGTTGCCCTGCCACAGCACCCCTGGCTGTGGCACCCACACTTGCAGCCTGTGGTGGGGAACCCTTGGAGGAAAGAGACAAGAGGAGGGTCCCTGTGACATCCAGTACCTGGAAGGGAGCACCCAGGCCATGGAGGAAGGACCCAGCCCACAGGAAGGTGGGGAGTGACCCCAGCTCCGGTGCCCCCTGCGGGGCACCCTGCATGGAGACTGACAGAGACCTTCAATAAACCTCATGCTTTGGGCCCTGCCAGCTGCCCTGCCTCCTCCTGTGTTGGGGCTGTGCTGGGACAGGGCACTCCAGTGCAATGGGTGCCACAGAACCGGCCTCAGGTGGAGAGTGAGCATGAGGCAATAAGGGGGATGGCACAGTGCATGCTGTGCCTGGGGAGAAGGGAAGGGTGGGGTGGGGAATCCAGGACAGAGTAGTGGCTCCCACCCTGCCGGAAGCCTGAGCTCAGCCAAACCAGCAAATAGTGTATATTTTATTGGGGGAATTCTCCAGGAGATGGGCTGGAAGACTGAGCAGGGTCCAACTCCAAACAGCAGGGTCAAGAAGTTAAAAAACAAACCAGGGGGGCTTTCCCCTGCTGGGCTGGGGACAGCCTCCTCTGCTGGGGATGCCCCCCCAGGGCAGAGGGGCCTTGCAAAGCACACGTGGCGCAGGCCAAACCAGCAGGCACATGGCACAGGATCGAGGTGACGGAGCCGGCGAGGTGGGGGGAGCACTGGGGCTTCAGTCCCGAGCTGCAGTCCCTTGCCCCTCCAGGGCAGTTCCACATAGGGAGAGAGAAAAAGAGACAGGCAGAGGCTGGTCGCTCCTTCACCAAGGCTGCTCGGGTGTTACAGGCAGGGTTAAAGTGCATAGAGGCAAAGGCAGAATCCGAAGCCCAGAGAGAGAACACCTTGGGTGGCCCAGGGACAGCTCCCAGTAGAGGGGTATCCCCCAAAAAAGGCCACTTGAGCTGAATGGAGAATGAGAAAAGGAGCAGAAAGAGAGTTGTGTGGTCAGCAGCAAGTGGGAAGCACAGGACCAGCAGGCTAGGAGGCACGTGGCTGTGGGGCTGGGGCACAGGCAGCCGCTGCAGGGTGCAGGGGGTGGATGTCCCTGAGTGGGTACATCACCATCCCAAGGTACTGCTCCATCACTCACCCACACATGCTGTGCCGTCCTCATTGGGCTCGAAGCCGCGGGCGCAGCGCTTGTTGCTGCGGCAGCGGTACCCGCCGTAGGTGTTGATGCAGATGGGCTTGTCCCGGGGGCAGACGAATGGGAACTCAGCACACTCATTGGTGTCTGTGGGCAGAGGGGATGGGAGGGTGATGTGGTCAGGCTGGGAACTGCCAGTGGTGCACCCTGACTCCCGCTGGGCATAAGCGTGAATGTGGCCATGCACAAGCGGTGCACTGCCACAGCTGAGCACTGTCATGTCCCCCCTTCTGCTGTGTCACTTGCATCAGCCATGCATCCACTGCCCCCTCCAGAGCCCAGGCTCCCAGAGCACATGCCCAACAGCCATACTCTGGGTTTCAGCCATGCCTGTGTCTGCACTCACCTACGCAGCGTCCGTTCTCGTGCTGGGAGAATCCCTGCCCGCACTGCGTTTGGGGAGAAGCAGACACTGGGATGGGGCAGCCCCAAGGCAGCAGAGCTCAGCCCCGCATTCCTGTCCCCTAACCACCCCACCGTGGACCCTCACCTCCAGCAGGGTGGGCGCTGGCGGCTCCTCTGTGTCCCGGGGGTAGGGAACTTCCAGGACAGAGTTCGTCTCACTGCTGGTCACCGCTCGGACCAAGACGCGGCCATCAGGCCATGTCACCTCCAGACTACTGGCCTCGTCATGCCCTGTGGGCAGGCAGCCCATCACTGGGTGCGGGGAGAGCCAGAGGGGCCAGGAGCCTCTTGCCCCCACCCCAGGGCTCACCTAGTCCAAAGTGTGCCACGGGCTCCATCTCACACAGGTACCCTGAGCCACCGTCGATGATGCGCAGGTGGGCACCGCTGCGCCGTGTGAACAGGACCACCTTGGCCCCACGTGCAAAGGCCCCAAAGCGGGTGCGTGGCACAACCCGCAGCCAGTTGTTGCCAGCACCCTGCAGGAGAGGGGAGGGAAGCTGAGCCAGAGGGACACAGACAATGGGACACCTCAAGGAGCCCTGCCTTTGCGCACCTGGGTGCTCTTAAAGATGGAGAGTGGCTGTGCCATGGACTCGCCGTGGGACAGGATCAGATCCAGCATCCCGTCACCATCAAAATCTGTCACCGCACCTCCTGCACACACAGCATCAGCTCATGGGCCCGGCCCTCATGGTGGTGGCAGCATCCTGGCAATGCTGTGTCACCCCCAGCATGGGCCAGCCCTGCCCTGAAGCACCCACCAGTGCCCCGTCCCTCGGGCTCCAGTGCATCCCCTGGGTTCAGCTCTTCCACGATGGGGTCTGAGTGCTCCCTCCGGATGAGCCTATCAAGCACAGGCAGGGTGTCAGTGTCAGTGCCAGCCCTTGTGTCGCCATGTCCCCCTGCAGCTCTCCACCCTGGAGCAGCCTGGCAGAGAGACGACACCCAGAAAGAACAGGGCCATGCAGGGTGGCGTACACATCTCATCCCTGCTCCATGGAGGAGTGATGGAGATGTCACAAGGGCATGCATCTGAACTGCAGAGCAGCAGAGCCATCTCCAAACCCAACTGAAATCCCTGGGGGCTCCCAGCTCCCCCCAAACCACCGCCTTCCACCCGCCCGCAGTGCCAACACAGCGAGGGGGTGCCGCAGAGCAGTGGTGAGGAATTGATCCCCACAATTAGCGGCAGCCGGGAACAAGCTTCCACACAGCTGTGAACAGTGGCGTGGGGACCCTAGGGGCTGCTGCAGGCACAGCCGCAGGGCTGGTAATGACATAAGGAAGGGCTCAGGCATGGCTCCTTGATGAGCAGAGTCAGAGCATTGGCTGTGCACGTGGCACCGATGGAGGGGAGCGTGGCGAGGGCTGCTTGGTTCCTGCTGCAGGGCACGGCCCCCCAGCCCTACCGGAACAGGCGGTTGGCGGAGGAGCCGCGATAGGCAATGTTGTTGAAGAAGACCTCCAGCTCCTGGTCGTTGTCAAAGTCAGCAGTGATGACAGTGCGGACGGGGGACGGCATGGAGAACTTGGGTGTGGCGATGTCCTGCATGAGGGATGGGTATGGGCCAGTGATGTGAGGACACTGCTCCTCAGTTCCCCTCCCCACTGGGAACTGGATCTCAAAGCCAAACTGGGGCTTAGCACCAAAGCTGGTGGTTGGGGATGTCCCAGCCCCCAGCCCTCACCCGAAATCGGACTCGTCCAGGGACCCCTGCTTGCAGATAGAGGCGGTGTGGCCCATTCCAGTTGCCATAGACGATGTCCACGCGGCCATCACGGTTGAAGTCAGCCAATGCCACCCCACGTCCATGCTGGTAGGGGTCATCCAGCCCTGCAAGCAGCAAGGGGACAAGGAGATGGGACCCTCCTTCCTGGGACACCTCTTCCCAAGGACACCTCCTGGGAGGTAGCCCTATGGTCCCCCCCATGCCACATCCTTGTACCAGTGATGCTCCTCCAGTGGTCAACAGGGACATCAGTCCCCAGGGTCTCCCCATTGCACTGTGCTCAGCCCATTTGTTGTCATCCCCCCCACCATCTACTTACCCACCATGGCTGCCACGTCCCGGTACGTCCCATCCCCACGGTTGTGGAAGAGGAAGTTGGGGCTGTTCTCATTCCCACAGAAGATGTCCGAAGCACTGTCACTCAGGATGGGGCCTACAGCCACACCACGGCCCCCTGGGGACAGCAGCCAAGGGTAAGGTTATCCCCTGCTCTGGGGGCTGCATGTACTTGTACCAGTTCCAGAGCTCCCAAAACCCCCTTCTCTCCCGCCCTCTTCCTTCACTCTCTCTCATCAGGAGCTAATTGGGGCTGGCAGCCGCTTGTGTCACATCCAACCTAATCACTGCCATCGCCATGGTGACAGCACTCCTAATTAGCAAGAATTTACCACCGCAGAGACGGGGCACGCGGCAGTCCCCCATGGTGGCTGGCATGCACTCGGCATCCCCAGGCCCTAAAGTCGCTCCTAGGGGGCCATCAGGGGGACAGCAGGGTCCTGCCGGGTGGGTGCCACGCACAGTGGGGTGGCCGCTAGGTGGGGTAGTCAGGCAGGCAATGCATGCCACGTGTGGCGTGGGTCATGGCACAGGTCACTGATGCTCGTGTCCCCTCTGTACCTGTGTACTTGCTGACGCCAGCCTGGGCGGCCACATCCACCAGCACCACGATGCCACGGGCAGGGTCACTAGCAGCAGCGTCCATCTCCAGCAGGGCATGCGGGCCCACCTTGCCGCTGGCGTAGTTGGCGATGTAGATGGAGTACCTGCCTGAGCCCTGTGGCCAGCGACACTGCCTCAGCTCCCCAGCTCCCTCCCACCATCTCAGTCTGTGGGGTTGGGTTTGGTTTCCATCCTCCCTTCCATCAGGTTCTCTAGTGCCCATAGCCAAGAGCACCCAGCGCTGGGGATGGTTGCGCTGTCCCACAGGGATGTGTCCCATCACCTCCACCATCCCCAAGCTCAGTGCTGGTGTTTGGTTCATACCACGCTCCCAGCTGTGACAGGTGCCCCCCCCGTCCCCACCACCCCCCTTGTCCCGTGCAGCAGCTGGGCCCTGATTTAGCGATAATCATTGGGAAACAAACTGCTGGGGGAGGAGGAAGAAGAAAGAGCAGGTGACAGGGACATAAATCACCTCGACAGGCGCGTTTATCAGCCAGCGGCAACCGTGTGGACGGATGCCCGGAGCCCTGATGGCCGGGGGGGCTGCGAGCCCTGACAGCCACCAACCAGCTGCCAGGGGCACTCCCAGCCCCAGTCAGGTGGGATGGGGCCGGTGTTCAGGTGAGGAGCTGCCCCACACCCTGCCCTGCCTGCTCACCGTGCGGTCCACGCAGGCGACGGAGCGCCCGGCAAAGCGGCTGGCCACGTCACGGTTCACGTCATCACTCAGCAGGTCCTCCCAGCGCCCATTGCGGAGCTTGAAGAGCTTATCCGTGTAGGTGGCCATTCCTATGGGATGTGGTCAGGGGCTCCCGCAGCCATCCTCCCCCTGAGCCCAACCCAGTGGGATGTGACCCTTTCTCTGTCCCCCCAGCAGCTGTCACTGACAGAGTTCCCATGACCAGTAAGTGCCACTGGGAGACACAGAGAAGAATCAACTCATTAAGCTAAAACAGGTCCCACTGGGGTGCAGCCCCACAGATCATCCCCACGGAGGCAAACATCAAAGCAGTGCCAGGTACAGGCAGCGAGCTGCACTGCTGTCACAGTGGCAGTGCCTGATTTAGGAATGGGCACGCAAACAGCCACTGCCAGCCTTAGTAATTAGAGAGTGAAAGCATATCTGCAGCAGTGGGATGCACAGAGTTGGGATGCAGCAAGGACATGAGGAGCTTTGGACATGTCTTGGGACACAGTTGTCCCCTCCCCAGGGTTGGCACGTCCAGGAGCTGTGACAGCACCAGTAAGGCAGGATGAGACTGGGTTGGTACAGAGACACATTGCTGCCACCATCACAGGGGTCAGCACGCAGAGGTACACACAAGTCATGGTGGCACAGCAGCCTCAGTGGTGATGGGACACTGCCATCCTCCGTGGGGTGCCACGGGGAGGGCAGATGGTAGTGCTGACTCAGCATCTGGCTGGGCTCAGCATCCCGCCCGCGCTGCCATCAATCAATGGAGCCACTCAACTGGGAAATTAACTCCAGCCCGCACACATCCCTCACGCGCCGAAGGTCGTGGGCAGCCTCGCCTGGGCCCCCCCGTGCCTGGAGCTCACCGGAGAAGGCATTGTTGGTGTTGAGGAAGTAGATCTCCTCACGGCCATCCCCGTCGATGTCACATGCTGTCACGCCGATGGCATTGCCTGGTCGGTCCCGCAGCGCGTAGTAAGGGGAGCTGCGCTCGTCCTCTGCCACATTGACCAGCCGGCCCCGTGCCTTGTCGTACTTGAGCACCAGGTTGGGGCCATTGTACCTGTAGGCATGAACGGATGGATCCTGGAGCTGGGGACAGCATGACAGCCCCTGTCCCATCCCCTTGTGCTGCAGCAGACAGGAGCTGGGTGCTAGCAGCTTGATGGGCACAGCAAAGACGTGCACAGCAAAGACATGTGCACAGTGTGTGGCGGCCAAGGACCTCCTGCCTTCCTGCACACTCAGCTGTGGGGTTGGCTGCCATGGGAAGGCCTCAGCCTGGCATCGCACATCAGCCTAGCCTGAGCACCCCAGGCAGTATCAGGGCAGGTTCCCTGCTTGCAGCCCTCTCCCAGAGCAGGGAAGGCAGCATGCATGGCAAACCTTTTCTGCACGCTGTGCCCCACAGGCCCTCTGCCTGCTCCTGCCCCATGCAGCAGTAAACAAGTTACACAACGGGCACCGTGCTGCTTACAAAACCACTCCTGGCTGTTTGGCTCAGCCCCGCTGAGTGTGGTGACCTGGGCCCAGCTGGATGTCTCTGGCTGCCCAGGTTTGGTGCACTTTGGGGTGGACACCCCCTGTCCATGCCCCATACATCAAGCATGGTGCCAGTTCATGCTGGGCTGACAGGTGGGGTGGCATATCCCCTTCCAAGTGAGGACACACATGCAAGCCTCCCTCATGGATGAGTATGCTATACCACTGGCTCGCAGCCCTGCAAGGAGCCCTACCACTGTCTCTGCTGTTCCTTGCCAGGGCAGGACCTGTCAGCAGCAGCTGCTCTGTATCCAGCCCTGCTCGGGCGGTGGGGCAGCACAGCACACAGCTCCTGCATCACTGGCTCCTGCCAGCCCTTCCGAACCATCACACCCATACAGGACTATAAAAAACCTCCAGCCAATTAAGTGAATCTCCGGAGAGCACTGAGTCCTGTCAGCAGAACTGAGCTGGCTCTGTCTTGAGCTGCCTCTGCGCTGAGGGGTGGGACCCGGCTGCTGGGCAGCTGCCACCATCCCACAGTGAGGGGTTGCATCCCCAGAGCAGTGTCCCCATGCAGATGACATGCTGGCAGTGCCACCACACACCTCCTTCTAGGTGGAGGGATGGAAACATCAGTGATGTGCCCTGGCAGAGCAGTGAGACCAACTGCCTGCAGCTGGGAGCTCAGCTGGGCACCACGTGTGCTTTCTGGAGAAAACAAGGAGTTTGGAAAAGCTGCCAGCCCTGGGACACTGGGCTGTGAGGAGCTCCCAGCACTGCAGAGCCATCATGTCTCACTGTCCCCAAGGCCATCCATACTCACCCCGCCACCACGATCTCAAAGTTGCCATCAGCATCCAGGTCGGTGACAGCCACGCCGTAGTTGAGCTGTGTGGGGTTGCTGTCATAGTCAGGTGGGAGCAGTCGGTGGGTGACGGCGGTGAACATGGGCTCACTGCGCTGGGAGCCCTCACTGAGCCAGGCCAGGGACAGCAGGCACAGCGCCAGCATCCTGGGCACCTGGGACAGACCTGCAGCCCTTCAGCTCTGCTGGTTGCACCACCAAGACCCCACTCCATGAAGCCCGAGCATCACCCCTGCACAAGAGCAGCTATTCCTCCACCACTCACCACCCATCCCACTCAGTGCCCCACAACCCTTCAATTCTCCAGCCCCTAGACCTCAGGCACTGCCATGCTGTTCCAGCGTGTCTTAGTTTCCCCATCCTGCTGTCGCTGCATCTCTTGGGGATTCCATGGGGTGAGCACCTTCCCAGCTGGACAGGGGGTGGGGTGGGGGGTGATGTTTGCACAGGGCTGCAGCCATGGGAAGGTGATGGGAGACTGGGAGGAGAGGCTCAATTAACCTGGACTGCGGAAGACTGTGGCTGCCAGCACTGCTGGCAAGGCTGCGGAGCTTTGGAGCTGGCTCTGACCTGGCTTTAGCGCAGGTGACAAGTGGGGTGGCACTCAGGACAGCTGCACTCACTGTAGGCTGGGCAGTCCTCTCCAGAGGAATAAAGCCCAGCAGCAGCAAGCTGCATGGCACCAGCTGTGAACAAGACTCTGTGTGTTAGTGCTCCAGCTGCAAGCAAGAGCAGCCATCCCTGCTCCCACAGTCTGGACGAATGGCTGGCATGCAAGGGACACTGCTCTGTGTGACCATGGCAGGGCTGTTCCCAGAAGACCAGCAGCTGGGAAAGGTGACCAGTCTCACTGCCAGCCTGCCCTCATGCCATGGGCCCTGAGTGCCAACTTGGAGAGAAGGAGACGCCCAATTCTTGGATTTTGGCAGACTGTCACCATCAGCCTGCTGCTGCCTCCCTGGGGAGGGAGAAGGCCCCAATAATCTTAGCACCCCAAGGTTTGTCTGGGAAGCATGGGGACAAGGCACAGAGCAGCTGCCAATGCACAGAGACATAGGCACAGGATTGCCCTCTGATCCCCCAGCCCCTATCTCTGTTCCCATGCAGAACAGTGCAGCATTCCCTTGCCTGGTGTCCCCCCAGGGGTCTGTCCCCATGCCATCAGAGCTCTGCATCCCCTCCAGCTTCTGCTCCCTGCAGCTTGGCCCACTCCCCAGGCACACCCCCACTCCATCCAGCTGCAGCCGGAATCCCTCCAAGCTGGATGAAGCTTTTCCAGGAGGAAACAATGTTTCTGATTGGAAACAAAAGGCTCTTCCCCGCTGATCCGGTTCTGGGTGCCACGGTGGGGGCTGCCCGGCCCAGAGCCAGGCTGTTTTGGGAAAAGGGAGGGAGGGCCATGCTCATTGTGCCGGATGCAAGAGGCCCTGTGGCTTCCAGCAAGGCACGAGGATGTTTGAAGCCACAGGGTTTTTCTTGCATGGCTGTTGCAGAGCTCAGCCCCCTCCTGTCCCAGCAGAGCCATGTCCCAGCTTATGTCTAGGCACCCAGTAGCAAGGTCATTCCAGGTGCCGCAGTCACACTGGGACTTCTGCTTAGCATGGAGGCACGGAGCTGAGGTGGTAAGAAAGGACAGAGGGAGAATGGTAGCAAGGCAGATGTGCCATGGGTGCTCGCACAGGGCACAGCTAGGCAGTGCAGGGACATGGTGCTGGCCCAACAGCTGCTCCCTGCCACTGCCATCCCCATGCAGGGCTGCTGCCAGCACTGCCCTGTGGGGAGTATGGGATGGGGTGAGGGCAACGCCAGGGTGCATGGGAAGGTCACTCCCCACAGATCTGTTACTGCTGGTAGGGAGATGCTGCCCCAGGGCTCCTCACGTACATAGCTGTGGTCCCCATCACACATGGTGGGGGCAGTGGGAGCTGGCCTGTTCCATGGCTGCCCCAATCCCCATGATATCGCTGCGGCCATGCTGCGTTTCCCAGATGTCACGCGTCACCACTGCGGCAACATCCCATCCTGGGCCGCATCCCATCCCAGACCAGCACCGCCATAACATCGTGTGACATTGCGCAGCAGGGGTCCCACCACACCCCAAAGCCACCTCAGAGCAGTGACAACACAGTAACGTCACAGCACCACATGACAGCATGCTACATGTGCCCCTGTAACACCATATCCCCCTTCCTGCCTTTCCCAGGCCACCACACCCATACCTGCCAGGGCAGAGGATAGGTGGGAGCCATCCTGCACTCAGCCTCCTCTATCCCAGAGCGGCTGTGGTGTCCCAGGGATGCCAGAGCCCCAAGCAGCCCTGACCCTGCAGTGCCTCTGCTCCGGCCAAGCCACAAGCCCTAGTCCCACTGCTGTGAGCTCAGCACTGCTCCACTCGCACCCCTCTTGCAGACCCAGGTCCTCGTGTGCATCCCAGCACAGATGCTCTCTACGGTCTTCACACCCACAGCTCCTGTGCAGAGGTGGTCCCTGTTCCCTCCCATGCAGGAGGGCTCAACACCGGGCCCAGCATGCTGGGGCTCAGTCAGCAGCAGCTCATGCAGTGTGGAGATGAGCAGTCACCTTATCTCGGAGCTCAGCCCGAAGGGA
>VXAB01015817.1:0-14613 GCA_013399175.1 Odontophorus gujanensis | reverse complement strand
TCATAAAACCATGACAAGCATATTCTGTTAAACCTAATAGCCAAATACCTTCATATATCTGCTTGTCTATCAGGAGGAGCCTCACAGCAGGAGCTTCATGGAATGAAAGGATTGACCTCTGGTATCTAGCATGTACTTCGAGCTTATTTGAAGTGGTTTTCCCATAGCCTCTTGCTTGTGACTTCACAATTCATTATTATACCAACAAATGGGGTCTTTGCCACATATACTGTAGGACATGGCCACACTACAGATAGATAACACAGCTGCAAAATGTCTCTTGCACTTAACATATTGTACATCAGCAAGAGATGCAGAAAAATGCGCAAAGAAATGACTGAGCATTTCAAAATGAAACTTGTATGCTTGTTAGAGATGTCGTTTAAAGTTTTGTATATTTGTTTGTTTGTTTTGATGTAGGTCTTTTGTTTTGCATATTTGTGTCTTAAGTTGTGTTTTGAGGAAGAACTGCTGTGATTTATTTGGTTATACAGACATCTTGCGATGTGAAACTTCAGCCTTTTACCTCGTGATCCATCCAGAAACTTTGTTACTGAGATGGAAACGACATTTTTGAAAAGATGCCAGAAAACAGCACTGTATTAAGAAAGAATGAGATAACAGTGCAAAGAATGGGATCTATGCTAGCCATAGAAATGGGCTGGTCTATTCTTCGTACTTACTAACAATGGTCCCAAGTATGTCCTAACACTCAGAGGTCCCATAATTCCAAATGTCAGCTTTGATGATGATGACCATGTAAGCATAACAGCTTTGTAATTACAAGCCTCTCAGCAAATGCCTAGCTGATAGCAGCAAACCTTGCAGCTCACTGTTTCCTCATATCCCGTACTCAGTTCCACATGCATAGCCTGGTCAGTCTGGAATTACCTCTAGCACTCCAGGAGGGACAACACCAGCACCCAGTGGGAAGACACTGACTTTACATGCTGCAGTTTCCACTCCATGGCAGGAGAAACTGGTATAAAATGAAAATAAAGGTGCTGCACCACTAATTTTGCTTGTCTTCTGTTGTTCATTTTTTTTTTTTTAATATATGTTTTACAGGTTGTGTTTTGTTACTTTGAAAGTACTACACATTACTGTTTGCAGCATAATTTGACTGCCTTGTTCTTTTCCTTCCAGGAAGTGAAATTCAAGGCACACAAAACTGTACTTGCTTTCCATCTGCAATCATACCAAAATTCTCCTCTCACCAAAAATAAAATAAAATAGAATAAAATCATTAAATTGGCATTGCCATATTTAGCAAATATTGGAAAAGAGCAAATGCTTTGAGATTCAATTATGTAGCATGTGAGGTAATTGAATAAGCAAGGATGGCAGCTAGCAAAATATATGAGATTTTGTTCAAATAGATAATAGTATTCTCACTGGTTGAGAGGTTCAAAATGCAGCAGAGAGAATAAGATATGAAAAGTGTCATTTTCCAGGGCAAATCATTTACAATTGTGGTTGATTGTTCATTAACATGATTGTACTTGGCATAGAAATGAACACATATGGCCTGCAAATTTACCTTGCCCCCAGATCCTAGTCTGATGTTATATACATGGGTACTCTCTGCTTGTACATGTTAGCTTGTGGACTTTCAGAGCTTTCACCACATGAAAAGAGTTACAAATAACTTTACAGATGTTGTACAGAGGACAAATGGCTGCACACACAAGAAGTGATGTTTGGAACTTTTACACCCCAGGTACATTGGAAACAACACCATCTTGCTTCCAACTTTCGAATCACGCACTCCGTGGTCACTGTGCATTTGTTAGAGTGAAAATTAATTTTTCAGTGTCAGTTACACTGCTACAAAAAGTTTTGAAATTGATGCCAGGAGAGAATGGGAAAGCAATACGTTTTATTTCACAGAATTGTTGCAATAGCTACGTACATTCTTCTGCAACAAGGTCAGAAGGAGAAAGTCACATTTTAACCAAGCGTACTTGGGTTCATCTCTTCATGTGCCTCATCTCTTCATCATCTAGGTGGCATTCTCTTTCCCAATGAATCTTACATGAGAATTGATATACTTGCCCCTAAAAGGTCTCTAAGAACCCAGAGAACAGCAGACTATTCTCAGTCTCATTCAAGGAGTCAAGCAATGGGCATGAATGTCCTATTGTGTTCCTAGCAGAGTTTGAAAAAATGCTGTCTCTCAAAGGCATCTTTTATCACATTTTTGATGTGGCCCAGTCTTTGGGTTAATGTACCTTGTAGCTCCATGAACCTCCACCATCTTTGGACAGCTGATTGAGTAACTACTGATAGTTTTGCTAGTTGAGTTGTCAAAGTCAAAGAAGTATTCACCTTCATAGCCTAAGGCGCATACAAAAGTGGTCGATAAAACATCATCAGCTGTTAAAAATTACCATTGAAAATTCATGGAGAATAGGTGGCCTTTCAGATAATATGAGCATGTTGATAAGGTTTAAAAAAAAAAAAAAAGAAAGAAAATACAGCTGTCAGCAAAACTTCTGTTTCTGAAAACAGAAGCTCAGGAACAAATAACTTGACAGCATCCTTGGAGCATAGCAAGGGGAGAGTTAAAAAACAATGAGAATTTTTTTGTCAGATCTTATTAGAATAATCTACTTTCTTTCTATGATAAGTAACAGATACTGCAGACAAAGGAAAAGCAATTATGATCATATTCTATTTTCTATTTCAGAAAAGATTTTGATGCTGTCTCATGACGTTGTCCTTAGCCAATTAGAAAACATGATATAAGTGGGTCTAGAAGAGAACAGACATAACTTGCATTGGAAAAGCCATTCTCAGAGAGAGAGCCATTACTAAGGTGCAAAGTCACTTCAGAAGTTTGTGTTGAACAGGTTCCATGAGGGTCTTCCATGAGGATCCACTAATATTCAAGTGATATGCTGTGGTGAGATACCGCAGATTCCTTCCTTGAGAAATCTTTTCTAGTGAGGTTAAGGATAAAGTTATTAAGTGCCCCTCAAGGAAGTGGCATTCTCATTAACAGAGCTTTTAAAAAGTAGATGAGAAAAAAAAAATACTTTGAGAGCAACATTGATAGAAAGCTGAGCATTGCAATATCCCTTAATATCCATTTTAACTGACTATATTGATGCTCAAGGACTTGGTCAAACACATCTCAGACCCTCTTAAATGTCCATTGAGCTTTATATTCTGGTTCTAACTGTAACCGGTAGTGATGTCTAAAGACAGCACATAAGAAACAAGACAAACATAAGCTCATGCATAGGCTCACAGAATGCCTCTGTTACAAATTGTATTAGCTATTTAAGACCTTTTCAAGGGTTTCTCAGGCTGGAGATGACACCTAGAGCTGTTGTTTCATAATGCATCTATGATGTCATTGCATCTACCAAAATTTTCCTTCAATTTTCAACATTATTCTTTGCATTCTCACTCTTCTGTCTCAGAGAAAAAAAAATGCCCTTTTTCAGTAAAATATAAGGAGTTTGTCTGTAGCCTAGAGCTGGTCACATAATGGGGACATGAGTAGCAAGGAAGATCAACTGTTTGTTATTTTTCCAAGGTAGAAGTCAGGGAGTATTAGGTGAAAGCAGTGACTAACAATTTCAGGGAAAGCAAAAGGCAATGGTTCTTAACACCACTTAGTTAATGCTGGCTGTGGACCTTGCATATGTTGAAGCTTTTATGCTGCTTTAAGAGAGGATAAGTCTTCTACATGGAAGGTAAGTTCTTTGAGGGTAACTAAATACACAAGAGTCACATTTAATTTTGAGAGCCCCTCGTTCATAAATAGCTAGAAGCTGAAAGCAATACTAAGAAGTTTTGTGTAAGTTTTTCTAGTTCTTATAACAGCAACTGCATTTGATCTGCAATGGAGATGCTGCCGGGTTAGATGGACCTTTAGCCTGGCTGCTCAAAGGTTTTTGTTAAGAAGCAGTTATAGTGCTAAGGCATATGATTCCTGCCTTCATAACCCCAACTTGACCACTTGACAGACACAGTGGTGGTTTCTGTGTCCAAAGGGCACACATACACTCCCTTGGGTACCTCACAATCAATCTACTGCTTTTTAAGATGAAGATGTTTGCTGGTATGTGCTGCATCTGCCTTCCTGAATGCACTCCTGGGTCTTTGCAAAGAAAATCAGATGTGTAAGAGCAAAAAGGTATCACCAGTGGCTTATCCAGTTAAGGAATCAGGCTGTACCTGAGAATTTCACCTGGCACACCTGCATCACATTGTCAGCAGTGATCTCTGTGATGTGTCCACTGCTCATCACATACAACATGATCTAGCTGTTTAGAAGCCTACCATGAGCTGGGAATCACAGGTTTCTTGCAGTCTGGATGTATACAGAATTTTGGCTTGTAGAAAAGCTTGCTACACCTATGAGTGTATTAGCAATTCTCATTATTCCATCTTGGTTTTGTGGTACATAATGACATAGATTACACATAATTGATGTGTTGCACAATTGCACAAGTACTTCTGCAAATACCCTAGAAGTATTTTGTCTGGTAATTGTAAGCTTGTATACAAAACAATGAGTATGCTGCATAATTAGATGTATTGCAATTTCATGAGAATTGTACAGTGAGCATTGTGCCAGAGGTTCCAGAGGTTTGCTCCTGTACTAATCTTTGAGGCACTCATTCATATCAGTAATGCTCAGACAGAGGCTTATATCAATCAATGTACCTCCATCAGCTTTGAATTATGACTCTATGTGGCACACGTAGTACCTGTTTTATTTATGTTTGCCATAGCCTTTAGGTAAAACACTAACAAGGCACTATCATTCACTTGATAGAAATTCATTCCTACTTTTAAGAACACAATGTTTAATTAATAATATTAACAATATTCAATTGAGCACAAATATATTATTTTGCTTTTGAGGAGTAATTTTTTGCTGTTATTTTGACAAGCAGCTCCTATTCTGAGAATGGAAATCTTAGATTTCACAGTAATGTTTTCATTTGGGAATACTGACAGAAAGAGGTCTGCCTCTACAAGCATAGAGATATGAGAACCTGAAATACTATAATGCAGAAACTTAATCATATCAGGAAAACAAGCCAACAAGATTTGGTAAGAATATGCATTTTCTCTAAAGCTAGTACACACTGAAAGCCTAAATGCAGCTGACATTAAGAAAAATAGTATTTTTTATTGTTCCTGCAGCCCTGAGTGCTACAGTTCTGCAGAAGGGTCCCTGGTAGGTAGGAGGTGCTTTTCCTTTATACATGTACCTACAGCTGCTTGGCATACTGCAGATCCTGTTTTGCTGGATGGCCACCTAACTCTAAGGCACTATGCTGCTGAGTTTAACACCATGTATTTCAGCCTAGCAGCCTGAAATCATTTAAAAGACATTACATGACTTTAATTGTTTTGGATCAGCTTTCTCTGTTAATCATCATCTAACTAAACCAGGACTACTCATGTAAGAGTTTGCAGAATCTACTTCAGGCAGCTCCTGCATCACTAACCCTCTGAAGACTGCTGTTGTCAAATACTATTCCCAGCCAATATGGAATAACTTAGGAAGAAATAATGGATGAATGCCAGCTGACGTAAACAGAAAATATCAGTGGTTTTTTTATTCCAATCTTTGAACCATGTGTTAATTGCAAAAAGATGTGTAAGGCTGGTGAAAATGCAGAAGATACATTCTGTTGGGCTATCCTGTAAACTGATAGAATCTATACAGAATTAAGACGTGTCTTCATTTAATCTTTTAATTGCCAAAGGCAGTTCATAGGCCTCTTCCATTTCCTTCACTTTTCTTCCAAAATTCATGGACTGCAAAACCTTTGCTGGCATGTTTTCTGTTCTACCAATTAGAGGAAGGTGTGCAGAATCCTGACGTTATGACTAGCAGTATTATGCCAAAGGTGCATTTCTGAATACCAGAAGCATGTTGCAATGTCAAATTACATCCTAATTTAAATACAGACCTTGGTGTGTCAGAATTCAAGAATGCGTTCTTCCCAATTGACACATTAATATCCAGAGAATTAGATATAAAATCTGCCATTCTGACCACACACTAGAATGACTGAAGTAAGTTTGTTCTATACTCTTCAGTGATAAATTTTTCACCGAGGAGGTTTCCTCCAAATTCTGGCAATCAGCATGGAAATAAAAACTACACGCTTTTACCAGACATCTAAGCTTAACCTGAGTAAATACAGCAGAAAGTAGTGGAAGTTTTCAGTGAAATTTGTCTGTCTTCATCCCTGGGCCCTCCATCAGGATTTGCTAACTGAAATGAGATGGTAGCCAAGAAGCCATCTTGCCACCCCAATATGATTCTGGACTGTGTTTCTGGCAGATTATAGAATGGCTAAGGTTGAAAGTGATCTCTGGAGATAATCTCCCCAGTTGTCCAACCCCTTCTCAAGCAAGGATATCCAGAGCAGATTTCATAGCGCCATGTCAAGCTTTTTTTCCTCCAAGAAGGAGATTCCACATACTCTAGGCAACTGGTGCCAGTGTTCCATCACCCGCACATTAAAGATGTGCTTAATGATGTTCAGAATGAGCCTCCTGTGTTCCAATTTGTGCCCACTGCCTCTCATCGTGGCACTGGTACCACTGAAAACAGCCCAACTCCATCCTCTCTGCACCTTCCCTTCAGGGACTCATACACATTGATGAGATCCCCCTGAGATTCCACTTCTCCTGGCTAAACAGATGTAGCTCTCTCAGCCTTTCCTCAAAGGAGAGGTGAGTGATGAGACCTTTCATCATCTTTGTCATTTTTCACTGGATTCTCCCAGTATGTTCATGTCTCTCTTGTGCTAGAGGGTCCAGAACTGGACCACTGGACCACTCCAGGTGTGGTCTGGTGAGTGCTGGGGGGAGGAGAAGGATTACCTCCTTCCACCTGCTGGAAGCATTTTGACCAATGCAACCAAGAACGCCATTCACCCTCTTTGCTGCAAAGGCACATTCCTGGCTTGTGTTCAACATGGTGTCCACCACGTTGCCATTTCTGCAGAGCTGCTTTCCACATGGGTGCCCCCAGTATATGCTGGTGCCTGGGATTGTTCCTCCAAGGGTGCAGGGCTTTGCATTTTCCCTCACTGAACTCCGTGAGGTTCCTATTCAGGTCCCTCTAGATGGCTGCATGCCACTCTGGTGTGACAGCCACTCCTTTAGTCCTGTGGCACTGCAAACTTGCTGAGGGAGCAGTCTGAGAGTACACTCTCCTGAGTACTCCTGATTTCTACGCAGAGAAGATTAAAGGTGAAAGATACCAATTGTTGATGCTGTGATCCCTGGCTTACAAGCAATTTTGCAGCTGCTTTGATCAGTAGATTTCCTTCCCCATATAACAGTTAAGTAGATTCTGACAGTATTGCCTGAGATGCAAAAAGAAACTGGTCCTTCCTTACTACACTGTTCTTTCATCCATCTTCTTTAAAATAGAGGTATTTCTAGGTACAACGTGAGTATAGTGCATATAGGTATGTAAATATGTCAACTGACTTTGTGAGACCAGCAAGAGTAGCTTCTGAAAGCTTACAAGACAATACCATGGCCCCTGCTAAATCCGTGTGATTTCAGTATGTGCAAGATGACTGGAATAATTGTGCTGATGCTGAAAAATAGTAAGCCATATAATTATTACTTTGTATTTGCTACATGTTACTCTGCTTAACTCAATGTAAGAGCAGCATGAACACCTCTGCTAAGTGCAGCTATAGGGGTACCTGACTAGTACTCCATCCAGAGTAATGCTTTGGAGAGGGACTCTGTGTTCCAGAAATGAAAATCAATATTGTTATTGTAAGCTCTGTAAGTCTTTCTACTACTCAACTTTAAGCTGCCATTGTTTACTGAGAAAATGGAAGTACATCTGGCTTCCTCAATTGTCCTTCCAGTGTTTTCTCATCTGAAGGGAGAGACAGTCTACCCACATCCCCAGTCATGGCAACGTTGTGTTAAGGAAATAATTTAACATAAGTTATAACTGATCCCATAGTTCAGATAATAAAATCCCAAGTACTTGCAGGTAATTACTCTGATAGGAGTACAGAGGAGAGGAAGCAATGTGATGAATGACTCTGAATCTGAACATGGCAATGTTTGAGCTAGGCACTCACACCTATCCTAAAAAGCAGCTTTTTCATTTTAGCAATGGAAACACTTACAAAGTAACGTGAAACTACCATAAAGAAGAGGAAACTAGTTTGTTTGTTTGTTTGTTTGTTTTAACAGGGATGAGACTAAATTAATCTGGTTTGTAAATTACTCATTGTAAATCATTTCTTCAGCCCAAACCATGCTTTTTGTTAGTGTTTCTTGTTAAATCTATTAGAATATTAAGCTGATGAGTGCATCACAAAGAGGAAGCAATACGTCTGGGTTTGTTTTTCAAGTAAATGCTTTCCAAAGCTCTGTATGTGAATCCTGGAAAAGAATGGTTTTGTTTTTCCCTTGAGAAGAGGGCTGAAGCATTTTTGTCAATAGACATCCTTCTCAGATAGAAATCTAATTTATTCTGGCCCTGTTGGATGGTTTCAGAGCCATGCACCCTGGCAGCAATAATACTGTCAGCTTTACTCTCATATTAAATTCACACTTGAGGAGCTATAGATGATGAATTTCAGATTTCTCTAACTCCTGATGCTCTTTTCAGATTTCAAGTAATTCTCAGAAACCAAAGCAAAAGCTTCTGGACAAAGGGAGCTGATATGACTCTGAGCCTTGGTTCGTATAATAAAACTTTAAACACATATAAATTGGCATTATATCAATTGATCTCTAGGTAGCACAGTGACCTTACTTAGGGCAAGCTTAAATCAAATATTATAACTCTCTCTTTAAGTATGTTTATACCACATTATACATATATTCAGTTCAGCTGATCTGTCCACCAGAGATTTCTTCAGAACAGTGCACAGAGGTTTATTACCAGTAAATAAAGTTCCCAGACTTGCTTTGCCATAGGAACGTGGCTCTACCCAGAGCTTTTACTTCCATTTTTCTCTCTTTTTCTGGAGCTGTACACTGCTCTTGACTTGACTGGAGCTAACTTTTAGGCAGAATACACCTTAAAGACACTACAATGAATGATAAAAAATATATATTGGTAAGTTTCAGTTTGTTAATTAACTGTAAATTAACTAACCATAGCATGTTCACTATTTAATGTGGGTTGTTCGAGAGAAGATTAAAATAAAGATGACAACATTGTTGCAGCACAATCATGGACAGGGTTATAGGATTTGTTTCAGTTTTGAGGAAATTAGGCTCAGTGGGAGAAGAAAAAAATTCCTCAGCCATATGAACCGGCTGCTACAACTAAAACATGGACAATAAAATCAATTCCTGACTTAAAAATAATTAAATTACAAGTATGTGAGGAAGTGTCTCTTTACATCTTAGGGCTTGAGAACAGTAGTGCTATGAAGACCAGCCTTTATTTGCACACCAGAAAGACCTCTGGAATGATCCCCTTTGAGCCTGAAACAAGCAGAGTGATGTTTCACATCAGCTTCTGAGCATCAGTGTTCATAGCTTTTCTTCTACAGTACTCATGTTGAGCTACTTTACAAATCAAGCCACCAAAGACACAGATGAAAGGTCTGTTTCAACCCATTTTGGCTGTAATATCAGGGAATTTGGCTCCAAGCAGGATATCAGCAATATCTGGAGGTACTGTTGGATTATACAATATGTAGTTGTATTCCACGTCAAAATGGAAAACAGCATTTTTTTTCTCAAAGCCCCAGATTAAGATAATCCCAAACCAAGCCCATGCATAGAGGAAAGCTGAAGCATACTTGATTATCTTAACCTGTTTCTTAAATCCAGTAGCAGCTAGGTTCTCTATACACCATAAGTGTACAGATTCTGCAAGGACAGTGAACGTTTCCTATTGTACTACACTCAGCAGATGAGGGAAGCTCAGAGCCAGACAGATGTGCAGATGCTGTACTCACCAATCAAGCAGAAGACTTACACCCAGCAAGGAAAATGTTGGAAGGGAAATCTCTGGCATCAGAAAGCATTCAGAGAAGTTTACTTCACACTGAGATGGTCCCAGCAGCACAAAATGTAGGAGAACTTTGGACTAAGTTTCACACTTGTGTGTTCAGGCTTGTCACTGGTACTTGCTGCACTTGGAGATCAGAAAAAATAAAAGCAATTCCTGTCTCTGAAATATTTTCATTCACAGAAAGTAGTGACATGTAAATACCCTGGATTTAACTGGTGGATTGCAGCATTCTGGGATTAAACATCACAGCTACACAGTAATAATGTGCAGAAAACCACTGCATCATCGTTCCCACTGTGCACTTTACATCATGATTGCTTATTCATTCTCTTCAGCCTGACAACAGACAAATGGAGCAGCATCAGGACAGTACTTACTCAACAGTTGGCTCTTGCTTTGTGGTTTTTCCCCTCTCCACATTTCAGCAGTATGTGGCTGTTTCTATTATTTCCTGATCTAAGGCCTCTCTGTGTGTCAAGATGTTGCTAATGGCTAATTGTATTCATGCAGTTCTAGAGGGGAATGCATTTTGGCTTGAAATACTCTGTATATCCTGCATTTAATCAGGAAGCTCAGCTTTTAAGGAAGTGTGCTGTTACATCTCCTTTATTTTTATATCTGACCACTTCCAAAAAGAAAAGAAAGAAAAAAACAAACAAACAGAGGATTAGCAAGAACTCCCTCTTTACTAGACTAAGATTTTAACTCCTTCAGAGCCTTCTGAGAAGGAAAGATGAATCAGTTTGAATAAGAAAGGCTTCCTCATCCTTCACATTCTACAAACAGAGAAATCTGGTAGCCCTCTGAGGGTGGAATTTCAGAGGAAACTGATTTCTGATTTCAAATGCAAGCAGAGTTTTGAAATCTAGATATTACCAGCCTCCTCAACACTGAGAGATGACATTGAAAGATCTCCTAATCTAGGTCAACCAGCTAGATTTCCTGATCACTAGAATTTCATTTGGAACTTTGAAGCTGAGCAGCATCTCCACATCTCATAGTTTATGCACTAAACTATGTTTTAGAGATTAAAAGAGATGTATGTGAACTGACTTGTGAAGCTTTCAAGGGGTACTTAAAAAGTTGAAGTCCCAAGAATAAACAAAAACATTGACTTCTAGTGATGGTGGCGGATTGGAACATGTTACCCAGAGAGGTGGTGGAGTCACTGTCCCTGGAGGTGTTCAAGAAATGTCTGAATGTGGCACTGAGTTGCATGGTTTAGTGAGCATGGTAGAGATGGGTTGGTAGTTGTACTAGATGATGTTAATGGTCTCCTGCAACCTTCATGATTCTATGATCTCACTGAAGCTATGCCATCATACACCCGTTGGGGTATAACTGCTGGGAGAAGTTAATATTGGTTTTGTACCTTCTGTACCATGTACACAATTACTGAAAGATTAAGCAAGTGTCAGTGTAACTCACATAGTAAGAATCTAATACACGGTCTTCAGAATTCATAGGTAAATCTACTATTGGTTTCAACGAACTTTATATCAGACCTACAGCTCAGAAATAATTAAAGAAAATAAAAAATGAAGTTTTCCATGGTGTAATACGGTAGATCTGCATGTCCCATGCAAAATTTTGGCAGGCATATTTCTGTCTTCAATTTTTACTTTGAGTTTGGTTGTTTTTATATGGGTACAAACCGGCATGATTATGACCAACAAGTTCTCATTCCGTGACATGAGTACCAGCTGACCAGGTAAGAATCTCCTCAGTTATCCACTTTCCAGATGGAGTTGAGCAACACTTAGAGTGCCTTTTCAATCCACTCAATTAATCCAGTTAACTGATCTTTATTTGTACAGACATCTAAAAATAAAGCTACTGCTTAGCACAGCAATTGTTGGTGGGAAGGTGCTTATAATGGTTACTACCTGAAATGGAAGAGGAGGGATGGGATGGGAACACATGCAAATCTCCTACCTGACAACAACACAGCACAGAATGCCCAAGTTTCCATGTACAAAACCAGGTGAATGTGTCCTTGCCATCAATGTGAGTCTGACCTATTATGGTAAGGACTGGAGCTCACATGCCTCTTTACAAAAGATTTTCTTAAATGATCTCAGTAACCATCAGAAGAACAGAATCAAGCCTTTAATAATATGTCACATTTTCAAATCTTGGTTTTGGCTCTGAGAACACATTTTTTTTAGCTCTGAAACTTTGGAATCAGCTGTTTTTCAAAGTGGAGTGCTTTCCATCCATAGGCACTCATGACCAGAAGGTGTTACATTCTTTGTATCAACGGGAGCTTAAAGCAAAGTTGAGATTTGTACCCATGATGATATGTAAAATTGTTACCTGGTACTTAGAAGCAAGCTGAAAATAGCTGAGCGCATGCAAAAAATGTACCCTGCATCCAAAGTAAAACCAAGCACTTCAGCCACACTGACCACAAAGAGCATTTCAGCACAGTTAACTTCTTTATGTAATCATGTGTCTCTGTAGGTGGCCAATGTCTGAAGAGAAACCAAGAGGTAAAAATGAGCATGAGAATACAGGGGCAGAAAGATTATGCTCAAAGGACTGAAGAGTTGTGTTTTTGTTGTCCCGACAGAGAGAAAAACTCTGTGAAAGCGTATATAATGGCAGCCAGTTTCTAGGAAAAGCTTTGAAGACAAGCTAATTTTTTAAGATTCTTTCAGAACGCCTTTCTAAATAAAGTTTCTAGAAATGCTCTTTTCAAAGCTTGTTTACATTGAATTTAAATGACAAAATGATTTAGAGCACAGTAAGTTTCTGCAGAATTACGCAAGCAAGTCAGGAAATGTTCTAGTGAGGACTGTACCTCAGATCTGCAGTGTATATGTGAATATATAAGTAATCCTACACAAACACAGAACTGTGTGTTTTTTGCCCTTCAGTGCTGATCCAGAAAGGCAAATCAATTGGAAAACATTTGGGACTGAGAAAGAATGCTGCAGAGCTGCAGCATTACAGGGGCAGTGAGAGGCTGCTTGGTTGGCTGTGGCACTACAGAACAGGAAGTGAGGATCAGGCTGCCCCAGAAGACTCCACTGCTTACTTTTATTTCTCAATGTTTAGAACAGAATACTTGAGATGGAGGAAGCAGCAGCTCCTGTCAGCAGAGATTCTAAGTCACTGCCTTTTGATCATATAATAGTGCTTCTTCTGATGGGTGATGGCCATCTCAAATATACATGGCAATGCTTCCTGAGGCACAGACAGGGTGGGTGTAGCAGGAGGAGCATACAGGCAATGCAAATGCTTGCACATACCACAGGCTGTTATCTCAGAGCCGCTCCTAGATCAAAACCATAGCTTGGGATGATTTATGCTGCGACTGATAATCATGCTAGTATTTATGGGAATTGCTGTGTAAAGTTATACACGGCATTCCTTGCCAAAGGATCGATTTAATGCTCTGCCTTTAAGGTGCATCAATTGTCTGAGCAGTTTCCTCTTTATAGATTTGAACAATATGAGACTGCTTTTTCAGATAGTCCAGTCATGGATTCACAGATGCATTGATTCAGAGAAGGAAATGAAGGAGATAGGGAGGAACTGGGAAGTGCAAACCCAGTAGTCAGTGTCAGATAGATTGAATGAGTCTTCCATTCCCTGCTTTGGAGGGACTATACCAATCTTGGATATGTTTAAGAAAAGCATCTGAATCACTGAGTTCTCTTCATAAGTAACCAAGAAGCTTATGATATTTTTGTTGGCCTACTTATTGATCATTTACCTGGAGTATTGTGTCCAGTTCTGGGCTCCCTGGTACAAAAATGACAGGGGTCTCCTTGAAAGAGTCCAGTGGAGTGACATGAAAATGATAAAGGGTGTGGAAGACCTCCCTTATGACCTGGATCTGTTCAGTTTTGAAAAAAGAAGATTCAGAGGGGATCTGATCCACAACTATAAATATCTAAGGAGTGGGAAGGCAAATGCATGAGGCCAGACTTTTCTAAGCAGTGCGTGGCAATACAACAAGGGGAAATGGCCACAAACTGAACCATAAAAAGTTCCACACAAATGTACGTTGGGAATTCTTCCCAGTGCAGTGAATGGAGCACTGGCACAGGCTGCACAGAGAGGTGGTAGAGTCTCCTTCTCTGGAGATGTTCAAGATTCACCTGGATGTCTACCTGTGCAACCTGGGCTAGGGAGCTGCTTTGCCAGGGGGGTTGGACTAGTGATCTCTGGAGGTATCTTAGGAAACCCTAAGAGACATTTGTGAGGTGCAGCAGAGCCATCTCTAATCTATACCACATGCTTCCTGACATGGTGCCAAGGTGTTACAGAATCCTCTGAAAATTTAAGATGACACTTTCTTTTTTCTCCTACTCCTACTTTTTAAAAAAATCCTTCTTTTGCTCATGTTTCATAGCAGACCACGCAAAGGCAAAAAGGGCATATTAGCATCTTACTGTATGTGACTGGCAAGGGAGTAATGTACTCTTATGCCTAAAGACTTGATGTATTTGGTAAGTAATTTTTAAGGACATATTTAGGGATGGATATTTTCTATCTTCAAAGGCATTTGCTCCTTCAAATCTGTGTTCATGTTGTATAACTAAAAGAAGATATTTTGCAGATGAGCACACATACTTGTTCTCTGAAGTCAGGTAGGTTACCGTTGAAAG
>VXAB01015797.1:0-12432 GCA_013399175.1 Odontophorus gujanensis | reverse complement strand
TATATATAATATTATATATAATAGATAATATCTCAAAGACTTTTAGACCAAGGATTTGTAATACTCAGTGGAATGGTAAACAGGTGTCAGGGCATGAGGGTGACTTTATACTTTCCATAAATCAAAGGGTAGTGGAGTTCAATGCTTGACTGGAGAGACAAGGCTCAGGCTGAAAAAAGATGTCTCAGTAAAAATAAAAATTGAGAACTTTAACTATATATCATTTGAACAGATTGAATGTGTGTCTCCTTTTAGCTTGTTATGGTTTACAGAGAGTAAATATTAACCTGCAATAACCCCAGTGTTATAGCTTATAGGAAGATTAAATCACATTGAAATCAGCTGACTTAACTACTCAAGTAGGTGACAGTTATTTTTTTCTGTGTTTCCTGTAAATTATGTGAACTGAGCCACTGCTCTTCTAATTGTCTTAATTATTTTAGAGGCTGAGAATAGCGTTTTAATTGCATCTCTCATTTACCTAATTTAAGTAATCAAATATTAAAATATTATTATGACTGATAAGGCAATAATATGAAAGCACAGAGCAGCAAAGATTGTGTCATTAAAACCAAGGTTTAGTTTTCTATAGTCCTCTGTCTTGCACTAAGTGGCAAGAATACTAGCGTTAATCACAACAAAATTATTTTATTCTACCTTGTGGCCAATCCTGCTACATTATGTAATAGCGTAAGATAGGAGGCAAAGCATGTGTAATTGCTTCATATACAGATCCATCAGTGTAAAATAAGTTAATTCTAGAAAAAGTTATTATGAAAACACAAGACAAACATCAGTAGTCGAAGTAGCTTAATACAGAAGCCTCAAGCTGATATACAGCAGCCTCCAGCAGAAGGAAACAATCCTAGTTTACTTTGCTTCTTGTTGAAGGTTTCCAGAGCCATCCAATGGTTTCATCTACTGTTATCTCTTATAACAATTTTAGATTCCAAAATGCATCTCTATATGCTTCGCATCATTCTTAAGAATTTCTAAACCTTGTTGAGTTTGGTCTTTTGGGAAATTGAGTCCTGTAATTATCATGTGAAAGTGAATTTTTTAATGCAAATATCCCTGCTGCCTTACCTAACATTGTACATAATCCGAACTCTCTTTAGAGTCCTTTTTGTGGATGCTTTTGGATCCACCCTTGCACTATTAACAACTAATCTTTGTGTTACTTATTTACTTTAAGAGAGCCTACAAATGAAAGTTTCCTATCCATCTAGACACTCATCGGGATTCTGATGGATAGCATAGCATAGCATAGCATAGTTCAGTTGGGAGGGACCAGGAAAGATCATAAATGAACAGCAGTTTCTTTTTTGTTACACTGGTACATAAAGTTGTTGAAGCTGAGAACAAAAACACAAAATTGACTGGCAGTTTGGTTAGAGGAAGAGGAACCTTATGATACACACAGCAGTGATTTTGTCAAACATTGTTTAAAAAGCAGAGTGATTTATGTAACACTGAATGTGATAAAAATTTACTTAGTGAAAAGAGTAATTTGAAGTGTCTGTAAAAACTGATAGGGTGCAATAGCTGTGAAGGCTTTTTTCTGCTTCTTAATGGAGATAGTACGGGCTAGCTAGATATAATACAGCACTATACATGGCCAGCTAGGTAAATGTGGGAAATCACTTATTCTGCAGGAAGAATGCTACGTGGTTAGCTTTGTGGAGAATTTAGTAGACTGGAAAATGAGAACTGCTTTCAAGTTAGCCAGTGAAGAAAAAAACATAGTAGTTGCCCATATGTCTTGACTTAAAGCTTGTCTGCTTTGACTATGACTGGCATCAGTGTGTCATGATTCCACACAGTTAACTGGGTAACAGGAATATTAGCAAATGAAACGGAGTGCTTTGGAACAGAAAACATCAATGATGCCACATACAGAAAGCCTTACATGGGAACATTAGTATGAGTTCTTAGTGGTCCATCTGAAGTCTGAAGTATTTGCCTATCTGTCTCATTCATCTTGGGATAAATAGAGGACACAGAATCAACTGATTTTTTTGTCATTTTGCTAACACTCAGTTAGTAGGAAATCCTAAACAATAAACACTAAATTTTGATACTGAGTGGTAGGGACTGAGGCTTTTTCCACAAAAATAATTCACAAAAATATACAAGGCAAAAATGGGATCACTCTGAATTTGTTTTTGACATAAAAGAAAGAGATTAATCATTTAAATTACATTTTCTAAAAGTAATCCACCATAAACTGCTACTTAAAACAATAGCATGCCAGTTAAATATAACTGATTACTGTAGTCCTTTATATTAACCTGGTGATTCTGCATTTTGTAATAAACGTAAGATTGCAAAGCAGTGAGAATGTCAAAAAAGGATCTTTGCTGTTAAATAAGAGCCCATGCTCATAATCCATAAAAGTTTTCTTTAGTTAAGTGGTAATTTTCTGATAATATATACATTTTAGAGCATATATATAATAGAGTGTCCTGATACATCTTATTTTTTTCATGTAATTGAACCTTATTTTATTTAGTAAAGGGTTGTTTTGCCTGGGTAATGAAAAAGAAAGAGCACATGTCACTGCAGAAGACCTGTAACTCAAGGTACAGTTGCAGGAATAAGGCTGGCAGCTTTGCTACTATTCTACTTCCAATATTTTCCAACAAAAAGAAATAGATTGCATCATATTCCTTGTGCAGAATCATTCTATGATGCAAGCTGAAAAACCAAGACGAAGACTGCAGAACATATTAAGCTCTATCTTTGTAACTCCATGCCCTCCTATACTTCTTTTTACTAGTCATTTCTGTGCTTTTAACTTAAAAGTTAAATTATCCAAAGTCTTCAGTTTCTGCTATCCTGAGTTTTAACTAACTGGCAGTGCCAAATCTAAACTCATATTTAATGCTCTTTTTTTAAAAAAAAAGTCTAAGTTTGGTGGATTTTCATGTATAGAAACATTTTACTATAGACAAAAAGGTATGGTACCAGCTTCGCTCCCAAATTCATCACAGGGTCAGTGCTAGTAAATTGTGCATCAGGTTTATTTAATTAGACCACCCACTGTCACACACTGCCTGAATGTGCATTACCAGCAGAATTTGACACAAGGTGGCTTTCTGATGGCAGAAGAGGCTATTCAAAAGCAAACAAATTATTCTGAATTGAGTTGAAATCTTCTCTACTGCATGTTGTGTCTGCAAACCAGAGCCTTGCATTACCCTCAGAAAGATGTTGGTTTCCCTAATGCCCCTGCCTAGGCTGGCATCTAAAATGTTTCACTGCTGTCTGCCTACTCATAAAATCCTTAAGTGCTTGAGTATTTTTTCTGAAGGAAGATGAAAGTACTAAATACTATTAAGCTTGAGGGATTTAAGTGAAAACAGCCAAGTTCTAATTCATGTGTTAGTTGATATTTAGATATTAACATGAAGTCTGCTGTTTTCCACAGATCTTTTTCAGAGTGCTGACACTACAGTACACCAATATTCTGGCAAATAAAAAATATACATTTCAAGCCTTCTCAAGGTTAGGCAGAGAGCTAAATCCTGGATGTGGAACTAGATTTTTAAATTCTTCTTAATGGCCCCAACCAGTTGATTAATTGATATGAAACTTCTCAGGCTTTCTGAGAGAGTAAAATAGCTGTCTGTGGCCAGTTCTATGGGAAGCTCTGCACTCTGAACCTCAAGTGAAAACAGGCACCTTTCATAAATTCAGAATTCGATATCAGCATGTCTAGGAAAGGTTGAACTTTGACCCCCATTTCCATCCTGTGAACCTAAGTTGCTACCTATATATAGGCTGAGTACTGTAGCAGTCATTTCTAAGCATCTTGCAGTGCCCTGATGATACCACAGTAGAAACTTGATATTGAATTTCAGGACTGTGATTTCTGCTACGGATCAGGGGACAAATGAATATAAGCTCTCTGCAATTTTGTCTATGTTTTAGTAATACCAGAATAACTCTTCTGTGTTTCATTGTTTTGTACTTTTCATAGGATATTTTGCTTGACAGAGTTTCCTGTTGTCTGCTCATCACCTTCTAAGTTCCATTATGTAAAACTGCAAAGCACAAAACTAGAAATGTTTCTTGTAGACATTTAGCAAGGCTGAGCAAATACTTCACAGAAGCGGATAATTTACTTCATAGCATTTAATCTTTTTGCTCACTAATGTCTGTGAATGTATTATTTTTCTCAAAATACATTTTTTATTCAATTTTTCTGTTTAAACAGCATAGTATAATATGTAACTAAATTTTGTTTACATTGATTTAGATAGTGTACAGATATTTGAGCTGGCAGGGCAAAAATAGTACACGTGAAGAGAGCTATACTGATCTTACAGAGGTTGCATGGTGATGTGTAATTCAAGCAAACGCAGGGAAAATAAATGTCCTTGAACAACCTACTAGACGTGTTGCTTGGGAGAGCAGGTAACACTGATGATCCAGCTCAGGGGCAGTACAATTTATCTGGGAATGCAGTGGTAAGGTAAAAAGTACTCTTATAAGACTGGTAGGCACTCAGAGGAGCTTGCAATAAGAAGTCTCTGTTAGCACAACCACACAGCAATTATAGGGTACCTGAAAGATGATGATTTCAGCTGGATCACAGAGTGCAAATTTTCTTGGAGAGGGAAACTTAAAAGGTAAAGAGATAGTGACTGCAGCTTGTCTCTGAACCATGACACAAGTTACGTTTAGAACTACAAATAAATCTGATATTTTGCCTTTGAGCATTACTTAGGTGACAAAGGTGGTGAATTAATGGAGCGTGAAGGTGCATCCTCATTTCAGAATTTCATATTGACAGTTTCTAAATCTAGGGATGTTTTTCTCTAGTATAAACAAGCAGACTGCCTGTGCCTACTGCCTGTATACCACAGATAAATATAACTGAGAGGCAAAAGACAGTAGGGCTTCAACACCTATGGGTTTTATTATTTGCTAAGCACAATAGGAATGTGAACAATTTTGAATCTAATAAATGCATACTGACTGGAACATTAGGGGAATCTTGGGAGCTAGAGAAAAAATGCAGAGCTTGTAATGACGACATAATGAATATAAGTCATACCGTTTTGAGAATCATTATATAGATGGGACATTATAAATAGATGGGAGTTCAGTATAGGTAAGAATACCTATGGATTTTCTCCTTTCCTTGAAATACATAAATGGTGCTTAGATGTTAAATTCATTACGGTCCCTAGTGAGACAGAGCTGTTCATTTTTGAACTGATTAATTTAGGTTCATATTGATAAAAGACTTCATAGGAGTAAGTATAACAAAATTAGATAATAAGCAGATCACCTGTCTCCAACAAAAAGCATTTATAAGTGGCCATTTTGTCTTTTTTTCTGTATACTAGATAAAATTTAATTAGAAAATTTAAAATGAAATTAATTTTGTTATTCCATAAATGGAACATGATTTTAAGTCTTTGCAGTAAAATGTGCTGCAGACAGATATTATTAAAGAACTGTAATATTGAAGAATAGCAGCACGCAGGCTGTTGTTCAGCATATGTACAATGATAAAGCCAATGGTACTACCTAAAGGGTGATTTACTAAAACATTTATTGTAAACTATAAAAGTTAAGAAAATTAAACCATCTGTTGGGCTGCTATTTTGGATTTACAAGAATTTGTATAGGTTTGGACCTTCTCTGGGAGTTGAGAAATTAGGGAGTGGAACCCTATTAATCCTACACATAAGAAACAAACATGAGATTGTTCAGAGAAAACTGCTTTGCTGTGGGCTATTTTGTGCCTGTTTTGTGAATAAATAGAGAAATACAGTCACCAGAGGTACCAGGTATCATCACAAAGACTGAAAGTCATTGCAAAATTAAAGCACAAAGAGAACAGGTTATGTTAAATCATTCTCTGGGTACCAAGTGTAAATCAAATTGGATGGACCTCTGCTGAGAAAAGACACAGTGCTCTTCTTGTGTTAGCATGTTACACGCTGTTAAATTAGCTGACTTAATGAAAAGATACTCCTATTCTGTACTAAGACTCAGCTGTAAATCTCAAAGGATTAATGTGCACATCTAATAGAGATTATCGCCAACATAACTGACTTGTTATGGCTAATAATGCATACAGTTTCCTAGCACTATTACCTTTATTATCTGCATTTACTGAATTATAACACAACCTCCCGCTCCCCAGCTTTACAAACATGAGTTCTGGGAGTGATTTTTTAAAAACAAACATTTTAAATACTCAAGATAAAATAGCCTATTGGCAGTTCCAGCAAGATAATCTAGCTCTGAATATCCCTGTTCATTGTGAGCGAGTTGGATTAGATCACCTCTAAAGGTCCCTTCCAACTTTAGGGATTCTATGATTCTATGATTTTATGATTTAACTTTTTTTTTTAATTGCAGTGTTTTTTATGTTCTTTCTAGTGAAGCAATGTATGAAAAATGTAGTACAAATTTTAGCTTATCAGTGGTGTAATGTATAGACAAGATTTAAAGCTAACAGATAAAGTGTTTAATTTTACAAAACTTAGGACTAACTTCCATGTTTTGAAAAATGATATGAATTGTTCTCTCAGTAAAATTGTTACTTCATTTATGCTATATCTCTTGGAGCATCCAGAAGCCAACCAGATGTCTTAAATTAATTTGAGTAGACAGGAGTCATATGGCTATGCTGACCTTAGAGTCGCTACTGTAACTGCAGATTTTATCCCTTTGCTTTTATAGATCATTTTATCTTTTGCTGAATGTGAAAATTAGTCTGTTTGATAATCAATTGAAAATTAAAATCTGTAATAAGGGTTTAGTAAAGATTTGTCATTGTTTTGCAAAAAATGATTGGATATAGCACATAGTTATTTGATTGTATTTTCCACGTAATGGTCAGCCTGTGTGAAAAGAGTCTGAAATTACCTTAGACTGTTGTCAAAATAGTGTATGCAAGTGTGTTTGTTTTATTTTTTAACAAAGATTTAGAAATGCTTTGGTTTGTGTTTGTATTTAAACAGATCTTCCTTCATGGCCTTAAATGTGACTTAATGCAATCGTTATTATGAAGCAATGAAATAAGTTATAAAAATAGAGGTGTTCATCTTTTCATGCCCATCAAACTGAGGTTTCTAGAAACTTCTAATAGAATACAGGATTTAATTACACTGGTTTATATCATGTTGTCCAAACGCTACTGTTAGAAATCAGCTCCAATGATACTTGCATTTATTTAATGGTCAAATATGTCCAGGTTTTAAATTAGTCCATGTTTCCCAGGAAAATATTCATCTTTACTGTGGGGGTTTCCATGCAGGTAACAACTGATGTGTTTAGAATCAAACATTACAGCTTGTTTATAACATACAGCTTGGGCTGGAGAAGTAAGCTCAGGAGGATGCATTCAGATTGGTTGCTCTTATACATATTCTGCCTTATCAAGATTTGAATCAATGGAATCATTTTTAGTCTGTAATGTAATTTCCTGGGAGAGTATAACTAAAAGACAAAACTCCATGAACCTGAACAATGTAAAGGATTTATATAAAGAATATATTACTGGAAGCCAAGGGCCAGGTCACAGAGGAGGGAGGAAGCAAAGGTTGAGCTTTTTTATTCAAAAATAGTGATCAAGGACCACAAGTAATCATTAATATTTTAAAAGATCAGTGGAATTGTTTCCTAAAGGCAGAGGTTTATAGAGAGCAAATATCTTCAGAGATCCTTTATTACAACAACAGCTTTTTCTTACTTTAATGCATACAAGAAATAAAAGAGTAAATGAAAACCTGAATTCCCTGAATTTGTGTGCTTCATTTTGTGAAAAGTGATTTTAAAATATTCCACCCATGAACAGGAATTGCATCTTCTTTCTGTACACAATTGCTTCAAGCCCAAAGTGCCAGAACCTCCAGACTTTCACTTTATCATCCCCTTACTGAATTGTTTAGGTTCAGCATACTACTGCACACTACTGTATATTTAGGGATATAGTGTAAACTTTACTAGAAATTGAGAGCACTTCAACCTCAAAAGAAATCTTTAAGTCCCACTTGACTGTGCCTTTTCACTTGATCTGAATCCTTAGATCTACACCTAACTTGGATTGCCACAATGAAACACAGATTTGACTTAATGGAAGGACATGCTCTCTGGGGCACTTTGAGCCTTTGTTAGCCCCAAAACTTCAGGAACAAAACTCCATTTTTCATTGCTGTTCCAACAGGGACAGCAATATATAAAAGAAACTTTTGTATTGCTGACAATATACAGAGTAGAAGTATTCAAATGCAGGATACATAGGAAGCTCGGGCAAAGAAACAAGCTTTCGAGCCTCAATTCCGACTTCTGCCAATGTTTTCCTATTTGTGTGTGTGTGCTCATATATTCACTTCTACTCCTTTTTTTTTTTTTTTTTTTTTTTTTTTTTTTTTTTTTTTTTTTTTTTTTTTTTTTTTGATTTGCTTTTTATTTATGGTTGAGTGCTTGCATAAGCCTTGCCATGATACTCAGATCTGTAAGGGAGTAACACTGAGCCTCTACCAGAAATACTGCCTCTTCAATGCCCTAGGCAGGATACAAGCCTGATAGCTGCCCAAGCAGCATGGGCACCAATTAATGATTATCTTGTCCAGCTTCTGGCCATTCTTGCACAGCCCTGGGCAGTCATTGGATGCCATCCAGTGAGCAGTTTTCCAGATCAGGAAACTGAGGTTAGTTGAGAAGAAGCACAGAGAACAGCTATCTATCCTTTGCCTATGCAAATAACAGCCTTTGGTCAAAACCTAGACAAGGATAAAAGAAACCTAGAGATTTGGCAGTGTTACTTGCACTAATGCCTGGCATCTATGTTGTTTGTAAAGCCACTTAGTTAAACCTGGGTTACTTTCTTGGGATCGTTGCATGATATTTTATTCTTACTAATGAGCCAAAATGGTGGAGAGTGGAGATCTATTCTACGAAAAAATTTAAAATGTGATGTCTGTTAATTAAGATTAATTCATCTACTAATTTAGTGGCTGTTTCTTTTATATTATCTGCCCAAAAGTGTTAACTGATGGTGCATAACAGCCAATCCAATTTTTATGATTGATGACATCAGGACTAATAGTTAATAGTAATAAACACCAGCTAGTAGATTCAAACTCCTCTCCTTCTGCTCCCATTTTTTGCGAGTTTATTCAAATTCAAGGCCTTGGTGGGGAAAGGAAAAACCTTCCCATAGTACTATGAAGATAGATGCAACCAGTAGCGTTTTGCACACACTTTTTTTTTAATCTTCTTTATCACTGTGGTGTCAGAATCTATTTAATATCATGTAAATTCTGATCTACTAAGAGAATTAGATTAATTGCATATCTAGTGAATGACTGTTTTGGAACAGTGAAACCTTCCTAGTATAGAATTAAGCTGCTCGCTCAGCATACTGTTAACTTCAGATTATTAGTGAATAATTCAGTACATTAATGCTGTGTTTAAAATAACGGGGCCTAGACTGCTATGAAATTCTTGGGACCCTGACAGAGAAATCTGTCAAGAAAAAGAGCCTGGTAGGTCACTGGTATGAATTTAAGCACTCTCCTACACAGGAAATTAATTTTTACTTAACCTCTACTGTACTGGGCAAAGTTTGTTTTAAAGAGAAGCAAGGTGAATGTCAGTAGCCCTACAATGCCTGTCATACATCAGGACAAATGGCTTTGGTTACCAAAGGTAATGGGCATGCAGGTATGGTTACCTACGCCCTCCCATTAAGTCATGTGGCAGGACCAAGTCTTGTTTTGGGAAGAAGCTCAAGCTCTCCTGCCCATTTGTTTGCTACTACTCAGCTGAGAGACTTTCACCACACTGCTGGGGTTTCTCTGAAGAACCAGGAAGGGCACAGTATTGCATGAGGGGTCAGCAGTGTCAACACAATGACAATGCAGCAGAGGATGGGGATTAAAGGAATGTTGTAGTATTTACAGTTGTAGTATTTACAGTCTCCTGTATAATGATCTCTCTCACTCTAATCCTTTTTACATTCTTGCCCACTTACTAGATAGCTTTGACTGAGGGGAAGAAATTTTCAGAATGACATAAACCACAGTTTTGTCCTGTGCCAAATACTGCAATATGACATAACTTTGGCAGACGGCTTCTAAATCTGAAAATTACTAGAGTGCTACAGCAATGAAATAAAAGATGAAAAGGTTTATAGCTGCTGTATGCCACATTTAAAGTTTATATTTGAAACATGACAGCAAGATATTAGAACATCTGTTGCATAAAACTGAGTTATCAAAACAATGCAGCTCAAAGCATGACATGTCTAGACATACATTTATTTTGGCCAGAGTAATTTCAAGGGTTGAGAAATAGCGTATAAACTGGTTATATGGTATACAAGGGATCTACAATTTCCAGAATCATGTTTTTCCTATATGCCTGCTAGCTGAGAACAAAATCAGAGATTATCATGGTTGATTGGCTCTAATCAAAACAGAACTTAGCAATTACCATACCTGAAATACAAGAGCTGAGATATTTGTACATACACTTGTAGTTGTTTTGTTTTTGTTTGTTTTTTATACCCAGAGTACATTTAATACCAATTAAAATTAGCTCCAAAGCCACACGTCAATCTGGAGATGAAGGTGTTCATGGTTTTCATGAATACGAAGTCAGAATATCCTAAAACCATCTTCTATCACTACACAAGAATTTGACAGAACGCAAGAATATGTAGTTGATGCTTGTCAACTTAACCAAAGGAACTTAATCAATCAGTTGAACTTAACCAATGCTACTACTTCTTACCAAATGAGCTAGAGTAAAAGTAACAGTGAAACTGATAAAACAGGTAGTTTGCTCTGACTACTTCAGATTACATACAACAGTTCAGTCTTTACTCATGCCTATCCTGTAAACAAAGTTATTTTAGGTATTTATTCAGATTAGGGAAGAGACTCATTTCATATAGATACTCAATTTTCCATTCTTTTTTCTCAATTCTCTGTCCAGGGATAGTTGTCTCAAACTGTACTGTGCAATCATCTACATGATTACCTGAGAAGAAATTTTTCTCAGGCAAACATCCACAGTTAGGACCCAAGAGTGAAAAGGAAGATGGAAAAATGTCAGCAGCAGCAGCCGCCTTACACTGACCCCAGCACTGACAACTTTGAATTAGGAGATGAATACTAACAGAGCTGTGTGGAGTAGAGACAAGGCTCTAAACATCATTCCAAATAATTTTTGAAGGGAAGGACCTAAGACCGAGTCTACAGAGGCTTCATAAGGCAGGGTGCAGGGCCAGCAGGAACTGGGAAGCAAGGAGCAGCGTAGTGTGCAATTTAGCAAGGAGGACTGTTGCATTGTTTCAGGCATCTGACATTCCAAAAGAAGTAAAAATACCATGCAGTTATTTAAATATGAGCTGCCTAAAAGATGTTGTATCTATGGCATGCTCTGCTGTAATAAGTCTCATAAGCTTTGTGTTGACTTTGTGTCCTCTTTTCTCCTTTGTGACACTGCAGGACTCAGTAAAAGCCAAAGGTTTGATCAGAGTATGTGAGGAATCCAGCAAAAGAATAATTTTCTTTATAAAAAGATGCCTTGGAGGTAGAAATCAGTATTGATGACACATTTTGGAGGGCGCCCCTACCATCGCAGTTAGACAGATACAGCCACAAGGCTCTCTGAAGAGGGCATAACTTCCTTGCTAACCAGTAACTTGCAGGAGGATTCAGTAGCGTGGAAAAGAGGAGATAGATTACTCCAACTGTAATTGTTCTCTGAGTTTTTGTATTTAGAGCAGATTCAAGAATCTGTTCCCCTGTTCATAAAGGTGTGAATTGTAAAGAAAATCTGGAGCATTACAGTTTTCCAGACCTTTGTATCTTTATGTGGAAGCAGAAACCAGCACAGGATACTTTTGCCTAGATGAGGAACTGAGGTTCTATATGTTAGAAATCATTTTGGAAGAAAGATCTTCAACCACTATCACTTTTCCTGGACAGACCTAAAATGAATAGCCACAAAGATACTCTCTGGACCACCTTTAATCACCTATTATGACAATCTCTCAGATAAGGGACAGCTTACAAGTATAAGATGTATGAAAAAATAGCTTCTTGAAACTCATTCATGCCTCTGATCACGATAAATTCTCTGCTTTCAGTTTGAATAAGGAGATTTTAGAGAAAAGAAGAAGAAATGGAAAGGAGGATGATGAGTTCAAAGGGGAATATTTTAAATGATCAGACATTCCAATATTTTTCAAGACAAATGTTAAATTTTCTTTTTTTTTCCTAAGTTTATGGCAATTTCATACATATGAGATCTTATGAATGGTTGCATTATTTGAGAGACGTTTACAGATGGAACAATGCAGCAAGGTATTGCACTGTTATGCAGAGGTTTTCTAATTTAAATTCAAACACGCAAACACAGAATGCAGGAGGACTTATAAAATAAAATAAAATA
>VXAB01015729.1:0-11280 GCA_013399175.1 Odontophorus gujanensis | reverse complement strand
CGCGGCGGCGAAAGTGCGGTTGCTAAGGCCGCCGCGCGCTTTACCCAGCGGCGCCCCGCGCTCCTCCATTGTTGCGGGCCGGGCCATGGCGCGGGCGCGGGGCCGTTGAGCGCGGCGGGAGGCGGCAGCAGGGCCGGGCCCCGGAGCCTCAGCGCTCCCCCGCACGAGGCCGAGGCCGCGCCATGGGGGTCGACTTCGACGTGAAGACGTTCTGCCACAACCTGCGGGCCACCAAGCCGCCCTACGAGTGCCCGGTGGGCAGCTGCCGTAAGATCTACAAGAGCTACAGCGGCATCGAGTACCACCTGTACCACTATGACCACGACAACCCGCCGCCGCCGCAGCAGCCGCCGCTCCGCAAGCACAAGAAGAAGGGCCGCCAGGGCCGCGCCGGAGCCGCCGACAAGCAGTCCCCCAACCCCTCGGAGGCGTCGCAGTCGCCGGGCCGCGAGGTGATGACCTACGCGCAGGCCCAGCGCATGGTGGAGGTGGACCTGCACGGCCGCGTGCACCGCATCAGCATCTTCGACAACCTGGACGTGGTGTCGGAGGACGAGGAGGCGGCCGACGAGGCGCCGGAGAACGGCGGCGGCAAGGAGAACGGGGAGAACCAGGCGGCCGCCGCCGCCGCCGCCGCGCCCAAATCGGCCAAGCAGAAGAGCAAGGAGAAGCGCAAGGACTCCAGCCATCACCACCACCACCACAACGTCTCCGCCGGCGCGGCCCCCAAGCTGCCCGAGGTGGTGTACCGCGAGCTGGAGCAGGACACGCCCGACGCGCCGCCGCGCCCCACCTCCTACTACAGGTAGCGGGCTGCCGCCGTGCCGCCCCGCGGATGGGGGTCCTCGTGGCCACGCAGCTTTCGGGTGCCATTCCTCCCGTGCCGCTGCGGTTGGAAGGGCTGAAAGGGGGCTCGTAGCAAACGTGGGGAGCGCCTTCTTGCGGTCTCTTAGCGATAGGGTGAGGGGGAGTGGGTTTAAACCGCTTGGGTTGGGTGTTAGGGGGAAATTCCCTACGCGGAGGGCGGTGAGGCACTGGCACAGCTGCCCAGAGCTGTGGGAGTCCCATCCCTGGAGGTGCTTAAGGCCAGGCTGGTGTGTGGCAGCCGGCCTGCAGCAGGGCTTGGAGCTGGGTGGGCTTTAAAGGCCCCCCCAGCCCAACCATTCCATGGAAGAAGGAGAGCATCCTTCTGTATCCCCAACTCTGGGATGAGTCAGGAGCCCCCCAGAGTAAAAGTTCATCCGCAAGCTGTACACACTTGCAGGCTCGATGTGTTCTCGTGGCCCAATGGATTTACCGTACATGGTTTGTTAAGTGGGCAAAATAAGCAGAGAGCTAGTGCTGAGCACTGAAGCAATGCTCTCACAGCCATCTCTGCCCTCTAAGCCACCGTGCTGCCTGTGAGGCTGGCATCAAGCTGCAGGCACGGACAAATAACATGGGTTTGTGTCAGGCTGCTGGAAAAGAGGTTTCCTCATAAGGTGCCTGCACAGTGCTCAGTGTGGTGCTGCACGCTGGCTGCTGATCGTTGCTGGATGGAGTAGGATGGATGGAGCAGGTTGCAGGGGCTTCTAGCTTTTCCCCATGTGTTACTTCTCCTCACCCACAGCTGGCAGCAGCCAGAATTAACAAAACACAGGTCTGTCTACACCCCACTTGTAACAGGGCCAGCACTCCTGTGTCTGGGGAACAAAGTCGCTGCCTCTGGAGCACCGGGTGCCTGCTTGGTGGATTGTGCAAGCTCCCATCTTGCAATGATGAGTCTCCAAGGTCTGCAGCTTGTTGTTTTGTCTGAACACCCAGCTGTGATGTGCTGAGTGCACCCTGAGCAGTGCAGCAGCTTCTGAGCACTGCTGCTTCTTTCCTATTTGTTGGGGCTTTTTAGACTGTAATGTGCAGACCTCTCACCCTCTTATGCCTTCCCCTTCCAGGTACATTGAGAAGTCAGCAGAGGAGCTGGATGAGGAGGTGGAGTACGACATGGACGAGGAAGATTACATCTGGCTGGATATCATGAACGAGCGGCGGAAGACAGAAGGTGTCAGTCCCATTCCCCAGGAGATCTTTGAGTACCTGATGGACAGGCTGGAGAAGGAGTCGTACTTCGAGAGCCACAACAAGGGCGACCCCAATGCCTTGGTTGATGAGGATGCCGTGTGCTGCATCTGCAACGACGGGGAGTGCCAGAACAGCAACGTCATCCTATTCTGTGACATGTGCAACCTGGCCGTGCACCAGGAGTGCTACGGGGTGCCCTACATCCCTGAGGGACAGTGGCTCTGCAGGAGGTGCCTGCAGTCACCGTCACGAGCTGTGGACTGCGCCCTGTGCCCCAACAAGGGCGGTGCGTTCAAGCAGACGGACGATGGGCGCTGGGCACACGTGGTCTGTGCCCTCTGGATCCCGGAGGTGTGCTTTGCCAACACGGTCTTCCTGGAACCCATAGACAGCATCGAACACATCCCACCCGCGCGGTGGAAGCTGACCTGCTATATTTGCAAGCAGCGTGGCTCTGGGGCTTGCATCCAGTGTCACAAGGCAAACTGTTACACCGCTTTCCACGTCACCTGCGCCCAGCAGGCCGGACTCTACATGAAAATGGAGCCCGTCCGTGAGACGGGAGCGAACGGGACCTCCTTCAGCGTGCGCAAAACTGCCTACTGTGACATCCACACGCCTCCGGGCTCCGTGCGCAGGCTTCCCGCGCTTTCCCACAGTGAAGGGGAAGAGGAGGACGAGGAGGAGGAGGAGGAAGGCAAGAGCTGGAGCTCTGAGAAGGTGAAAAAGGCGAAAGCCAAGTCTAGAATCAAAATGAAGAAGGCGCGGAAGATCCTGGCAGAAAAACGAGCTGCAGCACCTGTGGTTTCCGTTCCCTGCATCCCCCCCCACAGGTACAAGTCGCTGCCTTCCCCTTGCTGTGGAGAAGCCTCTCCCTTTCTCACCGTCTCACGTCCCACTTTGCATGCAGGCATTATCATTTTGCACAAGTGCTTTTCGCATTGCTCTTCCCCAGGGCTGTTTGTGGTTTCCTCTGGCAGTCCTGCAGAGAGGAGTGAGATGTACAGCACCGTGAGGTGCTTGTGCAGGAAGTAGATGCTGCTGGCTTCATGACAGCAACCGAGCTTGGCCAGAGGTGGCAGGAAGCAGCTGGGGGCTCCCAGAGGTCTTCTGTCTGTGTGTTGGAGCAGGCTGCAGGAAAACACAGGGTCTGCCTTCCTTTTTCTGCAGCTGGTGCAACACAGCCCTGCTGCTTCCCAGCCTTGCAGCATGCTTGTGGTGCACAGCTGGAGCTGGGCAGGGCAGCATGTGCCTTTGTGGCGTGAGTCACCAGCCGGCTGCTTCTCACTGCAGCTGGGACACCACACCAGAGCTGCATTTGCTGGCCCACAGGTCCCTGGGTCACAGCTGTCTGACTCCTGGCAGGGCTCCTGTGGGGCAGGAGTGGGTATGCAGGCACTGTGGGGTTTGCTCTGTAGACAGAGTTTGGGGACTTGTGTGGGCAGGTCTGTGCTTTGGAATTGATGGTTTCGTGCCATGGTGTTTGTGTGCTAACCGTGTGGTGCAGTTCACTCACTCAGGGTGTGTTCCATGACCCGAGCCTCCCTGTTCCCATGTGTGGATGCACTGGCAAGCTGTTTATAGGCTCTTTCTGCTACCCTCGGGCTCACAGTGAAACCCACACTGAGATCGAAGCTGTTAACCTCATCCCAGGCCTTCCTGTCGGGATTAATGATTCTTCAAGGGCTGTTTCCAGAATGCCAAATGTCTTCCTGTAGAAGCTGTGCGCAGCCAGTGACAGCAGATGAGGACACTGTCTGCCTTCAGCTGAGGCTGCTGCAGGTCAGGTCACCCTGTGTGAAGAGCTGGCCCTGCAGGACATGGAGATACAGGGTCCATACCTCAGTCCCACCTAGCAGGGCATCTGTTAACTGTGCTGGTGGAAGAGGCTGTCTCAGTCACTTCAGGCTTGCCGTTGTAAAGAGGAGGAAAACCCCTTTTGTTTTGTTTGGGGCTGTTCAGGGTAGTCCTTCATTAGCTCCAACAGCAAGCTCTGTTCTGCTAGCATCTGCCCACCCCTCCTCACGCTTTCCCAGATTTGTTCATGCTACAAACTCCTCGGGGCTGCGGAGCTGTCTGGTAACGTTTGAATAGGGCCTTTGTCATCTTGGGTGGCCCCTCGCTGCCAGCATAATAAGCTGGGTGAATCACAGCTTTGGGGCAGCCGTGCTGCGGTCTCAGGGCCGCAGGGAGCTGTGAAAGGCCCAGCTGCCAATGCCCTCGCCTTGCACCCTAACCTGGAGCAGTCAGGAGGAAAGGAGGGAAAGGAAAAGGCCATTCAGGGAGGCAGCTGTCTGTGGTGTGCCCCTCGTTCCTTGGCCGTACAGAGATTCCTGCTGCACAAACGTGTGTGCTCAGTCAGGGGAGCTCATAGTTAGGCTTGCTGCTGCGCTGGGGCTTCTGCTGTGGCCAGGTTTGCTTTGCTGATTGGGTTTGTGGTTCCTCTCCCTTCTTCAGGCTCAGCAAGATTACCAACCGTCTCACTATCCAGAGGAAGAGTCAGTTCATGCAGAGGCTGCACAGCTACTGGACTCTGAAGAGGCAGTCCCGCAATGGTGTCCCTCTGCTGCGCCGCCTTCAGACACACCTGCAGTCCCAGAGGAACTGTGATCAGGTACACACTGCTTTTTGGAGGTGCTGAGGGGCATCCTGGGTGTCTGCGTGTGCTTCCTGCGCCTTTGCAGCTGCGGGCTCAAAGCGTTTGCTGCATGCGGTGGTGCCTGCGGGCTCAGAAGGGGGCTGGAGAAAAGGGCTCCACCTCCCGATGAGGAAAGGGCAGCCCCAGCTGCCTGCTTTTGCTGCTTTACCTTCTCCTCCACTCTCAGCATTCAGAGATTTGCCAGACGGAGCCGCCTTTGGCAGCCTGCCATGGGAAGGGAAGCCTGCCCCGCTGTGCACAGGAGTTAGCTCATTCCTCCTGCCAACCTTCAGCTGGCAGCTGTGACAAAGCTGGCAGAAGTGGCTCTAACCTGAGGCCACTCGTGTCATGAGAGGGGTGTCCAGGGATCCCCAGACATGGTCTGGAAGAAACCAAGGCCTCACAGACCCTGAAATAGTTGTGGGAACGCTCCCTGTGGGTGGTGCTCTCAGCCTGCTGTTTGCCTCAGCCTTCAGTCAGTGCTTCACAGATGTGAGGTCTCTGGTGCCAAAGGAAGATCTTTCCTCTGGCTCTCTGCTTAAGCCTTTCTGAGCCCTTTGAAGACTGTGATCAGGCAGAGGTTTCTCCTGCTTTTGCCCCCTCTCATTTTTATTTGCTAGAGAAGAATTGAAACAACTTCTGCTCATCTTTGGCTACAGCAGCAGAATAAAAGTCAGCAAGTTTTCTGATGCTCCAGAAGCAAAGGTAACCAGAGCTGTATTCCCGTTTTGCCCTGTTGCCCTTCACTAGAGCTCTGGGCAGCCTCCCAGACCCTGTTATTGGCACTCCGTGGTCCTGGGCAGCTGTCTGCACTTGGTCACGTTAGGCAGACTATTTCCAGAGTTCACCTTCTGGCATCCTCAGGGCTGGGTGACCAGGGAGCAGGTATACTGAGCTGTAGGCAGCAGTTGGGCTGTCTCTGTGAGTCACCCACACGACAGGGGAACTGGGATGTTCACCGAGACAGCGAGTCAGGCGTGCTGGTGCCCTGTACAAGGGAAGAGCCCTCGCACACAGTCAGGAAAGCGGAGATGGTAACTCTTCTCCTGTCAGCTCACAGTCTCTGATGTTCCTGCAGAGAGACACTGAGGATAAGAACTGGGCCCTGAAGGAGCAGCTGAAGTCATGGCAGCGCCTCCGCCATGACCTAGAGCGTGCGCGCTTGCTGGTGGAGCTGATACGCAAGCGGGAGAAGCTCAAGAGAGAGACGGTAACAATTGTTTGCCCCTCCTTGGGGAGCTGCTGGGGTGGGCGTGAGCATGGGCTCTCTGGAGTGCTGGTCAGTTGCCCTCCGTAAGCTGCACGGCGGGCACAGGGTCCCCTCGGTTGCGCTGTGCCCTGCCCCGGCAGCTCTGCATGAAGGTGGCTGCTGTGCAAGGCTGATGTGGGAAACACGGGTGCTGGGACCTGTGCCTCACCTCTGCTCTCTAGAGATGATGGTGAGGTACAACACGTACCCTGTGCAGTCCCGGTCGAAGAATACGACCCCACTGCAGCAGGGAGAAGTGGTGCTGTCCTGTGGGACTGTTACGCTGCTCCTGGAGGCTGTCCCTGGGGCAGGACACTCAGTCGTGCTCTGTTCTTCTGTTTCAGATCAAAGTGCAGCAGGTGGCACTGGAAATGCAGCTGACCCCCTTCCTCATCCTCCTCCGCAAGACGCTCGAGCACCTGCAGGAGAAAGACACGGGCAACATCTTCAGTGAGCCGGTCCCTCTGTCTGAGGTAACAGAAATCTACGAAGTAAGAACCCCCTCCCCCAGATTTCTACTTCACTCACACTTGTCCCTCGCTCATGCTAAGGGCTGCCCATGGAGGTTTCTGCTGCAGAAGCCCTCTGGGCTGCCTGCTGGTGGTTTCCTGTCCCGGCACCATGTACTCAAGGGGGATGTGTGCAGCACTGCCTGTCCCGGGGGAGCCAAATGCACAGCAGAAGGGCTGGTGCTGGCAGCTGCTGGTGGCCAGGAATACAGCACTCAGCTCCTCTGCTTGTGTTACTGGTGACTCCCCGCTGTCTGTGACAGGTCAGGGCCTCCTGCCTGGGAATGGCAGGACACCTGTGCTTAGCCCTAGGCGAGTGGCACGCTCTCCTGTGCAAGCTTTTGCTTGGTAACAGACTGAGCACAGCGCAGAAACATCACTTCTGGGGGCAAGGGAAGTGATTTCTGAGAACGTCAGTGATGATACCCTACTTGGGGAGGTGGGAGAGGCAGTGCCTGTGCTGTGTAGCTCTGGCAGGAGGTGGGCTCGGAAGTGTCCTGGCAGTGTGGTCCCACTCACAGCCACTGCTTCCACCCGGGCCAATCTGTTCTGCGTGTCTGTACTTAACCCTCATCCCTGAGAAGATGCACAGAATTGGTTCTAAGGGTGTGCCTGCTGTAATAGATTGAGTATAGCACGTGAACTCTAGTCCAGAGGCATCAGTGGGCCACAGCTCCTCTAGGTGCAAAGGCAGGCAGTGTTTCCAGATATGTGTTTGGGCAGAGCACTGGGGAGAGATACCTGATTCCTCTAATAACTATTTTATTTCCTGGAGCAGGTGGTACTAACAGGTGTCTCCAGGCTCTTAGCTCGGGCTCTTTTCTCAATGCAGGTCCCAGACTACCTGGATCACATCAAGAAGCCGATGGATTTTCAGACAATGAAACAAAACCTGGAAGCTTACCGTTACCTGAATTTTGATGACTTCGAGGAAGATTTCAACCTGATTATCAACAACTGTTTGAAATACAATGCCAAAGACACTATCTTCTACCGGGCAGCTGTCCGTCTGCGGGAGCAGGGAGGCGTGGTACTGCGGCAGGCTCGCCGGCAGGCGGAGAAGATGGGCATTGACTTTGAGACAGGCATGCACTTCCCACACTGCGTGACTGTGGAAGAGGCTCAGGTCCAGGACATCGAGGACGGTGGGTGTTTGTCCCCTGTCCTGGGACAGGGGAGCTACTCAGAGCTTAAGTCCCAGCAGTTGGGCGCCTTAGGGCTGTTCTTGCTTTCTCCCGCTGGGTGGTGGAGAACACCACCAGGAGTAACTCACCTGAGAAGGGTCCTTTTAGGGTCCTCCTCACCCTGCTCCAGCATGCGAAGGGCTGGGAGCAGACCAGGGGCTCAGGCAGTAGAACTTCTTTACTCTTGAATGCTTCAGAGTCACTTCAGCTCATGTATTTCTGTTGTATCATTCCTGTTTCAAGTCCCTTTCTTTTTGGCTGCTGTATCTTGCCCCAGCTGTTGGGAATCCTTAACATTCCCTGTGCTGCAGATCAGCCTGCCTTCCCCAGCAGTCCCAACTGGCTTGCTTCCCTCAGGGCTCTTTCTGAGGGTGTATTTTGGTAATGTTCTGTGCTCATGGGTGTTTGCTACTGTGTAAGTTATTTTCCTCCTGAGGGGAAGTCCCATGCCCTTCTTTGTAAAGGGTCTCCAAAGGGTTTCTGATTCTTTTCCTCCTCTTTATGCCCTCAGAAGACATGCGACTGCTGCTCTCGGAAAATCAGAAGCACCTGCCCTTGGAGGAGCAGCTGAAGATCTTGCTGGAGCGGCTGGATGAGGTCAATGCTGGCAAGCAGAGCATAGGACGGTCCCGCCGGGCCAAGATGATCAAGAAGGAGATCACAGTCCTGCGGCGGAAGCTGGCACACCCCCGGGACCTGGGCCGAGATGGGCTGGAGCGGCACAGCTCCTCTGCCAGGGGGGTCCTGCAGTCGCACAACCCCTGTGAGAAGGACCTTCAGACAGACAGTGCTGCTGAGGAAAGCAGCAGCCAGGAGACTGGCAAAGGTACTGCTCCTCCAGAATGCTGCTATTTGCTGGGGAATGGCAGAGAACCATACCTGGACAGGCTGTCTAGTAGAGCAAAGGTGGGGGGGGCATGCAAACTTCACCCCTAGCTGCTCCTTAGGATCAAGGCAAATGGTCTGTCAGGAGGATTCTCTCATCTCCCACCTCTTTCCTAGCTGCTCACTTTCCCTAAGTTGACTGCTTACTTGCAGCAGGAATGACCACACACCACATGCTCTGTGGGGGCTGGAAGCTCCTTGGTCCTGGGAGCTGGTGGGAGCAGGTGCTGAGCCATGCTCCTCAGAGAGGTGCCACCTCACAGGGTCCCCAGGCAGAGCTGGCAGGTGTCACCAAGGTTTGTCACCTTGGCATCCTGTTCCCTTAAGACCTGAAAAAGCAGGCTCTCGTGCAAGCAGAGAGCATTTAGGATCATTGTTTTTCAAAGTTGCAGTGGAGCTCTGGGAAATGAAAATGTTCCTTTCTGCTACTGCCACCCATTCTACCACACAGGTCCTGCAGGCTGTGGCTGATGCCTTTTCATCCCTCCTCCAGGTCTGGGTCCCAATTCTTCTTCCACTCCAGCACATGAAGTGGGCAGGAGGACCTCAGTGCTGTTCTCCAAGAAGAACCCTAAAACTGCAGGACCTCCAAAGCGTCCAGGACGTCCCCCCAAGAATCGAGACAGCCAGATAGCTCCTGGGCACGGGAACAGCCCTATTGGCCCCCCGCAGCTCCCCATTATGGGGTCCTCCCAGCGGCAGAGAAAGCGGGGCCGGAGCCCACACCCCAGCTCCAGCTCTGATAGTGACAGTGACAAATCCACCGAAGATGCTCCCATGGGTGAGTGAGGCAGCTGCAGCCCTGCAGGGAGCACATCGCTGGGTGCCGTGCCCTCATAATGCTCCTCTGTTGTTTGTTATCTGCAGACCTGCCGGCCAATGGCTTCAGCAGTGGGAACCAGCCAGTGAAGAAGAGCTTCCTGGTGTACCGTAACGACTGTAACCTTCCACGCAGCAGCTCTGACTCCGAGTCCAGCAGCAGCAGCAGCAGCAGTGCTGCCTCAGACCGTACCAGGTACGTTGCCTGCCTCTGGGTGTGCCGCTGCCACAGGCATCTGCTGGGTGAGGTGTGTTACGGTTCCTCTCCTGTTCAACCTCCTATTGGCCAATGATGCTAACTCAGTGCTATAGCGCTGAAGACCTGGCTGTGGGATTTGTGCCTATTTGTGTTCTGTAGCCTGCTTGGGTGAGGATACACTCCCAGGTGAGGCAGGGCTAAGGGTTCCAGGCAGAAGCACCATCCTGTCTGCTTTCTGTACGCCTGCTGAGTCCCTGGTGTTGGGTGGGCTCACTGAGCTTTCTGAGCCCCCATGATGACACTCAAAAAGCAGTTTCTGAAAGCTCAGTGTGACTGAGTATGTGACACTTCAGTGTGCTGCTCACAGCTCTGCTCCCTCTCCCAGCACAACGCCCTCAAAGCAGGGCAGAGGGAAGCCCTCCTTCTCCCGCGTGAACTTCCCTGAGGACAGCAGTGAGGACACGTCAGGGACAGAGAACGAATCCTACTCTGTGGGTGCTGGGCGAGGTGTGGGGCACAGCAGTAAGTATCACAGCCTTCCAGGCACACACCTGCCTGTTCCATCAGCTTCGAGGGCCATGTCTGAGTTTTCTCTCTGCCTTTTCTCGATGCAGTGGTGCGGAAGGGCATTGGCCGTGGTGCAGGGTGGCTCTCTGAGGATGAGGATTCTTCCCTGGACGCTTTGGATCTGGTGTGGGCCAAGTGCCGGGGCTACCCCTCCTACCCAGCGCTGGTGAGTGTGGCTACCTACGTTCGCCTCCCAAAATCCCATCCCAGTGCAGTGGTAGTGGGGGCGGGAGGAGGGCTCACAGCTCTTGGGTCTGGAGGAATGGGGCTGGGGCTGGGCTGGGGCTTTGTCTCCTGCCTCAGCACCGGCCCCTGCTCCCCGACAGATCATTGACCCCAAGATGCCGCGGGAGGGCATGTTCCACCACGGCGTCCCCATCCCCGTGCCACCGCTGGAGGTGCTGAAGCTGGGCGAGCAGATGACTCAGGAAGCACGCGAGCACCTCTACCTCGTCCTCTTCTTTGACAACAAGCGCACTTGGTGAGGCCTGGGGGGGTCGGGGTGGGGCTGGGATACCGGCGGTGCCGCCGGGGGGGAGCGCGCAGCCGCCCGTAACCCTCAAACGAGGTGGCTCCCCGCTCCCCGCAGGCAGTGGCTGCCCCGCACCAAGCTGGTGCCGCTGGGAGTCAACCAGGACCTGGACAAGGAGAAGATGCTGGAGGGCCGCAAGTCCAACATCCGCAAGTCGGTGCAGATCGCCTACCACCGCGCCATGCAGCACCGCAACAAGGTGCAGGGCGAGCAGAGCAGCGACTCCAGCGAGAGCGACTGACGCACCGCGGCACCGGGCCCGCTGCAGCTGGCCTGCGGCCTGGGGGGGCTCCCCCCGCCTTCCCGGTGCCCCCAAGAGCTGTAAATACTGTCCAGCCCTGCCCTTTAAATTATCCCCCCGGGGGGGGGGGGGGGCGGCCCCGGGAACGGAACGGGGGCGGCGGCCCCGCGCTCGGACGTGTTTGTATTTATTTTGGAGGAAAAAAAACAAAAAAACAAAAAATCTATTGGTTCGTACGGAGCCGCCCCCTCCGACTGCGCCGTGACGGGGCGGGGGGAGGGACTGAGGGCGGCACTTCCGGGGCTGGGCCACCGAGAGGCCGGAAGTGGGCCAGAGCGGCGCCAAAAGGGCGGGAAGCGGCGCTCTGCGTGCCTGGGTGGGGGGAGCTCTATGGTGGTT
>VXAB01015702.1:0-11756 GCA_013399175.1 Odontophorus gujanensis | reverse complement strand
CAACCTAATGTATCTATGAATCGCCACTCAGTACACTCCTCAGGCCCAGCAGTCTGACCTAAGAATAGCCATGGACTCTCAACAGCAATGTCACAGCAGTTTTGCTTCCAGATGTAATTTAGGATTTACTTATATCTGTTCTTACCTTTTCTCCCTGCTGCCGAGTAATCTCTCGATCAACTTCACAGTCCAGTTTATTTCCAACTAATAGAAGCTCTGCATCTTCTGAGGCATACTGCAAGTAAAATACTTTAATACACTAAACCAAAAATGCGAGGCTTCATACAAATATTAAAAACAAAATGGGCAATTCCTTCACTAAAGAACCATATCCACACAGTTTAAATTTTAACATTCTTCCAAAACATTATTTTAAGCATTTTCAATTTCAATTTTTAAATATGATTTAAAAAACATTGTTAAGAACCATTTGTTCCAGTTTATCTAGGAGTGAACAGAATGACTTATTTCTTCTTTCCCCAGTGCATAGGCAAAAGCATAATATTACAGACTTCCACTGGCACTTCTAGCTACTTTATTCAAAGGAAGCAGGAATGGGCAATCATTTTGCAGCAGAACACATCAATGTTAAATTCCTGCTAAAAGAATTCAATGCAAACCAGGAGTCATTAGTTTAATAATCCTCTAACTATGCTGTTAAAAGTATATATATTACTGAGTCATTTTGAGAAAAAACTATTTCTCCAAAAAAATGTAATAAAAATACTTAGCCTACCTTATCAATCATTTTCATCCATTTTGGCAAATCATCAAATGTTTCCTTCTTGGTGATATCATACACCAAAATAATTCCCTTGGCACTTCTGTAATAAGCTGAGGTAATGCTGTTGAATCTCTCCTGACCTGCTGTGTCCCTAAGAAGCAGCAGCAAACATTGGCAAACACGTTTCATAGATTTGAAAAGCACACAATAACTTTGTTTCTATTTTAAAACAGAGACACCCTCCCACACTTCTGAAGATACTCTACATTGAAAATTGAATGTGTGTGTGTATTTGAGGGGAAAAAAAATGCAGCAGTACTTCCAATTACAAAAAGTTTTAACATCAGAACTACTTATCCCATACTAACTTCACCAAGAAAGGCCACCAAACAGGTCTTAATGTGTCTGAAAATGAAGCTGTCCAATGAAAATGTAACAGCAGATTAAGCTGGTTTTGTGGTGTTTGGTTGTTTCTTTTCTAAATAGCCCTGAAAAAAATGAAAAAGAAATGGATACATGCTTAGCAAACTAAAACAGCTGGACATCCAACAATAAAACGAGCAATGCATTGATTATTATGATTTGAACTTTCAGAGCCTTTTTGGATCAATCACAGTAGTTCAACCACTGTTTTAAGGCTAAAGCAGAGTCTACTGGCAGAGTTCACTTCTGAACAAGTGACTTCTAAAATACATGAACAACCCCTATGTAGAAAAGCTTCTGAAAGATTACTGCCTTTCACACTTCCATCTATTAACATGAGATGGTCAGATAGCATTTCTATCCTCACTTTCAATGTTGCAGCTATTTCTTTCACAGTGCATTTACTGGAGATTATTTTCAAGCAATGTCAACAGTTTGCCTGTACTAGCTAGCTGATATTCCAAAGTAGATATGACAAAGTTATTTTTTACCGAATCCTGTCACTGAAGATTTTTGGCAGTTATACAACAGCTGGCAAATACCCCAAGTCTTAAAATGTGATTGGTATCAAAAAGAAATAGTAAGTTATAGTGGTACTTCAAAGTGATCAAAAGATATGTCAAAATATGGAAAAAAAAAAAATCAGAGTGCATGGGAGAAAATATGTGCATGTGCATAGGGACCAGAAGCCCAAAGGGAACTCTGTTCAACAGTCACATTTTAGACAAAAGGATAAGAATGAATCTGGGAATGAGATTAACAATGGAGAACTGAAACACTTGTCACCAAAAAGAAAAAAAAAAACGTTATGTTCACAAAATGCCACACTGACTGTCCAGAAGAATTCTTTTAAGGTTTATGCACAAGTAGTAGAATAAACTACAACAAATCTATCGTGCTCTTCACAAAATCTTTAAGGATCTCACCTATGCAGGCTTGAAAGTGAAGTAAATTCCTGAAATTGCCACAAGTGTACTTGATAGCAACAAACTTTGGGTAGGTGACTTCACAAATTAAACACTATCTCCTAGGAAAAGATGCAAGACCTCTGCTTCACAGCCTTAGGAAAAAAAATGACTAACACTTCACTACGAGCCAGTAGCATCATGATATGGAACTTGGGGTAGGGAGGCAGGAGAGAGCAAAATCCTCCTACATACATTTTTATCTTTATTCATATCCCACTCTCTACTCCAAACTTGAGATTTAACTTCACACAAACCTTTGGAACCTCACAAAAGGTGAAAACAGGTGGAGTGGACTGTTTCAATGAGATCAAGCTCTGTAAGTATTTCAGACAGTTTTAGATGATTAATTGGTTGCTTCCTTATCACAAATGAAGTGGTTTATATTAAAGCAATACAAGTTTTGGAAGTTGAAGTCACATACGTATACATTACTAAGAGGAAGTAATTCTATTTTCTCTTCCCTTTTTTGCAATGCTCATGTTTTGGTTTTGACAGATCCTCTGGAAATTCATTCCATGAATAATTTAAAAATTCTAGTAGGAACCGCTGATTTTCCACATATGGATAGCACTGCTTCAGTACTTACGAACAGGCTTCTCAGTATTATCACCACGTAGAGCAGCCTCTGCTGTCTGCTGCTAATCCAGCCTACTGACCAAGTGTATCAGGGATGGGATCCCTTTAGTTCTATCACCTTGTGCAGACACAACCAGATGGTAGGTGGCAGGGCATGCCCCATATATGGAAGAACACACCAAGTTGTGCTCAGACTAATGAAAACCACTGCCTTTTTTTGCTGGTCAGTCTTCCCTTTCTTCTCTGTGCCCTTATCAGAGCAAAGGAATAGAGGAGTGCCTTCAGAGCTAACTTTGCCTACAGGTCAATGTTAAGGGCTCTTAGCAATTCCATCACAAAGGAGCTCCTTCTGAAGTACCAGCTCACTTAGTTCATATGTTAGGAAAATACACAGGGGAAATAAACACGCTGACATTCAACTACTCTCCCTGAAGAGATCAAACAACACATGAGGTAAGCCTATGCGTAAGCACTGGAGTCAACATTACACTCAGCCACTACAGTTATCTTCAGCCCCATATTTCCCCTAGTCTGCTGAGTGCTTTATCTCCCCAGCATATCTGGTATTATCAACCTCTCCTTACCTCAAAACAACCTCAGGTTCTTAAAACATTTATAGTACTGCCAGAATCTGTACCCTCAGGTCCTGCACTCCTCTTACTGTAGATCACCTGTGCACAGTTCACCTTACTGGCTAAATGAGACACACTGCATGCTGTGGTTGGTTTGAAAGCCCCACTATATGTTCAATGAACAGATGGCCACCAATTGTCACCTGCCAGTCACACTAATCACAGTGAATTGTGGCTGATTTTCTTTGCCTTGCTCCAATGGTCACGATGTCCACACTCTTTGTGTAACCAACGCATCCCAACTGCTGTGGAAAATTTAAGTGAAACCAGACTACAGGTTTCTGATTGTAAGCATGATCTGATAATACTTGTTTCCTTACAAAACTGGAAGAAAATAACATTGTTATTATCCTTCAGCAGCAAGGAGAAAATTGGAATATTATCTCTAAAACGAGCAATAATCAGCAGTGGGCGGTAAATTACAGCATAACCCCAAACTAGCTAAGTTAGCTGCCACTGAGTATCAAGTTGATCTTATATAGGGAAACTTATCTTGTACCAGGAGCTATGGCCTATTTCTACAAAAACACGTGGCAAATTCTTCCAGCACTGAGGAAAAAAAATAACAAGCCCTAAAGCAGAGCTAATGTTAAAAGCGTATCCATCATGAAATGCGTTCCTTTCATGTGCTGTACTGGAGAAATTAAGTTTGTTACACCATCATCAACTCTCCCACAGTGGGAATGCTTGAGAAAAGACAGCTATAGGAAGGAGCAGCAGAAAGCTGCGAGATGAGCATTATTTAACTGCACTTACAGTATGCAACTTCATGCATTTCATGAACAATGCTAATGATGCTAGTTCCTTATTTCTCTTGCAGGAACTCGTAAAAGTATAAGGCAGACTGATTTCATTCCAACTCCAGAAGTCCAAACGATAAGCTACTACAACTTCATCAGTGATTTGGCAGCACTGAGAAAATACAACAGATGACTCCTTTTTTAAATACTAAAATAAGTTTCCTTTTACTGATTTTTTTTCCAAGAACTTGTTTTAATGGAAAAAGCAAAGCTATTTCCAAATGGTAATTACAAACATTCAGCATATGACTCCTTCATCTACTGCAATCTGCAATTAAAAAAAATAAAAATCCCTGCTTGACTCTTTTCCTGTTTCATTAACAGAAACCAAACATTGCTCCAAAAATACACACAAACATTGCACCAAACAAAAGCAAATTAAAAAACAACACTACCACAACACAAAGCCTTTTTTCAAGTACTGACTTGCTGTATTATCAGACTGCATAAAACACAAAAAGACTCAAAACTGCCTTTGGCTCTGAAGCTAAATTCATTTTTTATCAGTGGCAGAGTGAAGTGGCAATAGGGAGGGGATGTATTTTTAAACAGAAATAAAAAATTTAACCATAATTTAACATTTGTAACCGCTTTGTGCTTTTATGGTACTTGGAGACATTTTAAAAATGTTTTAAAGTGATTTGGGGGTTAATTCTACTTGTTAAGCTGAGCTTTTCTTTCCTGTTAAAACACAGCAAAAAACAGAAGTTACTAGCAATTTTTTATTACGTGAAATAATTTATGCCAGAGGTACTAACCTGTAAAAAACACATCCTGTTACATTTCAGGACAGGTAATCCCTTCCTCACAATACTCCCTGTCCAGGAAAATTTCCAGCACTACTGCCCATAGAAAACCCTGAGCTGGCAGCATCAGAATTTTTAATGAGAACAATTCAAACAACTTTCAGAAGCAAATCCCAGATCTCTTGCCAGGTGTCAGTGGCCTCCTTGGGCATGAAACTCACAGCTGCTCTGGCAGACCAGGACACTAGGTACAGTGGTAGGGCACCGGTGCCTCCAGCAGCTGGGTATCTTCAGATTGGAAGTCTGACCTGGATGCTTTTTGCTTTAGCTAAATGCTCAGATTTACTCAGGTGACAGGGCACAGTCAGATCCCACTGTGCTGAGCGACTCCTGGTACACCTACGTGGTGTTTCCTAACATTTGGACTGGCTCTGAGAAAGCACTAAAGCAGGGATGCTCAGATTCACTCTGATTATTTAGGCTAACTGCTCAGTTATTTCACCCACTGTCTAACTGCAACAGACACTACTCACATAATATATGAACCTGTTTCAGCCAAGAACTGAAACTCAGAAGCTGACCTATTGTGTCTACTACTTCTGTCAGCCCAAGGGACACTGCTACTGTGCTGGGGGGAGCAGTGAAAATGAACACTACCGAGCATCCTCAGTGCTGCTCTACTTATTTCGTCTTCCAGGGAGCAGGAGGTTGTTTCCTAACTGAAAGTCAGGGAAATAGGTAGAAGGTAGCAGTGCCTTGTAAAGTAGCAAGGGCAGGACAGGAACAAATGAGCTAAAGAATGGAAGCCTCTTTGATCCTCAGGTGTACAATATCCCACTGCAAGAGCAATATGGAGACAGTCTGATTTGTATGCTTTTCTACAAACAGCAATCAGGTGAGAGCTACTTTCAAAAGGAAACATCACTGATTGATATATTCAGTATAGTTCTCTGCTGTTTTTCTTTTTTCATAAATAAAACTGGTAGAGGTCTGTGGAAAACACTGCAGAGCAGTCAGTGAAGAGAGGAGTCAAGCGACCACTGAAAACCCAATCTGGTATTGAAAACAAAACCAAAACAAACAAACATTCTTGTTTGATTTCTGAAGTAGAGTTATCACGATTGAAAAAATAAACAAGCATGGATGCTTCAAAATGCAACCTTAGCCACTTTCAGGAATCAAGTATTTTAGAAATGATTTGTTCAATTAATTGTTCATTTGTTCAAAACAGTTTTCGGTAGTAATTACTGTGATCTTTATAAGTAAAGGCCACCAGGAAGCATGAGGCAAACTGTTCTCTATGCAGGTATAAAAGGAGACCGAGTCAGGATCAAGCACATGACTTCAGTTGGCATTTTAAAACTGTAAGTGGCAGACTTTGTAAAGTGCTTTCCTGTTTTCATCTAACAGCTGAAGGTACAAAAAGAATAAATAGGCCCAACAACACATACAACACACTTCAAAATAAATTAGCAACAGCAGTGGTTATTTAATTGCTTTCCGAATCTTTACAAGCATGCCATACAGTTTTAAGGGTAATCCATAAGAATAGCACTTTAACAGCAATTGCTGGAGAGAAAGTGACACTTGAGAACTGGAAATTGTGTTCAAGGATTTAAAAATATTTTCCCTTTCCCATGTTCACCATTTTAGCAGGTCTTCGCACAGGACTATGGGCCACTTTTTAGCAACTTATCTATGTTTAAGAGCTTCCTACATCTGACTAGCATATTTTCAATATGTGGAAAATAATGGTTTAAACATCTCTCTTGCAGCAAAGCATCTCTTATAAAGTTTTTATTCAACATGAAAAAAATTGATTGACAAGCTCAGCATATTTCACAGCAAAATGTTAAGTTAGGCATATGGTAGCACCTCCTTATCAAAAACTTTTGTTACCTCTGTCAGCTTCAGCAGACCCTGGCTAGCAACTGCTGGCTCAACTGCCAGCCTTGTGGTCACTGGTTTCCAAGTAGGGACACATGATGGATGAAGACATGCCAGTAACATTCAAGTGTTAGGTGACTGATGACACCAAAGATGATGCAGCAGTTAACTCAGAGGGAAGCAAGACAGACACATGGTGTGACAAACAGAGTTGATGGTGACCTGCCAAGAGGAGTTAGTGAGCTGAATTCACTGCACCCATGTAGTTAAGAATGAGAAATCACCAGAATATCCCAAAAGTGCATCAGAGTGTATTCACAGCATTCTTCCCCTTCTATAGATTGTTAGCAGCTGTATCAGCTTAACTACAATGCCAATTATGCATCAAGCACTGTTAATCAACCAAAGCTAAGCTTCTACATAGTAGTATGTAAGATTAATGTATATTAACATAGCTGGTTTATTCTCTCAAAACAATGCTTACGTATTAGACAACTCTACAGAACAAAGGAGCACTTAAGCTCAATGAGTCCTAAACAATTTCAGTTCTATCATTAGCATGGGGAATCGTTATGAGGAAACATGTATTCTACTCTAGAACAGAAAAGCTTAGCTCAGACATCAAGTTTTCTGCAGCAGAACATCATGTCTAGTTAAAGTATACTGTCTTAGTCGTATGAGACCACTTTATGTCTCAGTGCTGTTGTAGGGGGTATAATTTGCTTAGTCTTGTCTGCTCTTCACTTTTAAGCTATTCAATTCAGTGTCAAGGAAACAGCACAGTTCATATCAAGTTTTAGAAAAACAGTTTAGGAAATATTTTATGGTTGCCTTATAATTGCTTTTGTAGTGAGTCCGTTTAGAACAGTCCAGAAAATAAATAGACACAATTTGATTTTTAACACAGTCACTTTCTTTTGTTTGTTGAACTCCTTTTTCTTGTGTAGATGATTTCATACTTCTAAAAAAAAAAAAAAAGTCCTTGAGATCTCTGTGATGCATTAATATTTCAGTAATTACACTCATGCCCTATTTCTAACCATCTTTCTCCTCCTTTATCCTCACGAAAAACCCAAGAGCTATTTGGTTTTGCTTAAATCAGGTGGGAATGGAGGAGAGAAACAAAAGGCTAAGAGCTAAACCAGCTTATAACAGTTAATAGTATTAGACAAGCATATTGATTCATGCTATAACATAAAAATTAAAACATACTGCTGGTTGCACATTAGTTTTACTTACCAGATTTGTAATCTAATTTTCTTTCCTCTTAGCTCTACTGTTTTGATTTTAAAATCAACACCTATAAACAAAATACAGCAAACAGAAAAGTAGAAATAAGAAGCAAAAGTAATGAGGGTGTAAATTATTATTATTCTTGGATAGGGTTTTTTTTTTTTTTTAAATCAACTTTTAACAGGTTTGTAACAGGCAAGATCATCACATGGATTTGACTACAGCTATACAGTCCGTGAGCCATCCAATTAGGCAGCATCACAACATAAATTTTCCACTTTGTGCAACAGTTCCAGCAGCAGGTGAACCCAACACAACAGTAAAACAACAGGCACGGTTGGCTGTTTCTCCCTTATTCACACTGACTGTCAAGGACAAGCCTGCTTTACTTCCAAGTGGCACAGCTGCCTCGGAAGCATGAAGCAAACCCCATCCCTCCACATCAGTCTATGAACTGGAACAATACACACCCACACCCAAGCCAGATGCTTAGTGTCTGTAAAGTGCTAGAGTGGAAGTGCTGGAATTGCAGTTGGTTAATGCAGTTTGTCAGCACTGTCATTCTTCATTTTGGCAAAATGTTTATGAGTGAACTGCTTCAATTTTGAACAACTTTTAAATTGCCTTTTATACCTGTATGGTACTTTCAACCACCATCTCAAAATTCCAACCAGATTTTGAATGCAAGCTAAATAGCAAAGATAGAACCACAAAGACCTCGTTATACAGAAAGACTTCAAGTCCATAAAAATAAGGTTGGCAATCAACACAAAGACATACTATGGTCAAACAATACCTAGACACAAAAGAATACCATTTCAAACACAGAAATATTTCAGGGTACAAGTGTCCTAGAATATCACAGTACTCAAACTGTACACTAAAATGAGCAGGTTAACATTTGTATAAATATTTTTGCTTTACTCCTTCCCTCTGAACACCATCCCTTCTGACAGCACCAACTCAAAAAGCAGGGAAATAAAAAGACAGGAGAACATCAGACGGGCACACTTACACCCACACAGAAGTGCAGAAGCATGCTGTGTTGGAAACACTTCGGTCATTTCACATGCACGTGTATACCAAGGATAGGTACGAAAGTGAAGACAAAGAGAAGATTCACATTTCCTCTCACAAAAACAAAACATTTTCCTAATGTCTGTCCTTGGTAAAAACTAAGTGCCCTTGCTAATACAGCTAGAATTAATACCAGACTCTCATTTCCACAGAAGGAACTGAATTAAGCCCTTATGTCACCTTTACAAAAGTCTTAGGGAAACAAAAGTACATTTCACACCTGAAAACTAGTCTAAATACATGGAAGGATCATTGATCTTCATTCCCCTCAACAAAAATGCCTTCAAACTGACAGCTTACAGCTGTGCACTGCACAGTGATGAGTTTTGGTTATCACCACAACAGTTCTCCTTCTGGGGATCGCATTCACACCTCAGCAGGGTTCTTGGGCAATACAGCAGCCAAAGCAATACATTGCTTTGTTGCAGTCCGTAATTGTAAAAGCAATTTTAAAGTATTCATGTGCAAATTGCGAATAAGAATTATTGAAGTTTCAGAACATTTATTAATCTTAGTTGTGAGAAACACTTTTAGCACTTTTGAAAAACCAGTATCTCTGCTGTTAGTGTTAAAGTCAAAGAAAGTGAAATGGACATACTTATGCTCTGTTATCCAAAACGTGGGAAATAATAATTCTTGTCATTACTACTTATTCATTAATGTTTTAATAGTTGCTACAAAACAACAACTATGTCTTCTGCTAAATGCCTTTTCTCCAAAATAGCTGCATTTGAAGTATAAAATATACTTGTCTTAATGGTCACAACTTGTCTACACTACAACAGCAACTTCATTTGCCAAAGAGATCATCAATATTAACATAAATACTTTCAAACCTCTGCCTTCCTCATATTTCAATATAATTGTCCCACCACCTCAAGTTCCCAATCCCAATGAATACAACCTCCTACATGATTAATTATTCATCTGAGAACTCTCACTGAAATATTAATGGAATAACGAATCTTGGTTAACAACTGTGCTTGTGGAAGAGCTTGACCTGAGTACAAAGTCAAGAGAGAATGCAGCTTCTGCTAATAAAGATGTCGTCCTGCTGTCACACAAGGAAAATAAATCTACATCAGCTCTGACCTAAAACTGTGTATTAAAAAAATCACCACGGGAATTTCATGCAAATTTCACCAAGTCCATCAGCAAAATCTTTTTGTTTTTAAGGAAGGGGTTTACATACTGTCATCTCAGAAAACCAAGGAACAAAAAGGTAGGTGTGTTTTGGTTTTTGAGAAAAAAATAATGAACTACGGAGAAAATCCAATTGCTCTAATACAGGAAATTTTCAGCTCAGGACTTCTTGGGGACATGCGGCTCACCATATGCTAATGAAATCAAGCAGAAAAATGCCTACAGATTAAAAGGATTGTTTCAAAATAAATACTACATCCCTATTATTCCTGGAATCACAGAAACATTAAGGCTGGAAAAGAAAGACCTTTAAGACCATCTATTCTGTGACCACTGACCATGTCCCCTCAGTGCCACAGCCACACGGTTCTTGAACACCTCCAGGGATAGTGAACTGGGCAGCCTGTGTCAGTGCATCACCACACTGAGAGGAATTTTTTCCCAATATTCAGCCTTCTTATACTAAAGACAATTAGTTCTGTTAATCACCTGAAAGTGACAGCCTGAAACAGTTCTTTCCTATTAAAGTTTGCAATACACTATGCGAAACAGTTTGGAGATGTACACTCTTCTATAAAACTGTTTGAAACATCTAGCAATTCAATCAGATAGCTTGCAAGAGCTGAGCAAAGGTTGCTCAACCAATTTTTATAATTAGTAATGCTCTGCAAGTATCAACACAATTCCAAAAGCTTAACATCTGCCAATACTGAAGGAAAAATACTGGCAACCATCCTCTTGCAAACGAGGGCACAAATTCTGAAGCCTGTCTGAAGCCAAGTTTCATTACTTGTCTCACCACAGACCAATCAAAGGTTATACTTTGAGTTTACCTACAAATTAGTAAACAAACATTTATTTTCCACTTTAATTTCGAACATCATCTTAAGAAAAAGTTCAATGAAATAAATAATTAGCCTGACTAAGGACGAAGAACATAACTAAACCAAGTTTTGCTGTCCATACAGTTTCTCCAGGTACTAAAAACATGAGGAAAGCCTATTAACAAGTCTCAGGAGGTCAGTCAGGAAGCAAATGCTTTCCAGTATCGCGGATAACAAATACTTGTTTGTCACACATGACAAGAGGTAGACGACTGATCTACCCATTCACAAACATGGAATATAAAGGAGCAGTCCTATGTGTTCTCATAGTCACAGCTGCATAACACTTCATCTGAACCAACCTCTGAAATCTTCCATTCAAACACCAATTTTAACAAACGTGGGTATCTGTTCTATTTGTGTTCAGTCCCATCAGAGGCTGCTGCAGTCTAGAAGCTGTATGCTGTACAATGTGCCTGAACACAACCAGTAACAGACAGGCCTGGTGCAACCCTACTACCACAGCCACACAGCACACATCCCAGTGATGGAAGACAGTCCCTACAAGGATGTCAACAACAGTTAACACAAACAAGCCACCCAGGCACCTTCTGTTCTTAATGACGCAAACAGAATCCAGTACGTGGCTTTATTCATTCACAGTTCAATAAAACTGAGGAATCAATAATCGCTGTTGACAACTGTAACAAAAATAAGTGCTGT
>VXAB01015663.1:0-21025 GCA_013399175.1 Odontophorus gujanensis | reverse complement strand
AAAAAGAAAGAAAAAAAGAAGAGGCAGAATACCTGTCCAAACCTTGCACTGACCAAGGAAATAACATCTAATCTGTTGAAAATTTTCTAATTGTTTGAGAGTCACCTTGGAGGAAAAATTAATGGAACTGATAGTGACCATTTCTGAGAGAGAAATAGAGATACAATGTTCTGGATTCCCTTTCTATTCAAACAGCAATAGCAATAATACTGGTATGAATACCAGCTATAGTATCATTGTCTATTGTAGTGATCAGGACTCCTAAATTGGTATGGTCCGTAAAAAGATTAAATTTCTAATTTGACAAAGTGAGAAATATTAATAGGTCAGTAGGCGTGGTAACTATGCTTTGTGGTGAGACCATGTTCCTCTTAAAAGTTTGAGCTTAAAATTACAAAGAGTTCATTAGAATTGCTAAATATGATTATACATATGCTAAACACGTAATTCTCAACCAGTTTGAGCTAAAAAAGAAAAGAGATCAAGGGCCAAATTACAAAGCAATTTAACTGAAATCTAGTGTAATTATTCCACTTCATGTCAGAACTCTCCATGACATTTTTAACATCTGCTTACAGCTCTCTCTTTAATAATTTACTGTTTCATACTTGAACAACATAAAGTTCATGGTTGGCTGATGTGTGCTACATTATGTCAGCTTCTGCAAAGGTTTCGGGGTAAATAAACATTTTGTTGTCAGAGTGACCTGTGCTCTCTTGAATTATATTTATTTCATCAAATACCAGGACAGTAAAAAACCCACTGTACCAAATCATATAGCAGATTATATTCTTGTTTCCATTTAGCATCTTTAACCTCTTGGTTTTTTTTGTTTGTTTGTTTGTTTTGTTTTTGTTGGTTTGTTTTTCTTATCTGAAGATATTCTTGCAGTTCTTCTGGTTTATCCAAGAAATATACCTTGCTTTACACTTATCTTTCTTTGTGACTTCAATACAATTCCCCAAATTAATAGATAAATCCTACCTAGGGATAGGTAATACTAGCAGCAAATTGATGTATCTTTATGTTAATTTTTCCACAACTAATCTAAAGTAAGTTAAAGGCAGGCAATAACAGGTTTTCTGGAGCCCTGTAAGAGTTGGTAGTTACAGATCAATTTTGAAAGAGCTAAAGACAGTATTCGGAGTATAATAGGTTTAGGGACAGTTTCGTGGTCTTCCATGTATCACGCTCATTTCATAAGTTGTCTGGATAGAGTGGTGGACTCCCATGCTGTAAAAAGCCCTTTCAGTTCCTGATGGCTGCCATTACCTGTCCTGTGCCGCCTGTCCTTTATCCATCTTTCCCTTTAACATAGAACCACTTCCGATATACTCAGCTGAATGTGTTGAAGACACTAGAAGAACTCACCTGGCACATGACATTCATGATTCTGGCTAGCTCAATGCTCATCACTGCAGAAATAAATTACTAATCACGAATACCTGAACCAAGAAGGAAAAAAACATAGAGAAGCAGTTTAAAAAGGAAAAGGAAATGCTATGTTGATAGGGAACTCAAAACTCTAACTCACAGCCACATAGGAAGTTTACTTGTGACAGAATACTGGACAGCAAAGGAGTTAAAACTGAATGGGAAAAGGGAGAATTTAATGAAGGCTGTCCAATAAACACAGCTCTTTTTTCATCTAAGCCTTAAAATCTAAAAGTTTCTTCCTAATATATTTTATGCCAAGACTTTCCAGAATTTCTTCAGGTAACTTAGATGTCTGCCCTAAAACAAAATAAATCTCTGGAAGTTGGTATCCTAAGTCTGCCATAGAAGAAGATGACACCTAGAGAGTTCATTGCACAAGGAAACTTCCAAAAATATCTCAATGGGACTGATCTTGAGCCATGCCTGAACTCTTCCAAAAATAGTACATTTGCAGTCTTTTGCCTAAAGTGGATTGAATGTGACTTATTCTGTGATAGAAAATGTCTCTTTTAATTTTTATAGTTAACTGAAATGTAAAACAATTCCGTGTATAAACTTGAGTTGATAGTAATTCTGCTGACTACTTAAATGTATTTTGTGAACTCAGTATTCTGCACAGAAACACATTCTTTTACTTTTGAGAATGTTTGAAAGGTCATAAATATTTAATAAGAACATTCCTGAGGACTTAAACACAGGGGTTTATCACAGGGAAAAGCAGAGGTGAAGAGACAATTTCTGGCAAGTGTGCTTGGTTTGTGGCTTACGAATGTCCTTTGAACTACTAATTCAAACTTTTATCTGAAAGAGTTACAAAACTCTGCTCCAAAAAAAAACCTGCCAGAACAAAAATTTGCTAAGCTTGGTGTTGTCATGAGGATAGAATTATGTTCATAGCTCTTAATAGCTAAGAGGTACTGTTAGCTAATCAGTGGACAAGGATTTGCGTAATCTTGTAACGTGATGACAGTATTATGCAAATTTGTGCAGTGCAATGAGCTCCTGATATAGAGCTATGGTCAGAATGGCTGGTAAAACTTTTTGCTGTCCACGGAGTTCACCCTCATTCTGATTAATAAGGGCAAGTTGATTAACTATGAGTAATGAATATTAATAGAGGAAATTGTCTTCAAGATGTAGAATAGAACCTAATGACAATGGAGAGAGTAAACTGAAATCATATTTTATGAATAACAAGTTCCAGAGAGAAGTAATTAATCCAAACATATATAAGTATCTAATCACAGTATAAAAGTGGAAAGAAGAAAAAGGTACAGTGTCATTCCAATATATCTAAGTGATGCTGTCTGCTTGTGTCTTAACAGCCAGATTAGTTTTTGAATGTATATCTTAGACCATTGTTTTTTTACCTCCACTCTAAATGGAAGGTGTATGCTTTTCAAAATTGATGAGAAATCAGGCAAGATGTAAAAGCTTTGGCACAACTGTAAAATAAATAAATAAATAACAATACATTTGTCACAGGGCAGGCACACAACCGTTTTCAGGCCACCAGTTGCTCTGTGGGTTGAAGAGCCAGTTCTGAAACAGACAAATTGCAAATACCAAACAACACTCACCAAAGCAGAGATAAGGACTATTTATTGTCTCCTTCATCTGTGCATGAAGCAACTCTGCTTCTAATACAGCTATTAGGCATAAGTCTCATATCGTTAGAACAAAGTCTGCTGCAAACTATCCTTATGCCACTGTACGTACAGTGACCTCTGGCTAGTTTAACAGTTGCCAAGTACACTCCCAGAGGTTAAGGAGACTTACCGGTGAGTCTGAAGATTGTCAACACTGTGCTCAAGTGTCAGATTTCTAAGGTGACCATTTCTTGAATCATGACTGTTGATATAGCAATTTTTTTTGTGTTCATTTCACTCAAAAGCTGATTGGTTTAATACCTTCATGCTTTACCAGAATTCAGTGGCAGGTGTTAGAATTCCAAGATGAGTTTACTAATTTAGCTGTTGTTTTTATACAGTCACAGAGCTCCAAGAGCAGGAGCTTTAAAAAGCAAATATGACAAGACTAGGAATATCACATTGTTTTCCTTCTAGAATGATAATAGCTGCCTGTAAAACAGATGCTTATTAAAGCTTTGCTGATTTTGTTTGTATATAGCAATTTTTCCAGCATGGTTCTCTGTGGTCTTAATTGTTTTTTTGTTGTTGCTGTTTGTTTGTTTGTTTTTTGTTTCTGTTTGGTTTTGTTTTGTTTGTTTTTTTTCAGAAAAATATGAAGATATTTCTACAGCCTGATTTACAAGTAATTAAATGTAACAATAAAAATATGAAAGTATTCAACTGATTTTTCCCTAGATACTGGACTGATATTAATTTGACTTCTAATTTTATTCAGAAAAGATGCTTGCATTATTGCATAAACTGCAATAATAGAGTATTTCATAAATTCTTAATTTCCACCATAGTTTTTGGATCTGAAAGTTTGATTCTGCAACTCCCTCCTTAAAATAGAAGAAAATATATTCTAAAACTAAAACTCAAGCCTTTCTAGAAAGAAAAATACTTTGTAGGCCATACATAACATGAAGCCTGTTTAAAATATTAAGTGGCACTTGAATCAAACTAACCCGATTTATTATTGAAGAAAATGCTGGGACCCACTCATTATGTAGTGGCAAAGAAAGACACATTACTTATAAGGCAGGGAGACTCAAAACTTGACTCCAGAACAACTGACTGCTGTGCTGAGCTACAAAAAAGGCAGTGGTTCAATGACTTTCAGAAGCTAAGTGTTTTAGGAAGGGGTTGTAGCTGGACTGCAGAGGATGAAATTTTTGTCTTAAAAATAAAGAAAAAAAAAGACATTAAAGATCAGAAGAGGAAAAAAAATAAGAAATCTGAATGGGTATGAACTTCAGGCACAGTTATCAGCTGCAGGGATGTGGTGAGAAAAAACAAATCTACGAAGTTCTTAAAACTCTGGCTTGGGTTTTCTGGGAGCCAAACAGTTCCTCTGAGAGAAGCTCTGCCACAAGTTCAGGACAGACCTTATGGAGCCATTTTGCTGAGTGCATATGGAATATTAGTCCACAACCCTCCTATGTAATGAATGACCTGCCAACTCTGATTTAGGGTGAGTTGTAGGCACTAGCATACACCTCTGGATTATGGGTACGGGCAAGCTGAGTAGCTGGCTTTTTAAGTTGCAGATGTTTTTTTCTTTTTTTTTTTTTTAATATGTATATATTTAGACAGATGCAAACATACACACAGACGTAGGTATATAAAAGAACAGAATTCCAGGGAAACCAAAGCCATTAGAAGATTAGAAGTCTGGAAAGAGATGCTGAGAGCAGATAGGTACACCATCAAGAACTGAATTGGCAGTACACAGTGCTATATTTTCTCTGCATATCTTAGCTAAAGAAACAGTTTGAAATGTTTTCCGTTCTCTTATCTGTTAAGTGTTCATATGTGTCTTTCTGTGGGTCCAATGATTTCTGTTGGAAATTTTTTTGTTTCCTTAGAAGTGGTGTTCCCAGAACACTCTACTCATTTTCCTACAACAGTTTCCTTCTCTTTTCTCATTCTTTGTGTCCTGCATAGTTACCTCTGCTGTAGATCTGCAGCTACTCTTCCTGAGTGGCTGGCAGCGGGCTTTGGATGGGTTTGCATCTGTCCGTACCAGGAATAAGATGATTTTTGCAGAGGTTGTGCCTTGCCTCTCTCTGAAAAGTGTACATACTGATTCTGTGTTTGTTGTATTTCCCTTTTTATAATTTATTGTTGGAGCTCACAATGATCCCTGAGGAAAGATCAGAGATGTGTCTTTTGAGCTGCTCAGAAAAGAGCCAGTTCAGATTTTCATTCACTTACTGCCTCAAGTCCTTTTATGTAAAACATGAGAAAAGAGGGAATCATACAGTCTCTTTGGAGTATATAAATAACCATTGGAAAGCAACAGCAGGAAAGAAACATGAAACTTATAAAGCAGCTGCAGTTCTTGATAGCTCTGCCAATTTTGTTTAAGTTCACAGAAAATATTGACCTGTAAAGTGAGAATTCACCCAATTCACATTTCTAATTTTATCTTTCTGTTTGCTTTTCTTTAAATGCTGTTGATGTGTACCAGAGATACAGATGATGTTGAAGAAATCTTCCAGCACTGCCATTTTCTGGCACAAGCTGTATTGTGATTTATATAAAATTTAGAATGTGAGGAATTGAATCTAAAGTGACATCAGTATGTTTAGAATACAATGCGGAAATACAGAGGCATAGAGTCACTCAAGTGTGCTATAAAATCAGTTTTCCAGACTGAATTCCATAATGACATACTCATTAAAAGTTCTTGCTGCCAAATGCTGTTTGCTTTCACCTTTGAAACTGTCTGCATTAATAATGAGTAGGTCCACTTAGAAGTTATTTACATAAAGTATTATTCATGTCAGTGGTGTAGTGCTAGGCAAGGGATAGAGAGAGCACACACTCAGCAAATTAATTCAGAAAGGGTCAGATTTAATGTGTAGCTCAAAATCATTGGTATAATTGAAGTGTATGTTCTTACATGGCACATTCTGGATGACATCTGCCTTAGCAGGCCATGACAGTAAGGGGGATTTACTTCTGCTAAATTAGTTCAGCTAACTCTATATTGCAAGCCTAAATGCTTATTATTTTCAAAACATTTATAAAAACAGGGTAACTGTGTTTTATGTTTTGGGACTTCCTAACTCCATAAATGCTTATCTTCACATGCAGAACAGGTTATTTCTTCTGTGCCAGCTAGATTGCTGTCTCTTCTTATTTCTGCTTTCTCAGGAGAGTATTACATTATAGCTCTCACTCCTCTGCAACCATTTCTGTCAGCAACTAGTGCATTTCCCATACTCTAAAACCTCCAGCTTTATGACAGTTACATAGTAATAACGAAAATCTGTGGGAAATTTCCCAATAAGGCTAGCTTCAAGGAAGAAACACGACAAAAAACCTTGTTAGTGAAATTACTGTAAAAATAACCAATTAATGTTCCCCTTAAGTTTATTATATTGTCAGATTTAAAATTTTAATTCCAATAAACAGCTAAGGTAACCTAGAATTATCTTGCTTCAGATGCTGTTTGATACATATATGGGAAAGGACAGGTGGCCAAATATGTACCAAATTGGTGTCTTTATGAGCCAGAAACAGGTATTTTGCCCACAACCTATGGTTCCACCGTTCCTCTTTTGCTGCCTACAGATACATGTGCTTTACTCAGGGTCTTTTCCTATGAAAAAACTTTGCTGATTCCTTTGGCTGTTAACTGGTCATTTTGTCAGGGAAGGAAGGGCATGGGTGATGCCCTCTATGTTAACAAATGGATAAATTGTGAAGAGCTGCCTTCAAAAAATAGCCATGATCATGTTAAAAACTTGTAGGTAAAAACATAAGGACCGGACCAATAAAGAACATCTGGTGGTCTGGGTCTACTACAAGCCACCTGATCTCAGAGGGCCTTTGGATGCACCTTCTTACCTCAGCTGCAAGAGGTCTTGTACTCAGAGGCTCTGATCCTGATGAGGGATTAGGGGTGGTCTGGGCTTTAGTGACCTTGCCCTGGGCGAGTTTGTGATCTTGAAAAATGTGGACCTGGCAAAGGATAGAGTCAGGATCCTGAACTTCAGGAGAACAAACATCTATCTATTTAAGGAATTATTGGATGAGATCTCCTGAGAGGTTACCCTTAGGAACAAAGGAATGGAGCAGAGCTGGCAGCTCTTTAAGGATACCTTTCTGAAAGCACAAGAGCTCTCCATTCCCCAGTGTCATGAGATCAAGCATGGGAGGTAGAAAACCAGCGTGGCTGCACAAAGAACTGCTGTTCTAACTGAGGGATATGAAGGAAATGCACAGATAGTGGAAGTAGGAATGAGTGGCCTGGAATGAATGTAGGGATGCTTTCCAGACGTGCAGAAATAGGAACAGGAAAGCCAGGATGGAGATGGAACTGATCTTGGTGAGTAACGTGAAAAATAACAAGAAGGGATTCTGTAGGTACACTGGTCAGAAGAGTCAAGCAAAGGAGGGTGTACCCCCCTGGTAAAAGAGAAAGGAGAACTGACTTAACAAATGTGGAGGAGGCTGAGGTACTCGACAAGTCTCCGTGTACAAGACTATGCAGCCTGACGGCATGCATCTCAGGGTCCTGAAAGGAACTAGCTGATGTAGTTGCCAAGCCATTCTTCACCATATTCAAAAAGTTATGGCTGTCAGAAGAAGTCTCCAGTTACTGGAAAGGGAAAACGTCACTCCCATTTTTCAGAAGGGTAGAAAGGAAGACCCAGGGAACCACAAGCCAGGGAACCTCACCTCTGTGCCTGGGAAGATGATAGAATGGATCCTCTTGAAGGTTGTGTTAAGGCACATGCAAGACATGAAGACATTTTTGAATACATTCTAGTCAGAATACAAACATGAAAAACACAAAAGGTTTCACAAAATAGATTACTGGTATTAATCAATGATTGGATTGGATGATCTTGTAGGTCTTTTCCAACCTTGATGATTCTTTTCTATGATTTCGTTTTTTACAGAACCATAAACACTCCAGTACTTTCTGTACATTAGACAAATGAAAATTTTATTTTCTTATAGCAAGTACATTGATAATGACATCAACATAGATGTGACTGTCAACATATGAACCTAATATATTAAGCCTCGTTAATGGTGAACTGTCTATCCGGGATGCTAAAATACAATGCAGCAATTTTGTTGTTGTCCCATTAGCTGCAGGCATATATTAGATGCCTGTACTGAGAACAATCCCAAATACCTGCTTCCTTCCTTTGTTCATGTCTAACCCAATGCCTTGGTCAACTCAGACTGTGGATTCTTACCTGCAGACCCTTCCATTTGTGTAAATTATTAAAGAACTTTTATCTCTTTTTGTCATCCTTTACACTCATTTCTATTCTCTGTAATTAGAATACCTGGGTTTATACTGACTCTGCTTAAGATTGTACACAAAGTGGTTAATGTTTTAAGATAGGAAGCCTCGCTTACTTATGGTTCAGTTGTGAGTACTGTTCACTCTTATCTGCAGACAGGTTTCAGCAGATATCACCCACAGCAAGATAAGATTTGCTTCAGTAACAGTAGGCTTCTGTTTGTCACAGCATCGTGTTTTCAACCAAACATGTTTCTGACAAACAAGCAAGCAGGCAGATACTGACAAAACTTGTTTGGAAATTGCATCTGTTCTGTACAGTAAGACTGTGTGCTTGCTACAGTCCTTCCCTTCCAGCTCTTTTCCTTAGAATCAAATCAAATAAAAGAAACCAGCAAAACATGTGAGTATAACTTACTCTGTATCAAAAAAATAAAGACTTTATTTTTTTATTTTTTTTTTTAGATAATGAATGGTGATTATTTCTTCTGATAAAACTCTTTTTACTTGAAATTTCAATGGTAAATTTTCTCATATTTACAGAGTATGATCTACTAAGAGAGAACTGACCTCTGTGTATTAGAATGTACTTAGGCTTAGTGGAGGAGTCTGCACCTCCAGACCACACCTGGAAAAGTCTCAGCTAGCACAGAATACTAGCAAAAGAAGTTTAAGCCTGCCTGGTGTTTCCCAGACCTACAGAGCTTAACCTCACATGTGGTCACGTAGGGTCTAACTTCTTTATGGCTTTTAGCTTTGGAGCACTACATCAAGGCAGTAGCCACCATAAACCAGAATGTAGTGAACGCATATATTTTAGCCATGTCCTTGTTTGGTATCAGCAACTGTCTTACTTTATTTCTTATACATTAAGTGGTTTCTGATATATGTAGAGTCTCCTTTTTCACTTTGTTGGATTATAGAATGCGCAACATTATGCATAAAGAAGGCCTGATTATTTTCCTTCTTTTCATAAGTCAGTACAACTAACACAGAAACCCTTGCAGAAAACAATACAAATAAAACATTGTCTACCTCAAGTTATTTCTCTTTTTCAGCAGTAAGACAGATTAAATAAATTTGTTCTTACTGTAAAGTAAACCAGTTCTTATGTACTCTAAATATCTGAAATAATGGAATTTTGATTCAAAGTCTGTCAAAAAAAGTGATATCCGGCCGATCTGTTAGAGAGTTAGAGGACTGCTCTGAAATGTTATGTATGGTTCATCTTAAGCTATTAATGTTTATAGGTAAAATTATTAAATAGGTTTGTTGGAACAGGGTGTAGTTATGCTTTTCCTGTAATTTAGTTATTGCTTGTGTCTCACAGTATCTCGGTAAAGGTAGCTATCCTAGACACTGAATATAAATGTAGTAACAAATACTCCCTGATTTGAAGATGATTTTTTTAAATGAAAATAATAAAGCAAAGAGTGGGAAAAAGGAAAACTTCCACTCCTTATTTCACAGAGATTCAGAGAATGCAGAAGAAAACAGGTCTGTAGTAAGTAAGTCTGTTTACACTAAAGTTGGCATGAACTCCAATGATATAAAATCAAAAAAACACAGCAGTTAAACATTGCCTTTTAGCCAGAACATTCACAGACTTCAAGAACCATTCTCATCTTATGGTGAAAGTCTTAAGGATGCTGATTTGCCCCAACTTTTTCTCCAGGACATGATACCTGACCTTTCCCCTCAATCAAAAAGGAAAGCTTCAAGGCAGGAGACGAGGATCTCATCCAAAATACATTGCACAATATGAAGAACTGAATGGCTTCTGTTATAAGCCATTTATTCTTTTCTCCACTTTCACTGTGTTTCAGAATGGACCTGTGTCTCCTATTGTGATCGAAAGCAGAATACTTCTTTTTGTTGTCATTATCATTTTTCTCTCCTTTCAATTAATTTTATGAATAGGATTGCAGTGTTGGACAGTGACCACTGCTAGTTTTCTTCTTAATTAAAAATTAGTAATAATAATTAAAAGAAAACAAACAAAAAAAAACCACCATTTGTCAATTTATATGCAATATGTAAAAAGATTTTTTTATTACTGTTTCAGGACACAGCAGGTCAGGAGAGATACAGAACAATTACCACGGCTTACTATCGGGGTGCAATGGGTTTCATTTTAATGTATGACATCACAAATGAAGAATCCTTCAATGCTGTGCAGGATTGGTAAGTAAAACTTGGAATTCATATTAGCTATCAGAGGTAATGTTTGATATCTCTTCACTGCTGTGATAGTGTACATTGTTTTGGAAAATTTTCTTTCCAGATACTGTGCCTATGCCCGAAGGCAGGGTTTTTGATTTTGTGGAAAGACAATTGATAATTTGAAATGCTTTGTGTATGATTCATAGCAATTGTTGTGCTTTCTGTGTTAGGCAATTATGTTATACCACTAGGTGTTAGGTAATATGGGTTATACCACTAAAATAAGCAACTTGGTAAGTAACTGCTAAGTTACCAGAAAGCATTACTGTAGTTCAAGGAGAGAACTGGGATGCTATGTGTAGGGTTGTCTTTTAATTTTTTAATGTTGCTTTTAACCTTAGCAGGTTAAATGTCTCATTCACGTGGCTCAAGTGTAAAAAATGTTAAGAAAACTTTCACCAGATTTATAGAACTTAAAATGGATGGTTATATTGCCATGTATTTTATAAACATCAAGATGTTTCCATAACTGTATGTCATTTTAACCAGACATGCATAAATGAGGGTCCAAAAACTATACGGTTTTAAAAGAACAGGTGGTCCAAAAGAAAAGCTAGAGTTAGTCTAAGCTGTCTCATCTAATCCTTTAAGAGAGATTTTCATACCTAAGAGCCTTCTAGCGGTCCTCTTGGTGATATGTATAGCATTTGTTTTGTGTTCTCTGTGCTTTCTCTAGCATTCTGTCCCAATGGGAGAATTGCATTTTAAAGAATGCAATGTGTGTGTGTGTTTTGTTCAGTACATTTCTTTTTATCTTTTGTTAACATATGCACCAATACGTACTTTTTTATCTGTTGGTTTTTTACAATAGACAATGTCACAAACATATTTTACTCTAGAATTAAAAGGCAGTGATGTTGTGATGGCTGTTTCTAATGAGTATGGGTGCCCAGGCTGAGGTTGACCAATAATATTTTTTTTTTCTCTTTCACATTCTTTAACTTGTGGCAGAAAAAGCCTAAACTGAACCCTTGAAGCACATTTAATCTCCACATGTGGAGTTTTTCTTGGTCTGTGTATGCTGAGACTGGACATTCAGCATTCAGAAGATAAGAATTAGGAAACTTAGCTTAATTCTGCTCTACAAGAAATAGAAATGCTGCCTAACATGTCTAGTCTGAACGCCAGCAATGTACTCAGTCATCCAGGGAGAGGGACAGTCCCGAGTGAGTCCCACTTCGTGCTGCTGTCAGTCCAACTTCACACTGAATTGCTCTTATGAAAGATCTATCTCTATTTTCTAGAGAATCAATAAGCTTATGTGGCTATCACAGACCACATGACTAGCTTTTGGACAAGAGAATTTATCTGAATGGAGTCTCTACATGATGCTTACATTGGAAGATGAGTTGCACACTGTAACTTGTTATGACAAGGGGATGTTCTGAGTCTTTAATACCACCTGTTAATATCATGCTGAGGGCTTGCTGTTCACAGTGACTGTGAACAGCACTGCTCTGTTCAACGTCATGGGTCAGAAACTACTACCTATTCAGAAGCAACTGAAACCTTTATTAAAAGACGCTGTTATGAAAGTTTAGCAAAAACAAGAAAAAGGATTAACCCCCCTCAACCACTGAGCCTGCAATTGTGGCAGCCAGCTTGATGGGCCTGCCAGCTGAAGATTTTCCTTCAGGAAAGGAAGGCTCTGCTGCCCTTTGTTAGTAGGCTGATTCCATTCAAGGTCTGGGTTAACTGGGTGGTAGTGGCTGTGAGGGGCCAGCTGTAATCTGCAAATCGCATTGCCCCAATCTGTGGTCAAACCAGATGGCATGCCATGTATTATCTAGTCTCCTCTGACACAAAGATTTCTTTATATCAACAGTAAATATGCATACTTATTATTTTTTTCACCACCTGTTTGTTTTCCAGCCTCCTATACCTAACATTGTTGCAACTCCTTCTCCCCCGGTGAAAGCCAGATAGGCTTCATACCAGTCAAAACAAAAATCTCTGTAAAATTAAACAAAAATAAATATTTAAAAACTAAGGATCTTTTAGATTTGTGAAGTTCAACTTCCCACACTTTTTATCAAGAAGATTTACGAACAGTTGGCAGCAACTGTAGAAATTTGGTGGACAGGGGATTGCATGATTACATGCCTAGAGCTACTGAGCAGTCATCTACATGATAAAAGGGATGACAGACAGGCAGTCCTGCCTCATTTGTCTGGATGAGACACAGATATGCTTTTATTTTCATTTTTAATTTCATGAGCCCAGTTGCTGCCTTACTGTTCTTCCTCTCTGTTCTATTCTTCCCATCTCAGGGTTGATAATTGATTTTCATTAGGCTGTGCTCCAAAACTATAGCTTGCTTCTGAATGGGAAAGAATTTTAAAAACCTCACAATTACCAGTGCTGCAGGAAATCAGATGTGCGTGTGTGTGTGTGTGTCTGTTCACTTGTGACAGATTCAGGGTCAAAGAAGTAGCAGCAGATTTTAAGCCCCTCTGGAACTTAAAATGCTTTTCCCTGTGATAAAACTGCCTCTGATGGCAGTGATGACATTTCATGTATGTGCACAATGGGCCAAATTCAAGCTCAAAGACCATTAGGCTTCATCTAGAAATGATATTACAATCAGTACAATAAATCTAAAGGTTCCTTTTACATCTGGATGAAGAAGGTCAGTTTAAAATGTGTGCAGAGACCATTTTTAAAAGCATTTCTGACAAAGCTGTTGTAATGTATTGAAAAGCATTTTTTTTCAGTCTGACATCTGGCTGACATCTCTCATTTATAACAGCAGATGGATTGTCATATTTCCAAGTATGCCATGCCTAGGTCAGCGTAACTTTGCTTAGCTGTGAGAAATGCTATACCTAATTTGGCTTTTAACATTCCACATGCAAAAAAGTCAATGTCTGTATTTTTGTCTAAACCTATTAGCACCAGTATATGCAAGACAGCAGTACTACAGGCAAGCATTTGTCCACCATTCTGTGGGACTGAGAAATCATTCTACCTTAAAGCTTGGCAAGAGAAATTGCAAGTCTAATAAATTTCAAACATTTGATACTTCAGGAAACATTCATATTCTACATTCAGTAAGTAAAATTAAAAAATTAAAAATAAAAATAAAAAAATTACCAAAGATTACAAATAACAGTAACAACAAAAACTGTAACATAAGTAAGTATTTTTTATATATCCAAAAGCATTTGGCTTGAGAAATCTTGAGTTGCTCTCTTTAGGTAGTTTTTCTGCATGTGGACCCAGTGATTTATTGCTTATAACCCTTCTCCTTTTCTTTGTCAAGAGCTAATTCAGTTTTAATCCGTCAAAGACTAAATTGTTTCTCTAATTTATTTTAGAGACCATTGCTAGTCCTCTAGCTGGTTCACCTGAAGAAGAATCAGTCACCTGGTTTTGTCTCTGCAGTGTCTTCTACTAATATTCTTCTCTAAACTGACTATATTTTTAATATTTAATTTTGAATTCTTTAGATAGAACTAAAATGAAATGATAACAATAAAGTTACAGAGGCAAAAGCACTTTTCTTCTCTAGACTTCAGAAGGAATTTTGTGAAAGATTTGGAGTAGTTCATGTACTGAGACCAAAGAAATGCTATGTCCCAGCAAATTTTCCATGATGGAGAAAAGTCAGAACGTATAATTTACAGCATTAAAATTCCAGGCAACATGAGGATAGAGAATACGTCTTCTCAGACAGAAAGGATCTTAATTAGAAGTGTTTGTGTGACTCAGAGGAAGTTAATTTCTCTCACTTCTGCCCCTGGTAGTAGATAGGTGAACAACTTGTGTACATGAATCTTTTTGTGAGCCCTTTCCCAGGACAACTCAAACAAGCCAGTACTGCTGGTAAGGAAAAAATGATAGGTCAATCTCTGAATTTGTTTCCTTCAAAAAAAAGCTCATGGTAGTAGTCAAGCACTGAACATTATTCTCCGTTGTATATACAGGCTTTCAGAAGTTCCCAAGAACTAACAGCTTCTGTTTATTCAGTGAGAGCGGATGTGTTGAAAATCTGTCTGTTAGCAGAAATGGCAAAACAAAGGTTTGACTCAGCAGATCTCCTGTGGAGCTCTGCCCAGATTTTGGATCTGCTTTTAGCAGGAGGCCATTTTGCAGCTGGCTCTGCAAGACGGGCATGTACTTGACAATGCTTTTGTGCATGTCAGTGATGCCACCCTAAAATGATTCACAGCTTTGGAAATAGACGGTTGGGTTTTTTTTTCCAACAAATAGGAACCACTCAGAGGGCATAATTTTTCTGCCTGGCTGATGTCTAGAGCCTACATTAGAAAAAGGGGATAAGCAAAATATGCTCTTCAGGTAAACTCCTAAGATCGCACTCACACATTTCAAGTAATTTGTCTGATTTTCTTTAACATTCTTCTCCTCTTCCTGTTAAATCTGAATATGAAAGAAGTGAATGTTAAGCGTGGCTCTGTGCCACTTCAAATTATGTTTGTTGTAGTAATTTGGTTATAATGCCATAGTAGTTGCTTTACTCTTTTATGCTGACAGTTGCAGCATTTATAACTTTCAGCCTTTATCATTATTATACTTCTGTAGGGGCTTTTATTCTCCCTTTTCTCTTAGTGGATCAGTCAACATAGATTTATGGCTCTGTTTCCTTTTGGTAGAAAGGAGGATGTGAAGGCTCTGTATATTTTTGAAAATGGAATCAAATCAGTATGTTGAGTTCCATAGACATACCAGGAAAATAAATCTGAGATGAACTGCTTTTTAAATACAACCTTGCTATTCTTTTACTGACAGTTTTGAGGTTGAGGAGTTATTTATACCCAGAATATTTCTAATGCTGTGTCTCATCCTAGGTTAGAAACAGCATATGAAGGCCTGGGCCTTTATGTCCTAATTTGAATCCCAGCTGAATGGCTTTACCCTCTGCAAATTCAAAGGCTAGATAGGAGTGTTATTGCATAGTACACTCATTTCAAGTCAGTACATTGGCAATGAAATGTTTGTCCCAAATCAAAGCACTTGTCTGGCAATATCTGTCATTGCCTGGTGGCAGCTGAAACAATTGCCATGGGGAGCTTCCTTGTGTGTGTATATTGAGAAGCTCATCACTTTCAGGAAGGTATCAGCTGGCAGACAGTGTATTACTGTGCTTACTTTATGAAGGAGACAGAGGCTTAGCATACAACGTGCAATTTCTGATTTAAGAATTTTTTTCTGCTTATTATTTATGTTTATTATATATATGGGATTATTATATATTATGTGTTTATTATCTATTTCCATGGGAACTTGTTGCAGAACTTAGTGCTAACTAACTTGCCTGTAATTTCATGAAAATTTAGTGAATTTCAAATAGAAGCCTACAGAATAAAATACTAATCACGTTATTAATCTGTGCACATAACGCATGGGGGATGGTTATTGGGAATGGGGTCTGGGCAAAGCCAATAGAATAGGAACAGTAATCATTAGTTAAAAACAGAGTGGATCCTGAGTTTTTCAGTATTATGAATTAAGCCATTACCAGAAATTGTGATGTGTTTTTCCTGAAGGATAGCTGGCTTGGAAATCATTCCTCAAGGTACCATTTGAGATATCTTAAAAGCAGAACTCTAAAGAGCAACTATGCTACTATCAACACAATGTAATATTCAGAATTATGGCTTAAAAAATATGAACATTCACTGCACTGTGTCATTAGACAGCTGAATGTACTGGATGTGCCACTAATAGTTGTCCTAGATAGCACTGTGGAAAAAAGTCCAGTTCATTCAAAATGTGCTTTTAATTTCCATTTAGCATCCTGAATGAACTACAAGCCATCAAGTTGTACATACAGTGCTCTAGAATTATTATTTTTCATGTTTTTTATTACACATCTCTCTTGTAATAAGAGACATGCATTTTTTTGAATTGTCTTTAAGAGGAAAAATAAAATTGGAAAATACATTAGCATGTTAATGGACAAATGTAAAAAACCTCAAACCAAATTAAGCCCATTAAGTTAATGTCAGTACTGCTATGTGCACTTCTGAAGGGCATATGTTCTTTTTGCTGTCACCTCTTAACTTTCAGCCTAATAATCATGCTCAGGGCATGCTTGATCTACAAGCAGGCTATTTTTCTTCTACCTCTCAATACTGAACTCAGTTCTACAAGTTAAGAAAAATCCATTATTTGCTGTGTGTTGGGGAGAAAACCTTGGAAATACTTCCATGCGGAGCTGAAGTCCATTCTTGTCTGCCAAAAGGTATGACCTGACAGCACCATTTGTGTGGTCCCACTCTGCAGGGCCCTGACACAAGCCATATTTGCCACCTCCTATGTGTGTCCCTGGAGCTCTTTCTCATGGGGCTGTGTCCAGCGTGAGCTACAGAATGCCCACCAGTGATCTGTGTGTAGGCTGAGAGTTTGCCGTGCAGCTGGCTGCCTCCTCCACACAGCAACACAGCTGGAAAATTGTCCTGATGGAGCACTCTAGTAGTCTATATATTAACTTGGGGTTGGATTCAGAGATATGAGTAGATTCCCTGCTTATTTGAGGTCGTTTTCAGCCAAGTAGATGTCAGAAGTTGTGCATTTGCTGCAGTTTCATGTCACTCCTGTTTAAAATAAAGGAATGAGACAATGATGTTGTGTAAACAATATCATGTGAAAAGAACAGGATGAAATTTAAGGATGAATATTTCGAAACAATCAAAGTAGTATATTTTTTCATTTGTCTTCCTTCTGCAGGATGGATGTGCATTAAGAGTACTCATATTTTTTACAGACTTAAATATAGGAAACAGAAATACAGAAATTTTTGCTTTTTACTTTTGATGATCATGCTTAGAAGTGGACGTTGCTATACACGAGATGACACTAAAATTCTTTGTTCTTAAAAATCTAAATATCTCGCTTTTGCTTTTAACTCTTTATTTCTGAAGGACGAATTAAGTCCAGTGGAAAATTAGATATGCTCCTTAAACAGGTTTTTATTCCCGCTAGAAATAGTATCTAAATAATTATAAAGAAATTTAAACAAAATCCTGTATTCCAGGTCAGTTTGCTCAATGGTTTTCCATGCCCTGTTTAGTGCTGAATTCCTGATGTCATACATTGCATATGGAAAACTTAGTTCTGTGAAATGATGTCTTTTTTTCTTCAAATGTTTGTCATCAAACTTAATTTGCATCGCGTGTGCTAAACTAGTGACAGCTTAAACCACCTACAGGCTTTCCAGTTTGACAGACCCACTCCAAAGTCTGCCACAGTGTTTCTTCCACTACATCAGAGTAGGGCTACACTACATTACAAAGTAAAGGATTTCAGTAGCAGCATATACAGACTGCTTCTCCCTGAAGTGAAAGGAATCTGTGATGAAAATGCTGCAAATCAATTGTTTTCCATTTTTAATTTCACTTTTCTACAGTGTTCAGCAGATCGCCCGTAACATTTACAGTGGGCCAATGAACAGCATGTAATATAAAAAATCTTTATTTGTCCTCTTGTCCTTGGTGTTTTCAAATGCAAGGTTTTAGGTTTGCCTGGAAAACAGCTCTCAGTGACGAAAAAAGAACATCTTTCTGATGACATATCTGCTCGTAGACTTAAGGGCCTGGATGATAGTGCTTTGATGAAGATAATTTTCTTATCATTTTCTTTTCACTAAATCCTGAATTTAAATATGCATATTATTTATGGAAATTTATGCAAACTGTATCCAACTATGTTTTGAAAATAGTAAACCTTTGATTTAAAAGTTCAAACCTCATCAGAAAGTGTTTTCAGTAAGTTTACTGTCAAAAAAAAAAAAAAGTTGTTGATTCATACATTGCAGAAAAGATTGCAGTTTTTATTACATTTTTCATTTTATTTATTTATTTTTTTTTATGTTCTTCAGCCAAAGAGAAAAAGTACTTAGGGATCTGATATCTGTATTTGCTTCACGCCTTTACTTTCACTTTTGCCATGGGACTTCTGCAGAAGTTCCTGCGCCCACACTAAGCTACTTCTATATGTACATGTGATCTCCTTGCTAGAATTCAGTCTTCTACCAGGTATCTGTGTGTTGCTCAGCTCTGCTAAGCTGTATCAAGCTGTATATGTACAGAAAGTGAGGCATCTAATCAGAAAAGGGAGCAAATGCTGTCTGGACAGAATTTACTCAGAAAGCTCCGTGTCTTTCTTCTCCCTCATATCTGAGATGATGCAGCATAGCCATGAATATGTGGTAGCAATCATTTACCTCAGTCCTACTGGTTTGCTGATGGCTGAGTAGAGCACCTCAATGAAGCTAATTTTAGTGATATGCTTCAGGATTTCACCAGCAGAATGAAGTCACCTTTGACTTCCACTGGACCTAACAGGCTATGTGAGGACCTTAAATGTTTGACTGTTAGTTTTTTCAATTGCTGTATCATGTGGCAGTTGATTAGGCCTGACACTGGCCATAAGTAGATATGGCTTACTGTAGGGTCAGCAGGACAGAGGGCAAGATTGTGGAATGCACCCTGTCTATGAGCACCAGTTGCAAACTGACAGTGGTGCCATCACTGCAGCTGTGCCTCTGCCCCTTGCACCCCTACAAATAAGGACTGCAGTTTGAGGGATGACTCTAACCACTTGTTAGTACTGGGTAGCAGTGAAAACATCCTCACTATTCTCTCCCAGGGCCATTTGTCTTCACTCAGAAAAAAAAACAAATATGGAAGTTCTCATGAATTTGAAACAGCAGAATTTTTAAGTTGAGAAAATGTGACAGACCATGCCTGGTTAATATCCACATCTGGCAAGAAAAGAGGTCTGCCTTAACATAGTTCAATTTTAATTCTCAAAAGCACATAGCATGTGGCAGAATTACCCTATAGTTTTTGAGTTCCTGTCCATTGTGAATGCGCAGCAAGAAGCAGAACATACCTGCTTTGTAGCCATCTATTTCCCAGCTGGTAAGTGAACTGAGCATCAATAATTAATAACAATAGAGCAGATGTGACAGTCTGAAAATAAACTTGCTCTGTTTGACCAGAAATTTCACAGTGGACTTTCATTATGTTATTGATGAGACAAAAGAGATTCTCAGCTATTGAGGGAACTGATATTAAATAGAGGAATTGTCATCTATTCTGTCATATTCTTCTCTTCAGATACGGCACTAGGGGTTACACTGGGGTAAGTGAAAACAAATCAGATCAGATTAACATCTAAATGCTGCTGTGTTTAACTAATATTCATTATTTAAACTATTCTATAATACTCTTAATGCAAAATACCATTTGGTCTGGGTTTTTTTGTTTGTTTGGTTTTTTTGGTGTTTTTTTTTTCCCATGACTAGATGATACACTTTAGCTTTTCAAAAAGTTAAACAGGTTAAATTGCCAGAGTTTTTTAGGAAAATAAACAAACTTCAGTGTGATAGTACAATCATATGCTGAAAGGAGTCTATGAAATGCTGATTCCAGTGTTCAGAGTTGTCTTTAATTTAAAGAGAGTCACAGCCAGTAACAAATTAAACAAAAACTGGTATGTTATCATCAACTCACAATATTTCATATTGCAAGTAATAAATGTCATAAAGTCTTGTGGCAATGATAGCTTTTATTAGCTGAACAGTAACTAATATATTCTTTTTATCTTCCCCTATCTGGGCAGGTTGACAAAGTTACACTGTTGCTCAGCATTCCCAAATGAAAGCTCTGCTGCCAGCCAACAACATATGAGTCTTATCACTGACTCAGTAATATCCTTAAACTGTCCCCACTCTCAGCTCAAGTTACAGAAGATTTACTTTTCTCTGCACTCTAGTAGTATAAATCAGTTATTTGTAGCTTTGGAAGAATATCAGGGCCCTGCACCAAACTCAAACTTTGTGATGCACTCAAGATGCCTTTCCTGTTAGGGATTTCAGATTGGCAGTTAGTTGTGCTGGGTTGGGATAATGTCAGTAGCACCAAAGGCTGGTTTCATCCACACAGTTTGGAGGCTGTTTAAAAAGCCAACAAAAATGACAGTGTATATGCCAGCAGCAAAGTAGTGCATAGATTTGTGGGTATTATGAGGGAAGTTTATCAGACCATCTTCCTAATTTAGCTCCCTCACCTCTGCTACCCCCTGGATTGCTTCCTTTCTCCAGCTAGCTTGTCTGTTTTTGATTCCTCCTTTCATCTCTGCCTAATTTCAACACAGATTGTTTTAAGTGTCAGATATTGACAGTTTTAAAAGAGTGACAGCTATGTGTGACATGGACTGTGTATGGACAAGTATAACAAGGTTCACTGGAATTCAGCCCTTAAATCAAGAAGGACAAATGCCATCAGTGTCATTATGTCAAGACTCAAAGTAACACCAATATCATCCAATAGTAGGGTTTGGGATATTTTTATATTATAACTTCATGCTATTTAGGTCTGGTCTGCAAAAGAAACTACCTTTATAGTATCGACCATCAGAATATTGGAAGACTGACCATTAAACAAAAACATTCATAATAAATGCTTAATAATAAATGGTTTCAATTAAAAAAAAA
>VXAB01015636.1:0-12807 GCA_013399175.1 Odontophorus gujanensis | reverse complement strand
GGGTCTGCCCGCTCCCCACAAAGGGCAACTAGGGAGTGTGGGGATCCAGGACCAGCTGTTACAGACACTGCATGACCAAGGCCAGTTACTGGAAGGAGAGAACCAGAAATAGAGCATCCAAGCATTTCCTGTTTAGGCAAGTGCTGCATGCCTGTTGGGAATATGTGCTTAGCCTTGGTGTGGAGTGAGCCCAGGGACATGGAGCGGCAGCAGACTGGCATCTGTCAAGCAACCAGTTCAGCAGCTCCTAACTCTAGGACTATTTCAGCAAGTTGCTAATTACCTGAATGTGAGGGTAGTGATCATGCTCATCTGTGCTGCTACAAGAAGGTTGTAGGCCTGGATTAGCATTCAACATAACGTTGACAAATTAGAGTTATGGACTGAAAAAAGAAGGTGTAATTCATCAGGGATGAATGTGAGGTATAACGCATAAGGAATACACCAGCTGCACAAGCAAGGGCAGAGAAAAATTTGGCTCAGTATGACTTTGAACAGAAAGAACAGCTGCATGCAGGCACAGTGCAAGCAGCAACCCACCTGCCTACAGGATGTGCGCAGGACCATGAGGCGGCAAGGCCAAAGATGCACGCCTTTTGCTCTGCCCAGCAAGCAGGTCCTTGAGCCAGGGCATTCAGTTCTAGAAGCTGCACCTCAGGAACAGGGTAGCTGACATGATTATAATCAGGAGGGTAGTGTGGATAGTACAGAAACAAGAAAACTTGTAAACTTGTACAAACTATGCTTCTTCAGACAAAGAAAATCCCAACTGGGGATACAATAGCCTTGATATTGGAAACAAGGCTTTCTGTGGAGGGGCAGTGAGTTCTAGATGTTCTGGGAAAGGCAGGAAGGAGTTGATGCCACAGGGCTAGGCCCTGTGGGAAGCAGGAGGGAGAGAATGGTGTGGTACCCTGCAGCCTGCTGTCCTCCATGGCCCTATGGGCAGGAGAGTTTATAGCCACATGGTGCTGCACACACCTTGGGTAAAAAGTACAGAGTTACAAACCCCTTGTAAATAAGTAATTAGGGCACTTAGTGTAATTGAATAGCATAATGAATAGTAGTAATATAAATGAACCGTAGAATATTCCTGTCCTTCAGAGAAATGCATAGGTATGCAAAAAACATGTAGTGTTTTTTTTTTACTCACCATGTTTGTGAGTAAGTGTTGTTATCAGAGAGACAGAAAGAAATCTTAAGCTTTTCACTCTGGTGTCCTGCTATGGCAGATTCGATTCCAGCAACGCACTTTACTGTATTTTGTTACAAGGACTATCAAAGGTAGATGAAATATATACTGTTCAGATGTAGCTACAGTGGGTGTGAGCTGACAGAGCACTGTTGCAGCCAGCAGAGGTACGCCAAGTGCCTCTGGCTTCATTACCTAATGCACACATGGGGCAGGCCCTGCTCTGTCCCTGTATCTCTGTGAGCTCAGCAGGTTTCATTGGCAGTAGGAAAACCCAGGATGCCACCTGCAGCCCTTCAGCACTGCTGTTCCTTCCTTGTCCCGGGCTGTAGAGTGGGGCTGTATTTTCCTGCTTCAAAGGCTGCTGCTGAGGGTCACTCCATTAGGAAGACCATGAAGTGACAGGGCATCACAAGGATGGAACCACTTAATTTTCTGACACTAATCTGTTGGGGGTCATTGCTGGATGTCAGGGAGTGAGCTGTATCGTGGTTTCTGCATGGTGAGGTGTAAGGATATTATGGCTCATAGTACGTAATTAATATTTATAAAAGAGTTGCATACATAGCTCCCAAATTACCATGGGAAACAAATATTCATGAAGTATAACTCTTAGGGAAAGCAGAGCATCTGGATAATTAGCCACTCCACCTTTTTCTTTAATTAAAAAATGCCTTTTTTTTTTTTTTTCCCATTAGTGTTTTGCCTGCTGTCTGCTGAAGGCCTAATTCAGCTGTTCTTGAACTACATCACACCCTTTTTATGTTTGACTGTAATTAGATCAGTATAAGGAAGAATTCAGAAGCTGGACCTGGATGAGACTGGGTGGAAAACCAGATGATCCTTTTACCCACAGAGAGAACACAGCGTCATCCCTAGGTCAGAGAGAGCTCTACATCCCCCCAAGATGCTCACCAAGCCCAGATGTGCTCCGAGTTGTAGGTTCTCACAAGAGCAAAGAATGCCAGGAGTGAGTTGGATTTCAGTACGTGAGGAACTGTATTTCATGTGTTCATCTTTAATATTGTGGCCTAGGGTAACCTCCGTGATGCTGGTTTATTTTGCATATAATCATCTGCCCAAACTACAATTGCAAATTTCTGTGCTCTCAAATAGTGCAGAACAATAATTATTATCTAAGGGAGTGAGATATTACTAGGTACATGTGAAGAATAAAATATTTGTTTTCAGATGAGATTTGATAAGAGATGGGGAGTCAATGGAGCATGTAAATGTATTCTTCAGTATCCTTAAAGGAATTTGTGCTCCAGAAGGATTTCACCAGCTACTAGAACTGCTTCTGTGGGCTACAGAGGATTGAAACCACCTGGTGTTCTAGGCTGCAGCCAGGCTGTGAGCAGGTGTCATACAGTGCCTACGTCCTGGGGTTGCACAGGACCAGCAGCAGCTTAAGAGATTTCAGAGTAGAGCAGGGTATAAAAGATTCATTGAAGAAGACTTGCAATGTAGGGCAGAAAACCTTCTGATGAATCTTTCCCTTCCCTAGGGTGCAGTGTCAGCACTGGCAGTGGTCCCCAGAAGATCATCTCTCAGTCTGTTCTTTTTGTTCTGGTAACGGCTTAGTGAGCAATGTGAATGCATCAGCTCAAGTTACAAAAATTAAGAAGCACTCAGGTTGGTGTTGGGCGTGTGTACACACACACGCATGCAAACGAGCCCTGAAACACATACTGAACTGCTGAAGACTGAAGAACAAAACTGTACAATTTTGAAACGAGCATTTTCTTTCCCTTCCTCTCTCCCTCTCTCCCTCCCTCCCTCCCTTCCTCCCGTCCTCCCATCCTCCCTTCTTCCCTTCCTTTCCTCCTTTCCTCCTTTCCTCCCTTCCTTCCTACTAAGGTTAGTATCCAAAATAGTAAGGTGAAATAAAATTAATATGGATAAACACAACAGCATGTCTCAAACCACTCATTTTTTGTTTGTCTAGTTGTTTTTTTGTAAGAAGAAAGGGGCTGGTAATTCCTGTGTAACCCATAATTCTTACCTAATGTTCAGAAAGAGCTAGTTCAGAGCAGCTGTGAGGTGTAACGTACCAGGCGTAAAGTGTCGGGCTGTTTCACAGAAGTTCTGAAAGCACTAATATTTTTTCTTCCTCCTGTTCAACTTTATGTGCATATTGGCTGAAGTATTTCAGGACTAGGTGAAATGTTGCTTGAAATTTCTGCTTTAAAGCTCTCCATTCTCTAGGTTTTCCATGTCATGTCTTCTCAGGATGAATGAGGCTCGTGCTGCTAAGTAAAAGAAGTATCTTTGAACTGCTCTTGTTGCCTGGTTTGGCTTGTGCTGTTTCAGGCTAAAAGCTGTCTCTATTTACGCCCGGCTGCGCTGGAAATTTCGCCTGCAGCCAGCTCAGACATTCTGCCCTCCAAAGGAGTGCCTGGGGTATGGCTTCCTTCTGGCCACTTCCCTGGGTGGCTTTCCAGGTGGTGCCTCACTGCTGTGCCCCTTACCCACCACTCTGTGAGGGGCACAGAGTGCTGTCTGGCAGAGAGACAGGACCCCAGGCTCTTTGTGGGGCTAGCTCTGGGAAGGATGCAGCCCCAGCAGAGCCCCATGCCTCACCAAGCCACTGCTTTAACATGCACTTTCCCAGATCAGCTTTGTATGGTTAAACAGAGATTGAACCCTATTACATGATCTCTTGGGTCCTTGCCTGCCAATTGAGCTGCTTCCCACATGCTGCTTTCCCCATTTACAGCTAGCACTAGACCTTACCCTCTTAGAAAAGCATCGTGTGAGTGTGACCTACTGCTATTTTAAGTGAAACTCTGCTGTTACCAGCTATTCAGTGACATTTGTGACCTGCAACCTGCATTTTCCCTCCCTTCTTTGAAGCTGCTTGAAACCGAAACCGGGGATTTAATTCCTTGCCTGTTCATGTACTGAGAAAGTGCTGTGCTCTGAAAGTAACGCCTCCTATGTTATCGTCTTGGCTCATGATGTTAGCGGCAGATGTTGGTGGTATGACAGTAGAAGTTGAACCTTCCCACCAATATCCCATTTCATTTTGCTGCCATGAAACAGATGGCAGTGGAGGGGCAGTCTGACAGAATGGTATCAGGCGTGGAAGTGCAGATGAAACAAAGGTGTAGAACTGAATTCCTCCATGAAGAAAAGATGGCACCTATTGACATTCACTGATGCTTGCTGAATGTTTATGGAGACCAAATAGTGGATGTGAGCACAGTGAGGTGGTGGCTGCATGCTATTGTCCATCACTGTTGAAAGTACATAGCTGATGTTGTGTTGAAAAATAGTGTTTTGTAGCAGAGGATGTGCTCTATCAAATGGTGTTATCGTGCTCTTTGTAACTTTTGTATTTTCCATGGAAATAAATAGGAGGAGAGACCTAAGTACAAGGCTTGGTTTGCCTTGCACTGGTGCACAGTGCTCTTCCTGAGCACCAAATCTAAATTCAAAGCTTTCTGTGCAGACTGGCTAGGGTAAAAGAGGTGTGTGGACATTACCCTCTCATAAGTGTCCCTGGGACATGTAGGCTTTGGGCTTTTACTACCACTGTGCAAAGGATGGGGAAGAAGAAAACAGCTGGCCTCGTTGCCTCTCCTTGGCTGCTCATACATATGCCTGTGTTGGGAATCACGAACTTGCTGTGTGCTTTGCATTGCCAAAGTGCCCGTGTTGACATTATAGGAGTTTTCATGTCCTACTGCGGTATGCATTTTAAATAGTAATAATATAAAATTAATGATGTGTGTGCTTCTTATGACATATAACACTATCATTTACAAAACCTAAACAAACAAATCTTTTACGATAGGCAAATTGCAATTTCATCAACATTTGCAGTGAATCTTGTTCTTTTCAGTGACTGACAGATTAATCTGAATATATTTTAGGTATGCAAACACTTCTCTGAAAGGTAAAATGAGCAAACCCAACATGCAAGTTCCTCGAGTCAAGTTTATTACACTTTTTCATATCTACAAGATATCAGTGGTAAGTGAAGGCACTACTGTTTTGAAAACACTGACACTTTTTACCTGTTCTGATAATTGGTTCATCTGAGCTGCACAGCAAACTCCAAAGGAAAGTCATTTATCATCAGCAAAACTCCTGATGAGAGGTCTTCAGTATCTGATCTATCAGCCACAGTCACTGTATGTGTTCACAACACAAAATAAAAGTCAAGAGCGCTGCAGCCTGCTGGTTTCAAATGGTGTCTGCTCTCTCCTGAGCTCTCTTCATCCCCTGATGCTGGCATTGTGTGACAGTGTGTTGGTATGTCAGAGGGATGCAGACATCCCGTGCTGGGTTTCCCTTGGCACTGCTGCCAAAGAGGAAGCCTACGTAGCAAAAGCAGAGGAGACTGCTTCACTGTGCAATTTATTGCCTTGTGTTTGTGTAATGAAACCAAATCCAGAGTTAACCTGTGTAACCTCCTAAAAGATGCCTTCTTTTTGCCCACATGCAAGATTAAGATAGGGGAGACATAGATAACATGGCTCCATTGGGTCTGAAGTGCCTGGCTGTGCTCCTGACCTTTCCAGTGTATGTTCTCAGGAGTATGGGATCATGCTTGGCCTGAGCAAGGATCAGCAAGGCTGTACAGGGCCAGTGGAGCCTGCCCATCCCTGGGGGTATGAGAGGAATGCTGCGGCCACAGATGTGGACCTGATTGTCCCCCTGTGACAGCAAAAGCCTTTGCCTAGGTGCCAGGCTGAGGAAGCAGGATCTCCCCTCAGCTCAGCTGTTAATGGGACGTAAAACCTGAGCTAAGACCCTTAATCTCTGTTCTGCATTCCACCTCCTCAGATTTCTGACCTGAAACAGCTTTCATGGCAGCAGTAGCATCTCACCAGAGCCACAGCCCCACAGTTTTAAGCTGGATGTAAGAACTAAGCAATCTTTGCCTGGCCCCTGTAAATCACAGGCTGTTAATCTGTCTGGTGGCTCCTGGTGCATGCTACTGCCAGCAGGCTTGGTAGAGATGAGCTATCCCTGCATCGTTCTGGGACAGCAGGATCTTGTAACCTCAGTAAGAGTTGAAATGTGGCATTCAGTGGGACACATTCTGATCTACTCACCAGCTGGTGCTGGGTGACCTTTACAGCTTCTGCAGGTGCTGATGTCAAAGACTTTGTAGACTCTTTTGGAATATTGGTTAGAAACCAAATAATGACAGACCAAATCCTTGTGCTGTGAGAGAACCCTGTTGGATTGGTCCTCATCTGTGCTCTAGGATTTAGGAAAGAGGCTGTTTATGGTTCATTTTCCTGCACAGATGATGCAAGACTGTTTTGAAACCCAAATGTCCGTGACTAGACATTGCTAGTCCTTGAAAGTCCTGAACAACAGTGTCTGCCTATAAGGACTACAGCATAAATGATAACACAGTCTCAAGGCCAAACTTTTCCTTATTCTCTTATCACTCTCACAGTTACACATGAATGCAAATATAGGGGGTGCCTCTGTCAGGACTGCTCACAGTCACAGCAATCTGATTTGTGGTTAAATGAAGATGGACTCACGGGGAGTGTTGACTGCTGCTAGTGCTGTTTTTTGGTGTTTTTTTTTTTTTGTTTGTTTGTTTGTTTGTTTTTGTGATCAACCGTTTTCTTTCAAGGAGATGTTGAGACCCAAAGACTGATGTAAGCCCTGGCAGCGACACTGAAAGCCCACATGCTGCTGGTGTCAGCAGGCAGAGCAGGTGGAGTACAGTGCAAGGGTAGGTGGAGGCAGTATGGGACATGTAGGGATGGCCACAGGCAGTGCCAGAGGGGCAGGAGGAGGGGCATGGGCCTTCCTGGCGTCTGGCGCTCACAGGATAATTAGGATCGCATAAATGCCGGTGCTGTTAACAGCCACAGCGATGACTGTTGAATCAGAAATGTCCCCCTGCCACCCGCCTCTGAGGTGTTTGCACTTACATATCACTTCCCATTAAAACAGTCTGTGGGAGGCACCCGGGTGTCAGGGATGGGTGATGGAATTGAATTAGTTTGAATAACTGAATAAGTTTTAGATCGAGGAGTGACAGCTTGTTCATATACATTTTAAATGCCCAGCAGCAGCCGCATAATTTGCTTTACCCGTGCTTGGCTGTTTGCAGTGACAAGGCAGGGCTGTACGTGGCTGCCTGCTTCGAACAGTGCTGCCCTCACCATCCCTTCCCTTTGGGGATGAGCTGAAAGAAACTAATGCAAATAACCAGCTTATGCATTTCTGTCTTTTCTCTTTCTTGCTTGGGTACAGGGTGATTTCAGATTGCCTGGGAAGTGCTGTCACCACACCATGCGGAAGATGGCATGCATTCTGGGTCTGTTCATCCCACATAGCCATGAGAAGGGAAGGGTTATGGAAAAGCATTCCTTGTATTTTGCTCTCAAATCTGTGCCAGCAGAAGAAATGAAGACCAAACAAATAGATTTTGAAAATAAACTTAATAACCTATTGTGTGCTTGGCACTTGTATAGCGCCTCTAATCCATAGTTCTTAAAAGACTTCAGACACATCAATAAACAATACAAATGTAATACTGTTGCATTATAATAAAGATATTTTTCTTGTCCATAGACATGAGGAATATGCATTCCTGGAAAGATGAACTGTGCATCTATAACCAAAAAGGAAACCTGTAATAAAATGGGACGTAAATACAGAAGTCTTTGTTTCCAGCTTCTCCTTGTGAGATTTTTGAGGAAATTCATAGCTTTAGGCCAAAAAATTATTACCAAAATATCTGGTATATTTATTTTTTATTATTCACAGAGGCATTTATTATTCACAGAGCTTGTAAGGCCTCCTACACGTAATGATGTTTACCCTCCTGCTTGGTAGCCTGCCAACAGAAAGGCTTCATGTCTCCAACAACTGGCTCCATCCATGTGGTTGCACCCATCTGAAGATATTTTCTTCTATATGATACCAGTAAGTGAGATACTGTCTATAAAGTCTTCCCCCTGCAAATACAAAACAGGTGATAGCTGGCCACAAACATCAGAGCCACTGTATCTTCATTCTGCCCAGAAGTTTCATTTTCTTTTAAATTCAGCATTGTTTCCCTCCACTGTCTGCAGATTATATAGGCAAATGTTTGAGGTTTTTAACTGAAGCCAAAATTTGCAACAGGTTTTTCAGGTTACTGACAGGCATTTATGCTTTAGCAAGGCATAAAGCAATGCAGAGGGAGGAAAGCTACCCAACTGGGCTCATTCACTGGGAATCCTGTAGACATGGCAGATGGCAGGTGTAACCACATCGCGTGGTAGTGTGGCTGTTGCCCTGCTGTAGAGGTGGATTCAGAAAAGGTCCGAAAATTCGGTATGACCTTCAGGACTATTCTGAGAACATTTTGCTGTAATAGTATGCCCAAAATACATACACCTGAATCTGCCTTGTGAGTATTTCTACTCTGCATCAAAATGATTGAAAATGCAGAAATTAAATGGAAAACTGCTCAGAAGGAAAATGCCTTAATGCACAAAGGCCCTCAAGAATGGTAAATGAAGTACTTAAAACAGTGTTATTTGCCAGTGCTTACCACATAGGGGCACCTGAGATGTTATACTGATAAACTATTCTAAGTAGATGGGTTAACTGTGGCTTCTTGGACCTTCTTGGGAAATTGATGGTTTTTAATTGCATCATTACCTGCATTAATGGACGTGGCAGGATGTGGTGAATTGAACTTAAGGCTGCCTGGCATTTTCCACTGCAAGAAGCTACCTGCTGCTGTTTGAAGTATTACCAGGCATTGCCCATTTGAAATAGGGGGACCTTGACCTGGTGAGGCAGGGAGCAGTGGTCTGGGCAGCCCCAGTGAGACATTTTCTCCCCAGCCCATCAAAAAACCCTTTGCACATCCCATTTTAAAGTTTCAGAGATGCTTTGCAATAGTGTACTGAGGGATTAGGATGGTTAAAATCTTTTTGACTCTGACTTAAATACACAATTCAGGAGATATGTAAATAGAAGAACACTTTTTAGCATCTGACAAAAAATTCTGATGCTCTCATATGCAGACAGGCTAACCTTGTATTTTTTCCATGTAGCTTTGCATCCTTTTTTGCTTTCTTGGTAGTTTGCCTCTCTTCCTTAATGTGTTATTCAGATCACTTCTTGTTCAGTAGCAGAAATCCTCTTTTATTTTTCTATTAAATATACAGTACTAAGAATACATATAAATATACAAATACCTGATGGGAGGGAGCCAGGCTCTTCTGCGTATTAAGCTGTGGTAGGACAAGAGGCAACGGGCACACACAAGAACACGTAAGATTCTGCTTTAACACAAGATCTCTTCTCATTCTGTATTCTACGTGCAGGAAGTCTACTTGAACTGATCACCCATGGAGGTGGTAGCATCATCCATGGAGATACTCAGAACCCGTCAGGACATGATCCTGGGCATCGTGCTGTGGGTGATGCTGCTGGAGAGGGCTCTGGAGGTATCTATGAACCTCAGCTGTTCAGTCAACATATGTGGGTTCTGTAACTTGCACAAAAATACAGAGAAAAGCAATGATACCAAAACACATCCAGGAACTGCTCCTCATCTCAAATCTGGCAAGTCCCTCTTCATTTCAGGCTCAGTTAGGGTCACAGCAGGGACCAAACCTATCCTGAGATGAGAGGAAGAAGGAAGATGGATGTGCTCAAGAGCCAACTTGATGGGACTAGAGACCTTCCAGGCCCCTTCAGCAGCTGCCCTGGCAGTGAGGCAACCTGATGGGCAGGTAAAGGGAGGCTGTTCCACCTGTGTCCTGTTGGTGGCTGAAATGAGCAACCTGCAGGATATTTCCTGTCCTCTCCCAGCCCAGAACTACAAAAGCCTCTGTAAACAAGTACATTGAAAGCCTAGGGGAGGACCGTCATAGCTGCTTTTACAGCAGCAGTGCAGCTGATGGCTGATTAGAGAGGTGGCTCACTGAAGCCCAATTATAATCTAGCATCTAATTGCTCCTGGCCAGAGTTAGCCCCCCCAGGCAGGAGGCAGCTGGTTGCCTGCAGTCCTTCAACCCCTAAGGAGAAGGAGAAAAACTTTGCTGGTTCTGTGTGTTTTCCTCTTTGGCACAATTTGGAAACAAATCACTTACAATTTTTACTGTTGTAACTATTAGAGGTTTTATTTCCCCCTTTATGTGAGGTAACCTCTAATTAGCTGCATGATTAAGACCATCCTGTCTATGAATGACTTAAATTCCAGCCTCATAACTTTTCTTTTCTTTTTTTCTTTTTTTTTGGGGGGGGGGGGGGGAAGAGACATTTTTGCCCCTATCTACTCCTACCCTCTTGGCCCACTACAGCATCCCTTCCTTTACTGACAGGTGCTGCTGGAGGCCTGCACATCACAGGGATATGTGGCACGGCCACCTGTCTCCAAACCCAGGAGGCAACAGTGGTCCCTGGGGGCACACAAGCCAGCCCTTGTCTCTCCTGACAGAGCCACACGGAATTATGATAGGACCAAAGAACTGCTTTCCACCAGATTCTTTCACCACTAGAAAACTTCATTTTTGAAGGGCCTAGGAGAGGAGGGAGAAAGTACTGGTGATTGTCAACTCTTGAGCAACGAACTTCAAGAAAAAATACTACTGAGAACTACATGCTGTACCAAGAACCGAATGTTTGCAGTTAATTTGCAGTCCAGTCTCAAACTGAGCATTTTTGTTTGCTTTTGCTTGGATGGATTTTTGTTCTGTTGCTGGTGGCTTGGCTGGTGACCATCCAGAATCTGTGGGTGGAAATGCAGGGGGTGAAGGGCTGAGACCTCTCCCTTGGGCACATGGTCTCCCTCTCCTGTTCTCATGCTTGGATAGGCTTCTCCTTTGTTCTGCTTCTACCCTGAGGGAAGAGACATCTTTTGTTCCTTTTGCTTGAAACCAGACTTACCTGCAAGCCTGCCCTATTTGGAAATTCTTCACAAAAGGCCATTCTCTTTCTTTGAAAACCCTTTTTTTTCTCTGTTTCTGCCCTCTGATACTGCAGGTTCTGGGACTGCAACTTCCCTCAAAGCTGTTCATTAAATCAGGCACTGGGGAGGAAAAGGCAGCTCCTGATGGACACCAGTGATGGGCAGACTAGTCTCCTGTGGCTGCCCTTGTCCCCAAGATCTGCAGGTGACTGGCAACAAGCTGGCTTCAGCCCTCATTTTGCCTGCTGACAAAATAGGCCATTCAGCCAATCCTCCTGTACTACTGTCACCTGTTCTGAGGACCACAGACTCCAGGGCTGGTACAACAACCAGAGCTAAACCCGCATTTCGTAGAGCTGGCCCAATAGGCAGATTCCCCAACTTATGGGGTTGCCAGTGAAGGTCCCGAGTGCGAAATCCTATGAGTGATGACTCTAGTGCTGTGAGGTGCTAAAGGCAGCGAAGACATCATACCAGAGTGCTGCCTGGGTGATCGGTGATGCCTGACAGCCTTTCACCTCTGTTTTGTAGGGATCAAGAGTGACCACGTAGACCTTTATGGTAGAGTTTGTCCTTTCTCTAGTATCAACTACATTAACTTCAACAGCATGCAGCCACAGAATCCAAACAAACAGATTTTATTGGTTTTAGGCCAATTATGAGTGTCCTTCTTGGCCCTATAGCTAGTAGTTTGATCTCCAGATAGATGTTTTGCTTACTTCTGTTGAAAAGCTACAACAAAGAGTTGCATTTGTTATACAAAATGGCATGTTCATTTAAAATCAAACAATCTGGACACACTTCAGTCTTTTACCAGTCAGCCTCATGCATTTCACATTTCAAGTAATAGAGAAGGCATTTTAATCCTGCTAGTAGATCAGAGCCAGAGCACAGGCTGCATCCCACCACAGGCTGCAGCAGATCCCATTTCTCCATCCTCAGTGCTTCCACCTCGCTGGTGAGAACAGTCAATAAGTGCTACTGGGAAGCCAGTGCAGCCAGGCAGAGCAAGTGGCACATTTGCAAGGCTGATGGAAGTGAGTCCCAAGCTTGCAGCTCACCTGCCTTGGTGTGGCAGGGCTGCCTCCCTGCAGCTCTGTTGGGCAGCTCCTGGAGGATTCCATCCTGGAATGAGGGCTGTTCTCTTGCAGGATCTGTGGCTGTCTGCCCTGGATTGATTTGGAGGAAGCTCAGCATAGTTTCCATGTGGTTAGGAAGCTTTATTTAGGAGGGACCGTGCACAGAACAGCAGCTGTTTGGGCCCAGTTTTAAGGCCAGGAGTTCAGTAAATGAAACCATGCCTAAAAGGTCAGTGTTCTCTGGGATCAGTGCCTGGATATGCTGCTGACAGGAATGCATGCCAAGGTACTCTGTTCCCTGCCCACCACTCTACCATGTCTAGCTCCCCAAAGTCCAAATTTCTGCAACGGCAGTAAATGTTGACCCTTAATTTGCCAGCTGCTTGGCCTCTCCTGGCCTTATTAAGGCAAGATGACCTCTGAGGGTGTAAGTCTTCTTCCCCTGTTGGCCACTGGCAAGATACATGTCAGAGACCTTTTCCAGGACTTAGGTATGTCACTGTCTTTGCTCCAGTTTACCACTGTCTCCAGCCCTGCTATCAGGACAAAAGAGGTGGGAAGGCAGCAGTGCATGCAGCCTGGCAGGTCAGTGCTCCAGCTCAGCTTGTTTCTCAGAGACTTATAGATTCATATATACATTA
>VXAB01015603.1:0-12553 GCA_013399175.1 Odontophorus gujanensis | reverse complement strand
CAGCACGTGGCAGAAGCATCACTTTCTCTGCAGCCCCACACTGACTCGTGCAAGTGCAAGTGGCATCCCCTGCCTGCTCCTTGGATAGTGTCAGCCGGGATCTCTGTAAACTTTTATAGAAAATACGAAATGACATCTGGAAGCCAATGGCAGGGAGGCTTTTATTCCTCCTGTGAGCAGGGAAGAGCATTGCCCTCTCTTAATTTCCCACAAATGTTATTGTCAAGCTCAATGGAGAGAACAGAATTGGTAATTGGGTAACGGGGCTGTTGGAAGCTCTCTCTGCTCCAGCTCTCAATTGCTGTACAGACTTGAGGAGAGCAAACACAAATTTGAACCTACACAACAGCCCCGGAACCATCCGCAGCCCCGCGTATGGGGTTGGCAGCACTGGTAATGGTGTTGATCCACCAAGGCAAGGCTATGGGGGAAGCCTGGGAGGGCACAAGGGTGCTAGACAAGGGAGGGAAAAGACAAATAGTAAAGCGTAGTAAAGCAAGGCAGGCAGAAACCTACGCAGCTTTGCAGTGGGAGCGAGGCTTAGAAGGGAGATGTGTTAGCAGCTGAAATAAAAAATACGCTCTGAGGCTGTGATCCAGCACCATTCCCACAGGCACTGCAGGAAGGAGGCTCAGCACTGCCACACATGTGCCATGCTCAGAGGAGCAGGAGCAGGGAGGGGCTGTGGGGTGCAGATCAGCCCAGTCCCCCCCTCCCCTGCCCTGCTCTCACCGTGCTAGCAGTTATAAGTTTCAGGAACCAGGCCCTAGCGGCATGGCTTCAGTTTTCCAATGTTCTCCAATTTGATGAAGTCAGGGTGTTGGAAGTCCTCGAGGGCTGCCTCAGAGGAAGTGCTAGCTTTATGTGCAGAATGGGGCAAAAATGAATAATCTCATTTCACTCTCTTCAAAGCAGGAATGTTCTCCTCCCACCTCGCCTGCCCTGTGTCCCCCGCAGTTGGAGCAGAGGACAAGGTGTCCCACAGTGTATTCACAGAGCCCACAGCCATCCCCTCCTGCTGGCTACCCCTGGGCTCCCTGTTCCCACGTGTGTGAGCAAGGATCCCGCACCAGGGAGAAGCACCCCAGCCTGGCACGGGGCTCCTGCTGCACATCCATCCCAAGCGCAGGTTTTGTGCAGGCGCTCTGCCTCCGGGAGCTGACAGCTCTCAAGTACATCCCAAGGATGAATAAAAAGTGACGGAGCAGGGAGCGATACCCGCAATCAGCCAGAGGCTCTGGGAAGACGGTCGCAAAGCCTTGGCGGCCAGCGGCCAGCTGTCACGGCCACTTGACCTGGAGGCAGATGGTTCCTGTCCATCCAGCACGCTGTCTGTGGGACTGATAGGCTCTGCTGACATGCAGATAGACAGACAGCCTGTGGTGGGGGCAGGAGGAGCGCTCGGCAGCGGGATGCCAGGGCCGTGCCATAGGGACACAGTGGCTGAGCATGCGGCCTTTGCTGGGGGTGGCCCCCATCTGTGCTGTGCCAGTGCTGGGCAGGGTCAGGGGGGCTGCAGAGCAAGGAGAGCACGTCACAGGGTGATGTCACCGCCTGTGATGTCACCACTGCCTTCTTCACCGGAGCACTTCCAGTGATAGCAGAGGTTCTGCAGTTTGTCTGCCAGTCTGGCACTCTCTGTACAGTGTAATTAAGCAAATGTATTAATAGAATGGGAGCTTGGGCCTGGGTAATGTTCTTCTGTCACAGACAAATGCGGAGACAAAGCAGACACTTTCTTCAGAAGTTCGGCAGGATGCTATTAGTGGGCACAAACTCACATCCCATTAGTGCCATCGCTGTTAGGCAACACCGAGTCATTTGCATTTTAAACGAAGCTCCCAGACCAGAATCAGCTCTGGGCGATGTGTGAGGTGTGCACGGGGGAGTGCAGCTGCTGCACCACAAAGCCACCCCGTGGTGCTGGCACTGTGCAGTGACCCAGCAGGGCCCCAGCTGCAGGGGCAGCTCCTGCACGTTGGCATTGCTCATAGGAAGGATGTGCTCCTGTGCCACCCATCAACAGCAAAAGCGCTCTGTGTGCCCTAAAACTGCTCGCTTCCCATCCCTGCCCTAAGTGATGGTGCTGAGGCCCCCCCCCGCCATGCCACAGCCCTCACACCCAGCCCAGCCCACGGCCTGGTGTTCATGTTAACCCCAAGTCCTTAACGAAGTGCTGCTCCCGTCTGTCCTAACGAGGGACTGGTGGTGGGCGGGGGGGGGGCTGAGAGCAGCCGCACCGGCAGCACCGACACTGAACAACAGTTAGAAGAGAATTATTTTAATGAATACATTTCCTTTCAATTGTACGCGAATAGCGAGATCCCATTAGAACGGGGGAAGCAATTAGAGCTAATAAAGATGAACGCGCAGCGCCGGGTGCATGTGGAATAACAAACAGCGAACAAAGGATCCAGGAGAGAGCCGACTCTAATCCAAACAAACGAGCGGTGATGAAAGCAGCGCGGCCGGGCTCCCTGACAGCGTGGCACGCGGCCCCACTGCCGGCACTCATTGTTGGTCCTGGAGACAATAGGACCAATGTGTGTGGCACAGGGCATGGGGCACGGGGCAGGGCTGAGCTGGGGGCAGCTCTCGTTTGCTCAGGGCTGGGATTGCCCCAGCTTGAGCCGCCCCAATGGCAATGGGCACTGAGCAGCCGGAGCGTACTGCCAGCGCTGCGGCGAGGTGGGCAGGGAGGGAGTAATGGCCTCTTCACAATGAAGTATTTACACAGTAGGCTCGCAGGAAAATCGGGTAAACCGATAATTACCTGAGGATATTATTGGCTTTGGCAGAGTTAATAACAATTAGTGCTCTTCCTTTTCCAGACTCCTTACAAGAGAGACCTGTTGTAATCCGCAGCGTTCAAAAGACCCAAACCACCAAGAACTGCTTCCATGTGTGCCTGGGGGGACAAAGCCAAGCAGCCCTCTGGGCCTCCTGCTGATGGGAGAATCGCCCAAAGACAGCAGGGAGTTGGGCTGTGAAATGATGGGAGTTGTGCTAGCAATAATAGTGATAAACAATTTGAAGTGCTTGAAAATGCTTGAAAAAAAAAAAACGTCTGCTGTACTCACTCCTGCCCTCTCCAGCTTGGCTGAGTGTAGTGTTGACGTTGGAAGGTTGGGTTGATCAGGGTGAGTTTGGGTGGAGATGTGCAGGAGGAGTCCCACCTGCCTGGGGGAAAAGGGGACGTGGGGTGCGGCATCGGCCCAGTGACGTCACCCAACATCCGCACTGCAGCCCCTGGTGCTGGGAGGGGGCCGAGGACAGAGCCTGGTCTCTTATAGGAGCATGGCACAGCTGCCTGGCTGCCATCCATCTCTGTGTCTAAACATCTCCTCGCACACCTCCAACGTGCAGCTCTGCCTCTCACCCCTGAGGCATGAGGAGATGCTCCTCCTCTCCTCCTCCTTGTCCCATTCCTGTGCACCCACAGCCCCCGCCCCATTACAGAGGATGTGGCTCTGTCCCACGATGGACAGCCTTCAAAGGATCCCAACTCACAGGCAATCCCCCCCTCCCCACCCCATGCTGGCCCATAAATCACAGCGTTGTAAAAATAAAACAGCTCTGTGCGTGCACGCACATTTCAGGTTGCCTTTTAAAACCTGAACTTGTTTCTCGCACGTTGGCAGAAGAACAGAGGGGAGTCGGAGTCAAAAGGCGAGCTCGAAAAATAAACGCATACTTCTCTCTCGCTGCTTGCGAAGGGCTCCCATAGGAAAACAGCGAGAACTGGGGCAGGAAGAGGCCCCCGAGGGGTCGGTGTGCCCTTTCCCCCAAGCAGCTGCTCCCTGTGGGCATGCGGGGATGGGGATACCCAGTGGGCACCCAGCGGTCCCATGGCTCCATCGCCCTCCTGATTTTCCCATTTCTCCCTTTTTTCCATCATTTGCCCATCGAAGGGATGTGGGACTGCCCTGTCCCTGCCACGTGTGCACCACCCGAGGACGAGGCTGGAAGTTGTGCTGTCTGAAGCCACAATTTAACATAATTAGACATCCTGGCTCGAGGGCAGTAATTACTTTTATAATCCTTAAACGTATTTAAAAAAAAATAATAATAATTGCCTCCCGATTCAATGCCTTTCAAAAATCTTTTTCAACGGCACTGCCTTCTTCAAACAGATCTCAGCCAACAGTAATTACAGTGAAATATTCTACGTTCTTAAAAACATATATATAGGAGTTAGTTGGTGGGTCTGAGAGCCACCGGCTGTTGTTCACCCCTCTGTACCAACCAGGAGCTGCCTGGCACCGTGCGCTCCAACCGTCGGAGCACGGTAGAGTCACTGAGGTTGGAAAAGGCTGATGATCCGTGATGTTCTTGTCCAACCTTTGGCCCACCACCACCATGCCCATGGAAGCCAACCCACAGCAGGGCTCCGGGCCGCGGGGTGACGGCGGTGCAAGCGGGGCCACCGCGTTTCATCCTCAGCTGGGATAAATGAGGCGTAATTCTGCTCCAGTCAAAGGAGAGCCCGTGATTCACAGCAGCTGAGGATCTGGCCAACAGTGTCAGCATCACGACAATAGCGTAATGTTTTCATTATGCATTGTTTTTTTTCCAAATGCTTAAAAAATTATCTAGGAATTACTCACACATCCCGTAATAGTTACCAGTCTGGGTGCTTAGGGAAGGGTTTCTGGAGGCAGCACACGGCTCAGCCGTCGGCGCTCCCGCTCCGTGCGCTGCACCCATCACTTCTGCTCTCCTCCTCCCCGTGAACACAGTGCAGTAACCTCTCCCTGACAGTCTCCAGATCCTCAAAATTGCTCGCTTGGAATTTTGGAGTAAATAGAAAATTGCTTTGCTCCTTTCTCTCAGGACAGCACAGAAAACAGATCCAAATGCAAAAGCAAGGAGCATGGCTCTTGTAGTCGTAGCCAGGGAACACAGTTCTGCCTTCTGCTCTGCTGCAGAGTGAATGACCTTGGAAGAAAGGAAAGGACTGGGGCCCACAACCTGGAGAATGATGGTTGCACATAGCCCCAGCAGTGGGAATAGGGCAAGGGGAAGGGGCTCGCAGCCCTGGGATGGTGCAGGTGGGCTCTGCCCATCCCCCTTCTTTCCTTCACCTGGGGACACATAACCTGTGGAGTGTGCGCGGGGGCACAGCAGCATGGTGCGAAGTGCTCGGTCATTGAGTTGTGTTTTATTTCCCTGTGAACTGCTCAATCTGAACTTTGGGAAGCCAGCTTTCCCTGAAAAAAAAAGCAGTGAAACAACGAGGGGTTTTAAAAAAAAAAGGGAAAAGCAAAGCCCACCTGTTTCCTGTTTTTATTTCCCCCACCCCCTGCCTTGCTTTATTTTTCTAGCGTTCCCCAGTTATTTGGTAGCTCCTGCAACTTGTCCAGAAATACCTCTGCTGGCTCAGAGGCCTTTGGGAGCCCAAGAATTTAAGGAGGGCCTAAAAATTCCTAACCCAGCTTTAAACCCGCGCACTGCACAGTGCCCCCATCCCCGCTCCCACCGGGGGATACTGCCCCGGGCTCTCCCTCTCCCATTTGGTGCACACCTGTGGCTGCTCCTGCACAAAGCCCCCCTGGTGCTGCAGGGGCGTGCAGCTGGGAGAGGTGAAGCCGTGGCTGCGTGTGGCTGCAGGACTGCAGGGAAGCCACCAGCTGGGAGATAGAGTTCAACCCAGTTTCCATCGTGCCCTTTGGATGGTGCTTCAGTGCTCATTGCACGCTGCCAACAGCTCTTCTTTGAGACGAGGAGAAAGAGCCAAAGTTCCCCAATGGAAGGAGGCTGTGAGAAAGCGGTCGCAGTGGAAACCCACCCCTCGAAGCTGGCGTCACCTTCCTGCCCCGCAGCCCTGAAGATGCTTGCACGATGCCACGCCGCTCCCTAGGAACCAGCGCCCACCTCCGATATGATCTGTTCCGCTCTGCCTCACAATAAACCAATATATTTTAACTCTGACCCGCGATGTTGCAAAGGAACCTTTTGAGCGAGGCTCTTTGGTGCAGTACAGATACGTCAAGGCTGATTGTTATTGTACATGTCAGCGCTGCTGAAGCGCGGGATAAAGGAGGCCATTGTGCACCCACGGAGGGACGGGGCGGATGATTAATGACTGCTCCCCCGATGCTCAAAGCAGAGATGGAGGCAGGATAAGGGCCCTGCTCTGGGAGGGGCCGTCACCAGAGGACATCCGCCCTGCACAGCCCCTGTGGGCACTGGGCACAGCGGGGTACGGCCCCAAGGGCACGCTGCCGCTCCTGCCTCCGGGCTCCGTCCTGATCCCGGCTCTCCCCATGGAGATCCCCCTCTGCCCTCTGTGCCCGGAGGCCAGCAGGGCACGGGTGATTGCCCATTGAATGAGACGAATGGCAGAAAATCAGGGAAATTGCAAATTGATCTTTGCCTAACACACACGGCGACTTTGTTACCTATTTCTTGAGCCTCCACGCAAATACCTCCCAGACTAATTCGAAGGCGTGCCAAAGTAAATTACATTTAGTTTGCCTTAAATAAACAATGACTCTTCCAGGAAAGGTTTGTCTCTTCTGGGCACTTGCATCATTTATCATTGCTCCACTGTTTTGAGTTGGCTGCCCTTTTAGGGTGAGATGTCTCTTGGTTTTAGTGTGTGCGCAACCATAGAAAGGACAAGGTCTTACCCCAAGAAAAATGTACTGAGAAGATGTCATTAAAGCTAATGAGAGTCCAGGCAGCTGCAGCTCATTAGAGATTGCCTGGGGCCAGTTGTAACTGAGACCTTTAAATATACATCATAGTCAAATAAACAACATCATATTCGATCTGCAAAGTCTCTATCAGTTCCTGCACGGCTCTTATCGCTCAGCCTTACTTTTTGCTGAGAAAATGTTCCCTGTTCAATAACAAACTCAGGAGCCAAGGGCCAATCACACTCAGGAATGATGCGCTGAGGGTGGGAGGGAGATCCCTTTTCTGAAAGCACCATAAGAAATTAATTAATTGATCACAGGGGTGGGAGGCAGCCGGGCTCTTGGGCACTGCCCTGCCCCAAGGACTGCGCAGTGCAAGAGCCTGCAACCATACCCAGAATGGGAGATTTAAGCAGCGACTGAGCAATATTATTGTTGTCGTTCCTTTCTTTAGATTCAGGATGTGACTTCACCACAAAAGAAAATGAGGATTTTTCTGACAGCGCTTCCCATTTGCTGCTGTTACAAAGCGTTCAGTGAGGATCTGGGGATTTACGAGCACGGGGGATTCCTCCTCCGTCGCAGAGCTTCCATGGCTGGGAGTGCTCTGGGGTGGCAGGCTGCATCCCTGCGTCCTCAACCCAACTGCTCCATGTGTGACTATTGGGCTCTTATCTCCATAAGGAGTCACTGACACCGGGCGGCTTTCCAGGGAACGCTGCTCCCTTAATAGGCCATTATAGCTCTGTAATAAGGGCTAAATTCTTCTGGGGGCATTTAGTCGTAAATTAAGTAAAATAACACCGCTGATTCCGCCCTGCTCTCTGTCCTAGCAGCAGGGTTCTGGTGCTGCCCCCTCTTCTGTCTGCTCCAGAATGACACTGGGATGCTTTTGGCACATCCCAGAGCCATCAGGACTGTGCCTGGGTGCTGCTAAATAGCACAGAGATCAGGAAAACAGAGCAGGGAGAGGTGAGGCTGGGCTCCTTGCTTCCAGCCTGTGCTCTGGTTCCCACTTGGCATCTCCCCCAGGCACCCCAAACCCAAAACCCTGTCCAGGAGCTGGGCACCCCGCACTGCCCTGAGTCCTGCCAGCCCTAGTTAGGGGCAGCCACGGCTGTGCTGGGGGGTGGAAGCCACATGGACCCAACCAGTTGAAAGCTGACCCCATGAGCACCATGCAGACCCCTCCACTGAGACCCTCCCCACCACTGAGAGCCAGGTATATTGATTTAATTTGCACCTGTGCATTCCTTGGCACCAGGCGGCCTGCTGCAAGCCAGGAGAAAACTCACTCAGGAGGCTTCTGGCACAAAGCTGCCCCAGCTGAGCACAACCAGAGTGAAACAAAAAGATATCCATGTGCTCGGCTCTGCGTGCAGCCCTGGGCTGAGCCATGCCTTCAGCCCTGCCCAAGTCAGGTTGGCAGAAAAGGTGCTTGGGGTGAAGGATGCTGCATGCAATCCGTGACTCTTTCCAGCAACTGCCCCAAAGCAGGGGTTGCCCTGGAGGACCCCAAGCCCTCTCCTGTCCCCAGACCCATCATTCAAAACCCCAAAGGTGCAGGAGCCCCCACTATGACCTCCACACAAATGCTGAGCATTCTGCTGAGGTTCTGTGTTCGGTTCCTCTCTGATCCCAATTTTCAATTCTTCGTAACTTATGTCATTAGGGCTGGAATTTTCCAGACATGAGCTCCCTGCAAAGGTGACTCTTTTTCTTTTTTTTCTTTTTTTTAACCAAATGAAAGCATTCAGCCAAATGGTCTGGCTGTGTCCGTTTTCTTTCTTCTATGTTTTTTCTTTTTTTTTAGTGAGTACACAGCGAACGCAGATTTTTCCCATTACACATTAAATATAGAGAGAGCGTCACCTTTCCTGGCTGGGGAGAGGGCTCCTGGCTGAGCGCCACAGAGCTGGCAGGGCAGGGGTTGGGGATGAGGATGGGGATGCTCTGCTCCCATCCAGCTCATCACCCCCAATGCTAAGCTGTCCAGGAATCTTGCCCAGGGCATGGACTGCACCCTTCCCAAGTGCAGAGCAATCAGCACTTCTCCTTTTATTAGTTGTTTTCTTAGCCAAAGCAGAGCAGTAGGGTGGGCTGGATGCTATTCAGCTTCAGCCTGGTGTGGGTGCAACTTCCAAATCCCTTTTACCAAATTTTGTGCCACCTGCAGCCATCAAGTACCCCTGAGTTGCTCTGCAGACAGCATCTGCTTTGCTTCTCCCTTCTGGCACCTGGTAAGAACCTGGAGGAGGCAGCAGGGAAGTTGTCCAGGTGTGAGGTCAGCCCCAGATGCAGTGCTTTGGTCCAAAAGGATGACCACGGAGCATTGCTGCTGCACCTCCTCTGTCCCCAGTCCAGGCCCCATCTGAGCCAATGGGTGTGGGGTGACCCCAAAAAAGCCCCTTCCCACAGCCTCCTCCCCTCTGCAGAGAAGAACCGTGCACAAAGGAGGATCCTGCATTTCTCCAATTAATGTAATTAAGAGAATTAAACTTTCGGAGAGAGGGAGAGAGAGAGTTTTTCATTTTCTTTTTATTTGATTAGGGAAATTCCCACTGCGTGCTTTGTGCAAATGAAAGCCAGGTTCCTTTCCATTGTTCGGCGGCCCCGGGAGGACGCGTTACCTTTCAATCTCGCACGCTAATGTGTTTAGAGTTAAAATATCCCCTGCCCCGGGCGGCCGCAGGAAGGATCCCGAAGCCCTGATTAAAGCACGGCCGCACGTGGAGCCCACGCAGATGGCCGGGACCAGAGCTGCTGCCGGAGGTGCCCGGGCATCCTGGGGCCTCCTCACCTGGGGATGCTCTGTACGGGATGGGGAAAAGGAAAAGCCCTGGGGTTGGCCAGAGAGCTGAGCTGAGAGCCCTGGTGATGGGCAGCTCTGTGCGGCCCCATCAGATGGTTTGCCCCACGACGCTGCGAAGTAATTATTTTTGTCGGCCTGAATATTAAAATCGTTTCTCCACGAGAGTGGGTTTAGCTATCAAGGTTACTAAAAAATAAAACATGCGGAAAAGCCTTTGTAAAATCCTATCATGAGGCCTCGGGAACTTACGCCATCCCACAAGCGCTCAGAAATTACGAGCCAGGTCCCTAAAATGAGATAGGCTTAAAAATCAATAAGAATAAAAAATACATTATGGCTTTTAATTTTTCTGCTGCTTTCCGAGCTTTCTGGGCACACGGGGGACGTGTTACACATTAATGAAAGCCGCTATTCTCATCTAAACACAATTTCAGGTGGTGGTAACTTGGAAACCACGGGAGATGTCAGTGTGGTGCGAGCAGGGCCCCGCGGCACACACCCCACTGCAGCAGGGGCAGGTGGGGGACGGGATGGAGGGGGAGGACTGGGATCAGGGTCTCCTAGTTCATTCCAATGAAGGCGGCCAGCTCAGGGTCTGGGGGTGCTGTTGGGAGGTGAGGGAACCACAAGGCAGGGAACACCGTGGCAAGAACCACTCCCTGCAGCCAGCAGCTCAGCACGAGGATTTTAAGCCCATCAGTTCCCAGGCTCACACCTGGTTATATCGTTTTTTAATTAGGCAATGTATTTTTCTCTGCTAATCCCTAATTCCTCCAACTTCCCTCAGAGTCACTCGCAGAAGGGAAGCGGTGGGAGGAGGTGGGTTGGGTGATGCCACACCAGCATCACCAAGGTCCCAGCACACACCAGGGACACAGGGGCGGTCCCACGGTCCTTCCAAGCCTGGCATCACAAAAGGGAAAACTTGCCAGCACATCCATGGCCTCTTCAGTCAATGGGCTTTAACGCTTCACTCAAGGGCAGTAGTTGTGATACATAAAATCTGTTTGTCTTTTTTCATTCTTGGCTCTTGCTAGAGAAAGCCCTCTCTGGGTCCCTTCCCTTGCCCTCCCAGCTCATCACCAGGATGACTTGCCTTGCCTGTGCTCTTCTAACTGCAGCATGGGCTGCCCAAAGAGGGCACAGGGGGTGCCCAGAGGTCCCAGATTGGGTCTGAGAAGCAAAATACCATGGGTTTCCTTGGTTGGTTGGTTGGTGTTCTAAAAGGAGCAAGGAGGGGTGACAATCATCATAATGAACCCCTGAAGTGCTGCCCACAGGTGGAGCTTTCTGCTGCATCAGGATGGAGCAAATTGTTCCCACTCACTGCAAAACTCACTTTCCACATGCAATCAGCCCTGCAGCCCCCAGCTGTGTCCCTCTGCCCAGCCCCAGCTGCGCCTTTTTAAGGACCAGGGCTGGGCAGGATGGCTTTCCCTAGTGATAGCACAAAACAGAGGGGCTACGTAGGGTCTCAGCCTTTTGTGCTAGTAGCCTTCAGCCTCAGTGCTGCTCAGCTGACTGCATGGAGATTCTTGGGCAGAGACTTTCCAATTCTGGATGCTTAGCTTCCAGCTGTGCACTGCAGCCCTGTCAATAAGCATTCAGCCTCGAGAACAAGTGCTCCTTCCCTACAGATCTCCTGGGGAAGCTGAAGGTGATGGATGTCAGTGGGGGATATGCACCACAAGCGCTGGTAAGTAGCAGGAGGCTGGGGTCAGGGCTCTGCATGCTTGGGCCCAGGGGTGGAGGCTTGGGAAGGGCTGTGCCCGTGGCTCTGCTCCCACCGATGCTCTCCCACCTCCACCTGGCTCGTGGACCCACATTAACCCAGTGTCCTCAGTGCCTTCACCCGTGGGGACCCCCAGCTCCTGGGGCCCCACCAGCCCCACGCAGTGCTTCCCAGTGCCTGTGGTCAGGCTGCGTGTCAGCAGGATTAATGATAAAGGCTTTAGGAGATCTGGCTCTCATTTAAAACCAAAACAACACATGGAAATTTAGGAGGGGGGGAGTTGCTGTCCCGAGGCGAGCCTGGGATGTGGCTCATCGCTGAGCCTGTCGTGCAGTAACATGTGCCAGGACCTTCAGAGAAGGTAGGAGCAAACACCTGGTACACAGGAAAAACCCAGCCTCCCAGGGGTGCTTTCTTCTTTGTCTTCTGCTATTAGTCATTAGCTCATGCTCTGGAGCACATGGCCTCACCTCCCCTCCAGGCACCTTCCCTTTACCTGCCTTGACTCACCGAGCTGCAGGAACTTTTATTAGCTGCAGAAATCTCAGCTCTTCTTCATAAATCTCCTGAAACTCTCTGCCCTGCTGTATCTTAGGGCAACGGGTTCCATACATCCCTCATGTGATTGCGTAAAAGTGTATTTCTCACCGTTTTTGTGTCCTTGGATTTGGCCGCAGCCCCAAAGTGTGGACAGGAGGTGCCCACCCCTGCGGGATGCGGGGCCGTCTGGGTGCCAGGATGAGCTCCAGCCCTCGGGTAACGAGCTTAAAGGGGGGGACCGGGGCAGCCTGATGGCAATCCGCCTGTTGCAAACACTTCCTTGCTGGCGGCACTGGGGCTGAAGCGGTCTCCCAGGGCAAAGGCTTGGGGTGGTGCCAGGTGGGGAGAGGTGGGGGTTTGGGAAAGGGCCCAGCCGAGGGGGGTGTGGAACAGGGGAGCGTTTGTCTTGATTTAATCTGACACTTCAACTGGAAGGGGTGATTTGTAGCTGCACGCGTTTAAAAACCTCCTCAAGACAGGGAAGTGGAGGCAATAGTAGGCTTGGGTGCCAGATCAGATAAGATGCTGTGGGTAATGCCTCTACCTTCCTCCTTTTTATCCAGCTTTATCTCCTAAAAATTCCAATGGCTCTAAGTCCTCTGCTCCTGGCTCCACCTCCAGCATCCCACGTGCAGCAAGGTAACCAAACCCCACGGGATGCACATTGCTGTGTCAGGGCTCCCAGCCTTCAGCATCACACACCCAGTGCCTTTGTTGAGCATGGAGTGACGTGTAGCGACACCTCAGTGGGGTGACCCATACCCCCACGGGACAAATTGGGGATGTGAAAGGAGCCCGTGTCCTGTAACCGGTGCTCGGTGGGCACTG
>VXAB01015520.1:0-11388 GCA_013399175.1 Odontophorus gujanensis | reverse complement strand
TGCTTGCACACACAGCGCCCGTGCACCTGCCAGGATGTCACGGTGAGGGGCTGCGGGACGAGGCACTGCATCCCGCTGCGGTGCGGCACAGGGATCACCCACCATGCCATCCGCAGTGGCGGCGGCCGCGCTGAGCGGCGCGCACTCCGAGGCGTGCCCGTAGCAGAAGCAGTTCCCGCGCAGCACCATCTCGTACAGTGCATAGTAATACTTCTCGCGGATCTCCCGCCGTGAGTCCAGCAGGTTGTCCCCCAGCGTGTGCAGCTTGGTGAGGTTCACCCGCAGGTTGGTGACGCGCAGCAGCTCTGCACAGGAAGTTGGCAGTCCTGCGCCCAGCTGCAGGGCACCGTGCCGGGCCGTACCACGGCTGGGCACGGATTGCTCCGTGACGGCGGTGCTGCACGGTGCATGGGGCCAGCAGGACTCCCCAGGGACAGCAGCTTCCCAGCAGCCGGGCCCCGCAGATTCCTCCCCTCCTGTTCCCAGCCTAAATTTAGCCTGAGCCATTAACCCGCTGCGTCCCGCACCATTCATCTGCCCACCGCCAGCTCCATCCTGGTGGGCTGCAGGCGCTGCACTGGGCACTGGCATGGCCCTGCCTTCCATTGCTTGGCATTTACACCCTGCTGCAGGGGTCCAGCAGCTCCCGGATCCAGCCCCTCTGTGGGGTGCAGGATGAGGAAGACGGCGGCCAAAATAGCGGCACCCAAAATAGAGCTGCAGGGCGGCAGACGGGCGGGCGACTCACCCTGGATAGCAGGGCTGTAGGGATCACGGATGGGGATGGCGGGGTCCAGCACGCGGTAGATCACCTGAGGGATTGAGAAGGGTGGTGAGGGGGCAGCGGGGTCCCCCAGGTGCCCCTCGGTGCTGTCAGGGCCTCACCTCCCCCTCGGTGGAGGGCTCAATGTCAGAGTAGCGCGACTCGCAGATCACATCATCAATGCGGCGTAGGGGTCCACGGGGGACATGGGGGAAGGACGCAGCACAGTCGTAGGCGAAGTAGCGGTACACCTTCCAGCTGCGGCCAAAGTCGGCCGAGCGCTCCACCAGCATGGCTGCGGGGCGGAAGGTCTGCGGGGCACACGGTGGGATGGGGGCACACGGTGGGATGGCAGCCAGGGTTATGGGGTCCGTGCCACCCCGCTGCGCCCACCTTGAAGGTCATGATGAGGTGCGTGAAGTGGAACTCAGCCTCCAGGTCCAGCTGGATGCTGACGTGCTCCACGCCTGGTGGGGGGACACCCGTGTGACTCCAGCCTTGGCCACAGCAGCGCAGGGCTGAGTCACGGCTTCCTTAGTGTGGGAGGACGGGAACAGCAGCCCCCCAGGGACGCTCTATTGCTCACCGTTCTCCGCCTGCCACCACGCCTTCTTGGGGCGGGGGGCAAAGGTGGTCAGCACGTTCTCGATGCGGTGGCTGTGGGTATTGCTGCGGGCATCGTAGGGTCTCCGCGAGTCACAGACGAAGCACTTCTTCTCGTCCTGTGGGCGGGGACTCGACGGTCACCCCACCCCACCACATCCCTGTTCCACGCTCCACCGTCCCCCATCCCGCATCCCACGCCTCACCTGGAGGTGGCTGACGATGCAGTAGGGCTGAGGTCGCCGCAGCCCGCAGGTGGACGAGGCGCTGAGCCGCGGGGCTCTCCCCACCAGCAGGTCCCCGGTGGCCGGGTAGCAGCTGCCGCGGGCGCAGCCCTGGGGGGTGTCGGGAGAAGAAGCGGCCCACGCGGCCCCTCCCGGCCCTGTGTGGGCAGCGGGTGGATGAGGCTGGACCCCACGCGGAGCTCCGTTCCTGTCCCGCACAACCCCGAAGCAGGGGCCCTCCTGCGATCCGCCCGGAAATGACCCGCGGGGCCCGGACACCCACCCGAGGACGTCCCGTGAGTGGGGGCCGTGCACTCACCGGACAGCAGTGGGACGAGGAGGAGAAGGAGCGGGGGGAGAAAGGCTGCGGGGCCGCGCATCGCGGCGGGGCGCAGGGCGCAGGTGCCGCCGCGTGGGGTCCGGTCGCGCGTGGGTGGCCGCGCGTGGGGGTGCGGGTTCCCTCTCGCCGACCCTCAGCGAAGTTGTGGCGGCGCTCGGGGCTGCGCGGAACTCGCGGGGCGGTCCCTTCGCATGGCGGCCCACGCCGGGCCGGGAAGGGCCAGCACCGCCCCGCCGGAGGCCGGGGGTACCGCGGGGGGACGCGCGGGGCTCGGCCACGCGTGACAGTAAGAGGTCGGACACGGGCAGCCGCTGCTCAGAGCTTTATTTGCAGGTGCAGCCGCGCTACAGACACCCCGCGGTTTTCTTCCATGCCGCGCGGGGCTGTGTCCCGCGTGGGGCCGCGTCCTGAGAGGGCTGGGCTCCCTAGCAGGTGGCGTACGCGTTGGCCCGCTCGCGGATCTCCTGCAGCAGCCCCGACACCTGCCGCTCCAGCGCCTGCAGCCGCGTCGCCTTGGCCGCCATCGTCTGCTCGTTGGCCCCGAAGTGCTGCTCCAGCTCTGCGGGATGGCACGGGGCACAGGGTGGGCTGCGGGCACCGAGTGGGCAGCCCCCGTCCCATGCCGCCCCTTACCTTCCAGCCTCCTCTTGCTGCTGTTGGCTTTATCCAGCAGGTCCCTGGCCTCAGCTGTCAGCCGTGTCACGCGCTGCAGGGCCCCCCCGGCCACCCCTGCCATCCCGCTCACCCGGCCCTTGAGCACCACGTAGCGCTGTGTCACCTGCACCAGGTCCTGGGGCACACGGCACAGTGAGGCTGAGCTCCCCGCACCCCCTCCCCAGCTGCTGTGGGGCCGAGGCTCACCTGGCTGAGCGTCCTCGAGGCGGCGGTGGCACGCTGAGCCCTGTCCTTGGCAACCTGTGCCAGGCGCTGGGTGTCCTGTCCACGCTGCTGCAGGGTGGTGACACGCTGTGCCAGCTCCCGCAGCCGCCGCTGCAGCCGTGACTCCTTCCCCTGCAGTGCCTGCAGCTTGCGCTCCGCCTGCGTGCGTGGGACATAGGTGGTGGGTGGGCACCGCATGCCCACCGGGTACCCACAGCATGCTCACTCTGTGCCCATGGCATCGGCTTTGCTCTCCTTGCGTACCCACGGGGTGTGCCAGGGTCCCCATCCCCAGTAGCACCTCTCACCTCCCTGGCTTTGCCCTCAGCAGCCCGGATGCCATCCTTGGCGCTCTGCAGGGCGCTCCCAGCCGCCACTGCCTGTGCCCGTGCCACCTGCAACGCGAGCTGTGTCCCCTCCAGCTCGTCTCTCACACCTTCTGCTCGCTCCCTGTGGGGACACAGACACCTCCAGCCCTGCTCAGGGCCCTGCCACCCTCCCTATCCAGCGCATCGCCACTCGCCTGGCGTCCTGTCCCTGTGCCAGCAGCCCCTGTGCAGCCGCCAGCTCCTGCGCTGTGCTGTTGAGCACTGCATCCACCCCATCTAGCTGGCTGATGCTCTCCTGCATCTCCTGCAGCAGCTCCTGGATGTGTGCAGGGCTGCTGGGCAGGGAGATGTTCAGCACCTGCCGCGCCACCAGCTCGATGCTGCCTGGATCTGCTCCCTCCTCTGCGGGGACATCGGAGCGGGGTGGGCTCAGGGTGGGCACGGTGACCCTCACTGTGCCCACACGCTGCCGGCCCTACCTGCCAGGAAGGCTTTGATGCGGCGGATGAAGTCCCGTAACTGCGCTGTTGCCTTCTCCGTGCTTCTGCGGGCGGCCTGCGAGCGTTCCAACGCCTCCTCTGCACGGCTGCGGGCGCCCCGCGCCAGGTCCTGCACCTCCTGCATCTTGGGGGGTAACCAAGGGGCACCAAGGGGTTTCCAGTTGGCACGTGCAAGGGGTCGTCATTGAGCCAGGAACAGTTACAAAGGGCCGCGTGTGGGGACTGAGCACATGGGGATGCCGTCCCTACCTTCTGTGTGATGGTACTCAGCTGTCCCAGGGCCACCTCCAGCTGCTGCGAGGCATTATGGGCGCTGCTCAGGGCCTGAGCTGACACGGGCAGGGCCCCTGTGCACCCCACACCCCCACAGTGCCGCGTCCCCGCGCTGTCCCGGCACAGAGCTCCTCCACACGGTGATTCTGCGCAGCTCCGGTCTCCAGGATCCCCACAGATCTGCAGGGATGCAAAAGGTGGAGTTTAACTATGTGCCACCTGCGCTGTGGGGTATCCCCCTGAGCCCTTTTTACCCCATCCCACTCTCACCTTCTCATTGATCCCGGCCACGCTGAGCCCTGACAGCCGTTTCTGTGCCTCCCGCAAGGATTTCCGCTGCGCAGCCATGCTCCGGCGGAAGGCGTCGCCCCGCTGCCGCAGTGCCCGCTCAGCTGCCCGCTGCGTGGCCCGTGCTGCACCCAGCTCTCCTGCCGTGCCGTTGGCCACCACCTCTGCGTGCCGCGAGTCCCGCGCTGCTGCCACGATGCTCCGGTAGGACTCTGAAAGTACAGTGTCCCCCCATGTCCCCAGCATCTCGCTATGGCTTCAGGATCAGCCACGTCCCTAGTGTCTCACCGTGTCCCCGTGAGCTCCCTGTGTCCCTGGATCTCCCAAGTATCCAGAATCCCCTGTGCTCCACTGTCTCTCCATATTCAGACTCCCACCACCTCCCCATGGTCCCTCTATTCCTAGGATCCCCCATGCTCCCAGAGCCCCACCACGCACCCAGCTTCAAGGCACAGCTCTCTTATCTGCCATGCCCCCGCACACCCTTGCAGGATGCCCTTACCCTGGAATCCTGCTGCTGTCACAGTGCCGAGGACAGCTTGCAGATGGGAGGTGGTTTGGTTGAGCCCACCCAACTCATGGCTCAGCCTGGCCAGCCGGCCACGGTGCAGCACATCAGCCTGCTCCAGCTGATCCACATGTTGCTCCAGCTCTTGAAGCCTCTTCCAGAAGTTGTCCAGCTCTGTCCTATGGGGCAAAGAGCTCTCAAAACCCCTCTGGGTGCCTAAAACCCTCCCAACCCACCACGTGCACTTGCCTGGTACCATCCAGCTGCCCGGCCAGCTCCTGCAGGAGGGGGCTACTGGGGCTGCCACCCTCTCCCAGCAGCCTCTCTGCATGCCCCAGGGCCTCCTCCAGTGCCCGCAGGCGGGGGCTGAGCGGTGCTGCAGACCCTCCCTCGAGCAGTGCCTGTACCCGTGCCCTGAGGAGCTGCAGCCCGTCCTGCAGGCTGCCCAGCACCGCGTCCCAGCGCCCAAAGCAGGGGTGGCACGGTGAACAGCGAGGGAAGGCAGCCTGGTAGCCCCTTTGGCAGCGGTCGCAGCGCAGCCCCCCAAAGCCTGGCCGGCACTGGCACTGCCCACTGGCTCGGTCGCACTGTGGGCTCTCAGCACCCAGCGGCTCGCACTCGCAGGCTGTGGAGATGGGTGCTGTCACAGCCTGGTGCCCTCAGAGTGGCACCTTGTCCCCTGGGTCGTCACCCATGGTTTCAGGGTGCTATTACATACCTAGGTCCCCAGAGACTCACCTTGCCCCCATCCCTTGTTCCCAGCATCCCACCATGTCCTCAGCAGTCCCTATGGCTCCAGGTTCATTCCTATCCCCAGGATCCCACCACATCCCCATGAGCTCATTATGTCCCCAAGGTCCTTCACATCCACAGGATCCTCTCTATGTTCCCAGGAACCCCCATGTACCCAAAATTTCACCCTATGTCCCCAGGACCCCCTGTGTCTCCAAACCCTGTGTCCCCAAGACTCCTCCTCCCCCAAGGTTCCCATATTCCCAGGAATTCCCATGTACCCAAAATCTCACCCAAGGCACCCTGTATTTCCAGGACCCCTCCTTCCCCACGGTCCCCACGTCCCCATACACCCCACTCCCAGTCCCTGGGCCATGCTCCCACCTCGGCACTGCAGCTCAGGGTCTCCCCAGTGATGCTCCTGGCACTGGGAACAGACACGGCCACCAAAGCCAAGGTGGCAGCGGCACTGCCCTGTGACCTGCAGGGAGAGCAGGGTGCTCAGCCCATCCATTCTCACTCCTGGAGGATGCAGGACCCATGATGGGATGCTCACCTCATCGCAGGCGGGATACACGGCGTGCACGGGATGGCATCCACAAGGCTCACATCCCCCCATCCCACCCAGGTTCCAGAAGTTGGGTGCACAGCGGTCGCAGCTCCTGCCCACCACATTGGCTCTGCAGGCGCAGGCTCCCGTGGCGCGGTCACAGCTGCAGGTGCCGGCGGTGCAATGGGCAGACAGAGTTCCCCGTGGGTCACAGCTGCAGCCTGCAGGCAGTGGGCAGCCACATGGGGCACGGGGTTCAGCCCCCTGCCACCCCAAAATGCCACGTGCCCACATCCCCTGCCTCACTCACGTCGGCAGCTGCGCTGCAGGGCGTTGCCAAAATAGCCAGGCTGGCACTGCGCACAGCGGGGCCCGGCGGTGTGGTACAGGCAGCGGCGGCAGTGCCCCGTCCGTGGGTCACAGGCCCCTGGATCACTGGTGTCAATGTTATTGTTGCACTGGCAGGGCCGGCACATTCCTCCCTCCATCTCCGGCGTCCCGAAGTAGCCCGGGGAGCAGCGGTCGCAGCGAGGCCCTGTGGAAATATGGGATGTGCATGATGGAACCTCAGCCCCCTCGTTGGGGTCCTGCAGTGTGGTGTCTGTGTGCCCCTCACCGGTGTATCCGGGTGCACAGAGGCATATGATGTGGTGGGTTTCCTCATCAGCGTGGCAGGCGCTCCCATGGTAGTGCCTTGTGCCGGGGTAGCCAGGGCAGGGACAGGGGCGACACTGCTGCCCTGAACCCAGCACTGGGTCTCCATAGTAACCATCCTGGCACCTGCAAGGGTGGGAGTGAGGCCTCAGGAGTCCAGCCCATCTATTTCATCATCTCCCATCCCTTCCCATTAGCTCAAACCTGTTCCATCCAGCCCCACCATCTCATTTTATTCCATCTCATTCCATCTTGTCTTATCCCATCCCATCACACCTGACCCCAGCAGTGCTGTAAGCACCACACGATGCCATGCCATGCCATGCCATGCCAGGCTGTCTTGCCCACCCATGCTCACCTCTCGCAGTGCCGGCCGGTGGTGTGGTCACGGCAGCGCAGGCAGCTTCCCGTCTGTGGGTCGCACTCCTCGGTGTGCCCGTTGCACTGGCAGGGCCGGCAGGAGGGGAAGCCCCAGTGGCCCGGCTGGCAGCAGTCACACTGCCGGCCCACAGCACCGGGCAGGCACCGGCACTGCCCACTGCCTGCATCACACAGCTGGGACACGGAGCCCTCTGGGGAGCAGGCGCAGGCTGTGGGACAGCACGGCTCATATCAGGGTGACCTCAAACCAAAGAACAACCATCCCAGCGGGATGGACAGACAGACAGACAGAGGGATCCCACCCCAGCATGCCTGACATGCCAGCAGACCCTGCTACTCACGGCTGCACCCCAGGGGTCCGAAGCCATAGCTGCCGGGTGCGCAGCGGTCACAGCGGCGGCCGAGGACGTGGGGTTTGCACTCACACTGCCCCGACAGCACCTGGCACATGCTGCTGCGGGAGCCCTGTGGGTCACACTGGCAGGCTGTGGGGCAGCAGGGGCATGGCTGGGGATGGGGACGTTATGCCACGGGCCCCCATCATCCCCTGCCCTCCCCGGCGCCAGGCACTATCTGGTCTTGCTGCACTGAGCGTGGCTCTATCACAGCCCACTCATCCACCCACCCACTCATGGCTCCGCAACCCTGCAGCCCCCGACTCACGCAGAGCTCCGTCGTGCAGCACGGCTGAGATGCTGCAGACCAGGCGGGTGCAGGCTTCGGCCAGGGCGTGTGGTGGGGCCATATGGAAAGCCTCCAGGCATCGGTAGTGCTCCAGCTCCTCGAGCCGCTGCACCGCCTCCACTGCTGCCCCGTGGAAGCCTGGCAGCTCTGTCACACGTGGCAGCAGCACCAGCTGTGGGGCAGTGGGGAGGTGGTGGGGCTGTCCCCAGGATCGGTCCCAACCCCACTGACACCCCCAGCCCCACTGATGTCCCCATTCCCATGCATAACTCTATCCCATCAACATTTCCATTCTCATTCCCTGCCCCACACTCAGACGCAACCCCAAGCCCATTGCTGTCTACATTAATATCCCCATCCACAGCCCTACAGGCATCTCAATTGCCTTCAACACCTCCCTCTCCATCCCATCCCACCTCTGTCCACCACCCACATGTGGTTTGCCCACCCCTGCCCATCTTCCCACCAGGTGTGGGGTGTGCTGGGACTCCCGTTACCGAGTCGATGAGGATGAAGGCACTGGGGTGGCGCTGGGTGACGCCGGCCCTCTGCAGCCGCACAGTTATCTCATATGGGGTACTGGGCTCAAAGCAGAAGGGTCGGGACAGCAGCACATACCTGTACAAAGGAAGGCATCAGAGCACAGAGAGATGGCCAGGAGAATGTAGCAGGACCTGGCCACCTTCCTCATCTTGATTCCCTGACCTGTGTGGCAGGACTATCCCTCTTCCCATTCCTACCGCATCCCATCCCCATCCTTCAATTCTGGAAGTGTGGCAGTGTTGTCCTTTTCCCTGTCCTGATCCCATCTCCATCTTCATCCTCATCCCATCCTATCCCACCCCATTCCCAGTTCCATCTTCATTCCATCTCTTTATCTCATCCCATCACTTTCTCTCCTCACGCACATCTGTCTGCATTCCCATTCTCATCTCTACCCCAACTCTCATCCCCATCTCCATTCCCAAACTCACAGCCATTCTCAAGCCCCCCATCCCTATGCTCATTCCCATCTCTGTCCTTAACCCAATCCTATCCCCATCCCCATTTCATCCCTATCCCATTCCCTATCTCATCCCATGCCATCCTTTCCCCATCTCCACCTCCATCCTTATCCAACCCCCCTTCCCACCCCGTCCCACCTTTGGCTGTGGGGCAGTCCCTCGTGGTACATCTGCTCGGAGGGCAGCAGGTTCCCGCAGCGGGGGCTGGTGGGCAGTGCCTGGGAGCTGACACTCACCACAGCCTCCCAGTCCTCGGCTGACTGCAATGGGATGCGGGGCCCATCAGCACCGGTGGTGCTGCACAGTGCACACCAGGGCCATCCCACAGGCACTCTCACCTCGGGCTCGTAGCGCAGCAGCAGCTCGTACTCCATGGGGTAGGGCACATTGTCCACGCGGAATGTCAGCCCGGCCCCATCCCGCACACGGGCAAACCCCAGTCCAGTCCACGTCACCATGCGCCCGTCCCCGTCCCGCAGCACTGGCTCCACGTCGGGCTGGGCATGGCACCACACAGATCAGCCCCAGCCCCTGGCCCAGCCGTGCCCCTCCTCACCCCGGCGCTCACCTTGGGGGGCCGCTGGAGGCTGTGGCGTGGGGCTGTGCGGGGCTGTGGGGCACGGGGAGGGCTGCGCTGGGGCTGAGCACGTGCCTTCCGCCCCATTGGGTCCCCACTGCGGTGCTGGGGGCAGTCCAGGGGCACCTCTGCCCGCACAGCGCCCTGCAGGGATGGGGACAGCCATGCACAGGGACGGCCATGCGCAGAGCATGGGGACGGTCATGCATGGGGACAGCCATGCATGGAGTATGGGGACAGCCATACACAAGGCATGGGGCAGCCTAGGTTGGGGACACTCACTGGGAGCTGGGGGTGGCTGGGCCCGTGGCCCATGGCTTGTTCAGCCTCGTAGGTGTAGTGGTCAAGGGGTGCGCAGAAGAAGCCGGGCTGCACCTGGTCACACTGCCGGCCCATGAGGTGGGGGCGGCAGGGACAGGCCCCGTCCTCCATGGAGCACCTGGGGGATAGCCCTTGTCCATCTTTCTGTCCAACTGCGCCTCACCCATCCCTCCCTGTCCCCATCCCTCCATCTCCAGGCACAGAGATCCCTCCTTCCACACCAGCCTGTCTCCACTGTGGAGCCCTGTCCCCATCCCTCCAGCAATGCAGCCATCCCATCCCGCCCTGTCCCCATCCCCATGTCCCTGTGCCCTGCTGGGCAGTACTGAGGGCCCTCACCGGTTGCTGTAGGCTCCCCCGAAGTCACAGGAGCAGGGCCGGCAGCCCCCTACATCATAACTCAGGCCCCAGAACTCAGGCTGCAGTGAGATGGGAGAGATGGGGAGTAGGTGTTGGGGCAGCCCAGCCCTGGGGAATGCCATGGGGCTGGGGAGAGCCCAGGCAATGGAGCACAGTGTGGGGCTGGGGCACTTACCACACACTGGCTGCAGGAGCGCCCGGCCACAAAGCGCTTGCAGTAGCAGTCCCCGCTGATGGGGTCACATGGGGAGCTGCCCGCCACCGTACCCCGTGGGTCACACCGGCACGCTGCCCGGCACACAGTCACACACACGGTGGGCTGGCACACGGCACCACAGCCCACCACAGCCCGCCAGTGCACCCAGTGATGTTCAGCCAGCAGCCCCACAGCCCTCCCTTGCCCCATGGCCTTGAGTCCCCTTTGCACTATCACTCAAACCCCCTTCCTTTACTCTCCCTCTCTGCCTCTTTCCATTTCCAACTGTCCATGCCCATCCTACTTGCATCCCCATTATCCCTTCCCATCACTTCATTGCTCACTCATCCAACTCAGCACTTCCACCTCCATCCCCAACCCTCCAGCCCAATCCTTCCATCCCCATCTATGAATCCCTTGTCCCTTCATCCTTATCTCTCCACCTCATCCCTTCATCTCCATTCTTCTTCAGTCCCCACTCCTCCATCCCCACTGCTTCATCCCTAACCCATCCATCTCCACACTTCCATCTCCAGCCTCAACCTTCCAGCTCAGACCTTCCATCCCCATTCCTCCATCCCTAGTCTTCCATTCTCATTCACATTCCTCCACTCCCATCCCTAGCCCTCCATCTCCATTCCCATCCCTGTCCTTTCCATTCCTTTATCCCCACTGCATCATCACTCATTCAGCTCCTCTCTCTATCTCCCTCCCCAGCTCACCACCTTCATTCCCATCGCTCCATCCCCATCCCTCTTTCCCCATTCTCCATCCCCAATCCCATCCCTCCATCCCCATCCTTTCACCCCCATTCCTTCACCCGTGTTCCTCCATTCCCATCCCCACATTCATCCCCACCCATGCCCACAGCCCGTGCCCGCCCCAGCCCCAGCTCACGCTGGCAGCCCTGAGGATCTCCCTGGCTGAGGCCGTAGGCTCCGTGCTGGCAGCGGTCGCAGCGTGGCCCGGCCACGTTCTCCTTGCAGCGGCACTGCCCCGCGATCATACCCAGTGCCACGTCTGTGTGCGCATCACAAGCACCGCCATCCAGCGATCCCGCGGGGTCACAGTCACACGCTGTGGGGACACCATGGCAGCTGGGGCAGATGGCAGTGGGGGACACGGGGTTGGGGACAGTGGGAGCGGAGACACTCACGGACACAGGCAGTGGGGGCACGGATATCAGAGCGTGGATGCCGGTAGTAGAAGGGCTTGCAGAGGT
>VXAB01015421.1:0-10567 GCA_013399175.1 Odontophorus gujanensis | reverse complement strand
AATCATAAAACCATAACACTTGCTCAGTCATATTCCCTTAGCAAAGGTTTACAGAGGTTTGTTGCTTGTTTTCTTTTTTTTTTTTTTTAAATGACCTCAAAGAGTAAAGAGTGCTAGGTATATAGCTCATGACATTATGTCTGTGCACATACTACGTTATTTTATATACCATGTAACAGGTTACGGAGGATACTGAAGGATTTCAGGTTCCCATCTCACTTTCAGAACAGGAGACCTCCACCTTGCTGCTGTATTTTTTCTGGCTGTGTCAATAGATTGACTGCAGAAATAACATTAGAAAGACCGTTAATAAATAACATCTATTTCTGAGTTGCAGCCAAGTTCTGACATGAGAGATCAAACGTTGGCGGTGTACAATCAGGATCCCAGCAGTGCAGGAGAAGTGACCGATATCTAATTTACCTGGACCTGCAGAAGATCAGAGCTGCATGCAAGGACCCAGCTGAGCTCCTGGAAGGATCCTCAAGGGCAAAAAAGGAGCATGAGTGTACCTCCCATCACAGAACTTGGGATTTCCACAGCTCACATCAAAGTGGATATTGGACTCCAAAGCGTCACCGAATAGCTTTGATAGTTTGATTTTTCTCAGGAAAATTCACATGCCAGGACAACATCTTTTTAAAAGCCTACCTCATGGGATAAGAACCTGATAATGGGATTTCACCACTTCCAAGTCCATGTACTAACTTTTAATAGATAAATGTGCCTCAGCTTAATTTTCACTTTTATGTGGTTTGCATATTCATAGCTTCAGCTTTAAAAAATATTAATCACTTGCAATAACACTAATTCTGTAAAATAAGTCAGCGTTACACAGCTGTTTAGCTTCTAGCTTTAAATATCAGAAGAAACACTTATAATAAGCAGATAACTATTACCTCCATGTATACTCTACATACTCTTATCACCTTTAAAATATGTTTTAATATATTAGCATTCATATTTTATGAAGGAAGTTGTATCATGGCCATTTAGTAAAGATGCTACAATTGATAGCATCTGTTGGATTCACGCGATGTTCAAGCCTTAGTAAAATGATCATCAAATATTGGGCTGCTCGTACTCCTTTCAGCTTCAGTGGAAATAGGACTGTGTATGGCTGCTGCTGAGTCACAGCCTGAACCTCTGTGTACCTGGAGAAAAGACCCCATCAGCCCCAAGAGCATAGGTGAAGGCAGTTCACTTGTGTGACCTGAAGGGGTGGAGCCAGGTTCAACCACACTTAGACCCTCCCCCCCTGTAAGAGCTGACTGACATTGTGATAGGCTCTCTTGCTGGAGGTTCCTCCTCTGTGGAAGTTTCCTTTGTGAGCCTTGATTCTCAGAGACAGGTGAGCACTCTTTTTCCTTTCTTTTGTAATGTCTGTTGGACTCTGTTGGTCCTATGGCTGTTATACTATTCCAGACTGACATGAATATAGTCACGTGTAATATGCTTCATTGATAAAAATGTTCTGTTCAAAGTTCCTCCTTTATTTGTGGCTAGGAATTTGGTATATTTGTTGTTTGTTTAGCTGAAAAGCAGTGAAGTGTGAGAGTGACTCATGAATGAAGTGAAATACATTACAGTGGGCAATAATGCAATCTGAAAGGTTGGGTAAATATAACCCTTAGAAGGGAAACTTACTTTATGTCTTCCGTGGAAGATCAGCTGAATTTTGTGGCTAACTGTCATGAACCTGACAAGTTCTGGCTAGTTCCTGTGACTCAGACTTTTCAGTCTCCAATTTTGATGCTTTGATGCTCCCTGGGGGAATTTCATTTCAAGCTTGACTTTATCTGGATTCTGCCATACTCTCCAAGGAAAAAAACAAAAAACAAATGCAGAGCTTTTATTTCAGTCTGACGTGTTTTAGACTTTTATTTTCCCCTGAAAAATCATGTGATGGATGTGCAGCTCTCAGGTATTACTTCTCAAACTGCGCTGCACTTGGCACCTGCCCTGACTTGCATAGACTACTCCACGTGTTGAACAACTGTCCTTAATGACTTGTGTAGTCAAAAAAAGGAGTGTTTCAGTGTTCGTTAAGAGAGTTCTTGCTTCTTTTGATTTACTATTGACTTCTTCATCTTTTAAATTTTTTATTTAACTTCTTTTAGGAAAAGCAATCACCCACCCATCCCCCCCTTTTTTATACTTTCATAGGTTTCTATGCCTATCCCTTTACAAACATTCTCCGCGGGAGGAACAGTAGCAACAAGTAGATTCCTGCACTGCACAGACTCACTTTTGCTTTTTGTTCTTTGTTCCAACCAGAATAACCATGAGTGTTTGTTTCCTTGTGTGTGCTGTGGCACCTTGTGTGTTTATTCAGGTTGTGGTATGCTTTACCTGAAAACAGCTGTGATAATCAGAGCGCGGGTTCCAAAACGTTTTTTGCTTTTTCCTTTTAGAATCATAGAATCGTTAAGGTTGGAAAAGACCTCTAAAATCATCAGATCCAACCATCAGTCCATTCCCATCATGCCTTCTAAGATGTGTCTTAAGATGGTGATGCTGAGTGCCAAGAACAGAGCTCCAAGTGTGGCTCACCACGACCCCCAAGTCCCAGTGGGCACAGGCCCCAGCTGCAGCTAACCAACCTACATATTCTCTGTTCTTTGTGGTAGAATGCAGCATGCACTGTGTATTGCAGCATGCATGTTGTCATCTGTGGCATTTTAGGTGTCAGTTTTACAATCTGATTTTCATTAAATTATTGAATCGTTAAGGTTGAATTTGAAAGGGAGCTCTGGAGCTATCAAGCACAGCCTCTGCTTGAAGTGGGACCAGCTTCAGATTTAGATGAGGTTGTCCAAGGTGTTTCTCCATCCTCACCAGCTGGTCTAATAAAAGATCAACATGCCCTACAAAACTTGCCCTGGTTATCCACTTTCATGTAAGCTTTTGGAAAATCCTTAAGGATGGAGACTCTAGAACATCTCCATGTTATATGGGTCACAAGTTCTGAAGGAAAAAAAAAAATTCCTGAGATGATCCCAGGCAAAATTTTAGAAAATATGTAATGAATTATCACTTACATGGCCAGAGTGTGCACTTCTGTTTTAATGTGTGGCTTTTCCTTTATGTTACTCTGTGTGCCTTTACGGAAGTGCGCGGTATGGCTCTGTTGACGCTGCATAAAGGAGACGCATGGGAAACACAAGGAGGTGTGATGACCGGCTGAGATAAGCGGGGAGATCGGGAGGCACCTGAGAGCCTCACCCCCGAGCAAGCAGGCTATGGTGTTTTGCAGGAGAGAAATCTACGTCTGCCTTTCCTCTCTGCTGGGCAAGGCTAGGTTTAGATCTTATCTGAAAGTAGACTGTATTGCGTCAATGACAGGCACAATCCCTGGGCTGCGAATGTAGTTGTAGGAGTTTATTTCTTTGTATACTGAGAATCAGCAGGGAAGGGAGTGAACTCTGCTGCTGTACAATACTTTAATACAGGAGATAATCTCATTATACTGATGATAAATAATGCATATTTAAGTGACTTTACAACGACAGGATGAAAAAAAAGAAAAAAGTAAGCACCTGGATGCAAAAGCAGGTCTGTATTTTTTCATCATGACTGAAACAAGTAGAGATGTATGCCTAATTATTTCACGCAGAACAGTGTGAGCTGGGGGTTGGACTAGATGATCTCTAGAGGTCCTTTCCAACTCCTATGATTCTGCGATACTGTGAAAGGCTGAGCAGAGGCTGTTCAACTGTATAGCTGGATGGGGGCACAAGGACAGAGGTTCAGTTCAACAAAGACATTTTCCTGTGAAGTAAAGTTTCCCTGTTCCTTTTGTTCAGTTCTCTCGCTGCTGTGCAAGAGAGCTTGGGAAAGAATGGGAAACAGCTTCATCCTTGGCATCCTCATGGAGAGGGCACATCCAGTCTCTATATGCATATATACATAAATGTTTTTACATGCATATTTCTTTCTATGATATGCATGTAATACGCTTTTTAAATAGACTTCACAGCCTCCCTTTCACAGGACTGCATCAAGGGTTACTTTGGAAATAATCTTGATATCTTTAATGATAACAAAACATTCCCTTTGTTCCCAGATCACAACTCAGCAAACACTTCTTGCAGTCTGTGAGTTCTCTGAGCACCTTTCAATTCTTTAAGTACATACCAGCCACTGTAAGCTATCCTTAACATCATGTGCAAATGTTTACATTCATGGAAACTAAGCTGCTGCTGCTTCTTCCTTCCTATCTAGCTTTCACAGATTCTTGTGCACTTATTGAGAGTGCACATAACCATCAACAGTTGGTCGTGAACTCATAGCTAGAAATCCCCATAGTAAATACCTCCCTGACCTGTGCCTGCTGTCTGTACAGTGAAAGTGTCCAGGAAGCTCAGCCCACCTGCCCAATTTGGGCAGGACATTGGTGGTTATTCATCACATGGGGAGCAGCTTCAGTGGGCAGCTTTCTTAATAAAGTAATCCAGAAGTGAAAGGGTAATGTTTACCAAACCTGTTTCAAAATGGCTGATTAATCAAATGAATGGGTGTTTATTGAAGCTGTTGCTAGGTACTTACTGTTACTGAGATAATTTCATGACTCAACGAAGCCAGACAAAGAGTTCTACTGTTGCTCTAAAGCACAAACCAGCTTCAAAGTTTGAATCGTGACACCAGAGCAAATCAGGAACTGCGCTTTCCCCCTTTTTTTTTTTCCAAAACCAATCACTTACTTGCTTCATCAACACATCATCCACTTTTGCAGCCAGCCTCAATTGCCTGTCTTCCATTAAACAAGACACAAACCCACTCCTTCAGAATCACTTCATTCCAATGAAGCAGTAATGGGTTTTTATTATTAACACCAAGATCCACCTTTCTTTTATGTCTTTTCTCTGTTATGATCACAGAATGGTTTGAGTTGGAAGGGACCTTTAAGGTCATCCAGTTCTAAACCTCTGCTTTAGGCACCTTCCTCTAGACCAGCTTGCTGGAAGTCCCATCCAGCCTGGTCTGGAATGCTTCCAGGGAGTGGGCATCCACAACCATGCTGGGCAATAGAATCGTTAAGGTTGGAAAATACCACTAAGATCATCTAGCCCAACTGTCCAGCTATTGCCAATACTGACAGCTAACCACATCCTTCACTCACCACGTTTCTTGAACACCTCCAGGGATGGTGACTCCCTTGTGGTCCAGGACAGCCTGTGCCCGAGCTTCACTGCTCTTTCAGAGTTCTTAATATCCAACCTGAACCTCCCCTGGAGCAATTTGAGGCTATTCCCTCTCATTTTGTCAATGATGTCATCATATGTCATTGTGTATTAGACATCTACATAAACTATGAGCTCTCAGCCATTCAGAACACTTATTTGGTAAATAATTGTGGAAATTTTTGAGGGGGGTGGCAATCTTTTATTAGACCAACTGATAAAGCGGGCAGGCTTTTACACATACAAACTCCTCGACTCACACTTCTTGCTTGGCAGCCCATCTACTTTTCTAACTAGATGTGGGTTTGTTACCCCAGTAAAACATGTTACCAACCCCTGAAATAAGCACTGCACGTATTCTGTCCACCCACAAATGCAAAACCAATGCTACCGATAAACAGCAAACAATACGTGATGAGGCAGGCTGTTAGGGAACGTTCTATGATAGAAAATACGCCAGTCAGATCATGCCTCATTTTTCTTCCAAAAACAAAGGAAGCATTTTGAAGAGACAGGTACTAATGAGGACAATTACAGAAAATTTTCCTTGCTTCTCATCAGAGGAAAGCACAGTGCACAGAGCCTGGTATGCAGAGGTTATATCTGCATATCTGGGGAACATTAAGGCCACAAGCCTACCTGGTTAAACTCTTTCTCACTGTTTGCTTTTTTATAGTTTTAATGTAATTGGCTTTTTTTTTTTTCTTTCCAAAGTAGCACATCCATGCTCTGCTGATGGTAGTTGGCACAACTGAGAAATATGGGCTACTGGAAAGCATAGGGGCATATTTACTTCAAATGTTGTTTTCAGTCCCTCCGTTTCTAGTGGAACCAGTCCGAATTTAAGAGCAGCCCTGTCAGCAGGGTATTAGCAGCAGGTTTACACTGGGGGGACCAGCAGTAGAATTTAACCCTGGTGATCCATTTTCCCTAGCAGTTCTAGGGTTCTTTTTAATTTATTTTTAATTTATTTTTTTCATCTTTAACAAATTGAATTATATTGTAATGAAACAGCATTTCACAGCCTGGAAATGCCCATCAATTATTGAGAACACTTCACCACAACTTTACCATGGTAAAATACAGTTATAGGGAGCAGAGTGAAGCCAACTCCGTAAGAAATTCCAGGGCAGGTAGGGCAAGGTTTGTGCTGGGCTTTGAACCAGGAAGCAGGCTTTGTTTGAACTGCCCACACTTAGATTTCTCGAATTAATGTTTTACCTGTAACTGGCAGTGTGTTCACTGAAGGCAGAGGATGATTCCACTGCTAATTTAGCAGTGCTATGCTCCCAGACATGTTACTGGAAAAAAAGAAAAAAGAAAAAAAAGAATGCCCAAGGTGTCTTTCTGCTTTTAGTGTTTCTGATCATGAATCATTTTATGTATGTGAGTCTGGGGCCAGCATCCCAGATAGGGTGCTTTGTCAATGGGTCTGTGGATATCTGGAATGAAACAACTGGGAAAATATCATCAGAACAAACCACTGAACAGTGGTAGTTCATGAGTGATTCTTGGGTGCTAAAGGAAAGCAAGTGAAAGGTGGAAACGCCCTCTCATGTTCTGCACGTGGCCCAGAGTGGAACAAATTATCAGAGAATCACAGAGTGGCTTAGGTTAGAAGGGACTATGAAGATCACCTAGTTCCAAGCACTGTGCCCCTGGCAGGGTTGCCAGCCACTAGACCAGGCTGCCTGGGATTCCATCCCCAGTGAAGGTGTGTCCCTGACCCCCACTGGCTGCCTCCTCCAACTGCTAGGATGCAACCTCTAATTGTCACATGGGTCCCATTGAGAGCTGGCATTTGTCCATGGAAAGCTCCCATTGGGAGTGGACTGCTGACAGCAGTGAGGCGTGTGGGATGTCCCTTAGTTTGTCCCTGAGTAGGTTTCTCATCTCGCTGCTGTCAGTGCACCTGGAGCTGTGAGAGAAAATCAACAGCCTTTTTGTCATCAAATTATTTTACAGCCAAATTATTTTTGCAAGCAAAAATAAAGGACAAACCTCAGCTTCCACAACTGTTAAGGAAAGTCCCTCTCGCTGCCTTCTTAACACTGGGATGAGCTGAGCTCTGGGTGCCCTGGGTGGTCACATTTGCCTTCTGTACCACCCAGCCAGACCTTGCTCACTGACTGCAAATCCTCATGGGATTAATTTTGCCAGAAGACACTGATTCCTTTCATTCCTTTTCTATTACCACTTCCTTGGATGGTGCTAAACAGAGCAGGGATGTGACTGCATGCCTCAGGTCCACCTGACCGACAGTTCTGCCAAGGGCGAGGCTCCCTGTTTGTGAGCACGACTGGCTAAACTAGGGAAACTTTTGGATTCAGGCTGTCTTGTGGAGCATTTTTACGCCACACCTAGATCATCTGCAACGTGCGCTGTCCCGATGAAGAACAAATTGTTTGTCTTCATTTTAACCCCACAATCCACATATGCGATTGCACAATTCCAGAGGGTGGGTGGGAAGGAGGGGAAGCTGTGGATGTCCCAGCCCTGGAGGCATTCAGTACCAGGATGAATGGGTCCTGGGCAGCCTGAGCTGGTGGGCGGTAACCCTGCCCATAGCAGAGGGGTTGAAACTAGGCAGTCTTGGTGGTCTCTTCCAACCCAAAACATTCTATGATTCTGTGACCTCACAGAGGGTCTGTCCAGATCTCCTTCCATACGCAACAATGAAGCCAAGAAGCGCATTATCAGATGGAGTTTGTTTCTTCATCCACAACATTGCTTCTGCCTGTGCTCTTCACTTAACTGCAGTGCAAAGGTATGCCCCAAGCTAACTCATTTTGCTATGTGCACATCCTCCATTGGGACAGGAGCTGTTTTTACAGCTCTTCCAACCTCTGTCCGGCCATATCCTGCAACTTCAGGTTTGTCTTTTATTAACCCTCACCTATGATTAACAGTCTGAGCTGCTGTGCATGATATACAGGACTAGGACTGGGAGCTACAGGGTAACGCTTGCAGTACATCCTCAATTCAACCTTTAAATGCTAGCTCTTAAATAAAACCAGCTGCACAGAGCAATTTGCAAGCATGAAAAGAAAAAGCTAAACAATTGGATTCAGGAGGAAGAACCAGAGCAGTTGCAAGTTCAGTAAATGAATGACCTCTTTTTTTTTTTTCACATCCAGGCAAGAATGACACTTTCTTACACAAAGAAAGGTTTCAAAATAAATTTTAGAGACTTGTTTATGAACATACAGTAACACGTGTGTGCACACACATCATAATTAAGCTGGTACAGCCATAGGAAGCAACATTTTGAAAATGCAGAGTCTGTTCTGCTGAAGAGTTATGTTTTGGTAGCATGTTCAACAGAGTGTTATTGCACACTGGAGCAGTGTAATGCAAAGAAGCTGTTACTGTAACAGAATTAGTGCAACTTTTATTTACAATGGCAGTGCTTGCAGATTGCATTGAAGAGACCATTTTTATTTTTAGGTAGATTGTTGAAGCAATTGTTGAAATCCTCCCTAGGAACTGCACGAGATTTTTTTATTTATTTTTGCATCCAGAGGCAAACAGCATCCCCTAATGCAGCTGGTGAGGGATGAAGGACCATGCTGGGACACGCTGAGCACCTACTGATGGGGAATGTGACCAAAGGAAGTGATCAACTCTCTGCTGCACACGTTGTGCATGGCTTTGCCAATCTCCAGTATGGTCCCCACCAAGACTTTCCATTCTGTAATGAGGAATTGGGAGCTGTTTAGGGTTTCTGTCACACTGCACAACTTGAGGGCAACGCTGTACCCTGGAGAGTCAGATGGGAGCTGCCTGGCACCATTATGGCAAGACCAGACCCAGCAGCTCACTACATCAGCACAGGACCAAGCTTGTAGCAGACCTTGGTCTGAGCCTTCAAAGCAGGACTATCTCTCAGACAAGAAAGCAATGCTGTCATGGCACTGAGGGGTTGTATCACACATCCCATGTTCTTTGCATCCCAAATTTTCATTTTAAATGGACACAAAACACATAGATTTCTCTCTTTCTCCAGCCTCCTGCTATGACCCTGCTGATGGCTCCATGTTCTAGATGACTCTGCAGCCTGGCTTTATCTCTTACACAAGGCTATGGGAAACAACATTGCTCCCTAGTGCAAAGAACAAGGTGAAGGGCCAATGAGGTGACACAGAATGATGAAACCCTTCTGGTAGGGACCTTTCCCAACCCCAGCTAGACAGCTGCAATCACCTAGAAGTTCTTCATGCAGATGTCTAGTAAGCTAAACAACGTGTCGATCTGCATGGCAGTCAGCACTTATCAACATGCAAACAATGCACTAGAAGGTTGAAAAACATCTGGAAATTGTTGGGGGAACATCAAGTCCACTGCCTGGCTTCAGGGTAAGTGGCTTCAGGGTAAGCGCCAGGACTTTAGATCTACCCCAGCAGAGGCACACTCAGAAGCTGCTGTTCCCACTGCTCTGAGTCCTCTGAGTTTACCAGTACCACAATTTGCTGCTCCCACTAAGGACCCTGTACCACATCAGCTCTCCTTGGTGGCTCATGATGCATTCTCACCAGTCTGGTGGTCACAATCCCAGATCTCTCTGCAGAAAAGGATGAGAAGCCTTATGAGAAGCCTTGTGGTCTTCAGCAGAGGCTACATCATGGCAAACCCTCCTGAGCAGAGCCCTTCCTTCCCTGCCTCCTCCTATGTTTTATTTCTCCCCTGTGCTCCTTTGCCCCATAGCTGCAGGCTACAATTACTAATAGTGCCTAATAAAGAGGCAGGGCAGGACCAGATGAACCCTGAAAGGTCAACCTAAAAGCAACAGTTTAAGAGCAACCAAAAGAAATTGTCCAAAAGTAGCCTGAAATCAATTATTCTTCAGCCCAACATTACCCTCCTGCATAAAATAACTCCTCCTGACCTCACCAAACCTTTGATTTACTCCATCTGAGAATCTGCTGTTTCTTCCCATTCAGAAGTCTCATCTTCCTCTGTGCAGGTACTGGTGCAAGCTCCTCCAGGATTGATGCCAACCAAAAGTGAAGCTCCTGTGTTTGATCTGAACCCAACCGCAGTCTCTCACTGAGGTTAGAAGTGCCCAAAATTCAGCCCATCCTCGCCCACAGAGTTTACAAATCTCAGGAGCCTTGAGGCAAGCCAGGAGGAAATGTCTGATGTTTGGTGAAAGCCTATGATAGGGAGAAACCTGTTAAGTCCACACAGTGATCCCTTTTCTTCATGAATAATACTGAATCTTTTATGTTGGCTGTACTAAGGATTTCATCACAGAGCTCTCCATAGAGATTGCAACATAATAAGAGGGAAAGAAAGTGGTAGCAAAAAGATGAGAAATACAAAAGGGACATTTGTGCACTTACCCTTTATAACAATGAGCTGTCATTCATAGATTCATAGATGCA
>VXAB01015401.1:0-17070 GCA_013399175.1 Odontophorus gujanensis | reverse complement strand
GGGCGGGGGGGGCTCCGCGCGGCTGCAGCGCCGTTTGGCCATCGGAAGGAGTGCTGCGGAGCTGTGGGATTTGGTGCGGAGAGGGGAGGAGACAGGACGGGATGGATGGCGGCTCCGAGATGGGAGGGAGTGCCCGAACCGGCCCCCGGAGAAGGGGGGAGCGCAGCCCCGGCGCTGGGGGGCATTGGCACACGCGTGCTTCCCAGCTCTGCATCCCGTGCTCCCTTTAGCCGCGTGTGCACGGATGGAGGAGGGGAGCTCTGGTTCTGCTGAGTGGGGGACGCGCGTCTCCACGCGATGCGCGCGGCACTGAGCTCAGATGTGTGGGCTGCGCACACTGAGAGCTCTGTGCGCTGCATCGCCCGCCCGTGCTTTGCCTGTGGGGGTCCGAGCGGCTGCAGGAGCTGCACTGCAGCGCCGGTGTGGGGAGCACGCTGTGCCCCCGGCCGTGTGCGGGGCTGTGCTGTGTGCCATGCAACGCGTGGCCGTGTGCCAGCTCTGATTCACTGCAGAGATGCCATTGGTTTCACATCAGCGCCGGAGATCTGGGACGGTGCTGGCAGAGGCTCAGTCGTCCCATCCCTGACACCGGCGCAGTCTGTGTGGCCGTGGGAGTGCGTCCCTGCAGACTGCGTGGTCACTGACAGCAGCTATTCAGGCTGTGCCTATCGCCGCCAGCTACCCGAGCTGTCAGGATGTGATCCCATGGAGCACGTCCCCTAGCTGGCCCCGGGACAGAGGATTCCATCCTCCGTGGAGCTGGACTTCTGTCTGGTGGGGCCCGTGAGAACAAGATCATTTCCCAGCGCCGGGCAAAGATGTGGAAAAACCCCTGCCAGTGACTGGAACAAAGCAGGTATCTGGCCCTGGAGGGACACGTCCATCCTCCCCCTTCCCCCCCCCCACCGACTGCACCTCAGAGCCGTGCCTGCGGTGTGGAGCAGCCCGGAGCACTGCTGGGAGCCAAACCCAGGCCCCATCCCCGGCGCCGCGGGGCTCGGCAGCCGCCGGTGCTGCAGGATGAGCCGCTCATTGTGTGCCAGCACCGCCCTCTGCGTGCCCGCCCCACTGCCACTGTGCCACCGCAGAGGGAGACGCTGCCGGCGGGGGACGGCACAGCCCCTGTGCGGTCCCCCCCGACGGCGAAGCCTTTGGCTGTTCCAGACCCAAAAACAACTGCAGAAGGTTTCTCCACCCAGCGGCTGGAAGCAGGCCTGGAAACTCGGGGGCTGCCGAGTCATCACATTTTCCGTGAAGCGGCGAAGGCGACCGCGAGGGGGGGATGGGGACACCCAGCGCTGGAATGGTGCAGTCCTCTGCGTCCTGTGCCCTTCGTGCCCTGGGAACGGCGCTGGCGGCACGGGGCTCGTCCCTGCGTGGTCCCTGTGCTGACGGGAAGCAGCAGCAGGAGGGAGGATGGGGTTGAGGTGTGCAGGAAGGTTTGTGGCACCACGCTAGTCCATGTCACAGGATCTGCAAGGTGACAAAGTCCCCAAATCTGGGCACGGGAGGGTCAGTGCCGCGTTTCAGCACATGGGCTGCCACACCAGCCCAAGGGACACAGCCCATCACCCGCAGAGGTCTCAGTACAGCAGGGCACAGCTGTGGCCCGGCCCTGCACCACGAGCAAAGCTGTCACACAGCACTGCTGCACACCTGTGAGCAATGCCATCGCTCCCTGGGTGGGACACCTTGCAGCAGCACCCTGCATCACCCCATGCTACAGACATCAGTGCTGCTGCAGCCAGGCTGGGAGCAGCTCTGGGGCTCCCGTGCTGCCTCCAGCCCGCACAGCATCCCTCTGCTCCCAGTCCCTCCAGTCACTGTCTCTCCTCATGCCCTCGAGCACTGTGGGCTGCCCCAGGCCATGATTTCTCCCCACTGCCAACTCCAAGCACTGAGCACTGCCCGCGAGGGAGGAAGAAGGGGAACGGGGTGCATCCCTGCGGGGGATGCAGGTGCCGCTGGGATCTCTCCCTCTGCAAGGTTCACACGCTGCAGGGCTGGGACTCTGAGCAGCAAGTCCCACGTAGGGCAATGCTTTGCACCCCCCCGACTGCTGCTGGTGACACAAGGGACCTGGCAGCAGCACCTGGGATGCCTGCGAGCATTAACCCAGCTGGGGAGAGCAGGGCTGCGGGTGACTCAGAGCACGCCCAGCAAGCCGGCAGAGCCGGGCAGACCTGCTCAGCCCTCCTGGGGTGTGGGTGACTGCTGAGGCTGAGCAGACTCAGTCCTCTTCCCCTGGGAGGGCTCGGAGCAGCCTCCATCAATGGCAGCACCCGTTCAGTCCTCTGAACCCCCTCAGCCCATCACCAGGAACCCCGTGGGGCTCTGCTCCCACCCGGGGACGCAGAGCTGGAGGGCGGTGCAGGGGCTGACGCTGAAGGCACGCCGTGCTGCCAGGACCCCTGCACCCACGGAGTCAGGAATGCGCTGCTGGCAATGCTGTGGGCAGCTCACAGCACCCTGCACTTGACATGCAGGGAACCCAAGGCACATATTCCCCTCGTGTAACATCACTGGCACACATACAGGAGCTGCCCCGTCCACTGCAGCCCACCCCAGGGCAAGAGTTTGCCCGTGCTGTGCCATAAAGCATGGGAGCGTTCATGCCCCGTTCCCATCGCACACATCCCAGCTTCATCTGGGGAAGGAGATGGGGAGAGGAGTGGCACCCGTACCTCTGTTGGTGGGTGTCCCCGGCGTGCTCCGCATCCGTCCCCGTGCGCGGCGCTGTGTCAGTGCGCTCCCACTCGCTTGCTGTTTGCTCCCACGTGTGCACAGCTCTGACGCTCATGTCTGGGCTGGTCCAGGGGAAGGCCCGCCTGGGCTCGCCCCGCGGCCGCAGGAGGATGGGATCAGTGCGATGGAGATGGTTCCGGCAGCCCCACAGCTCCGGGGTCTGCACAGCATGGGAGGGAAGGGATGCAGGGAGGGGGGAGGGCTGGGCATGGCTCACAGCCCCCTGCACCGTGAGCACCGTGGGTGGAGGGGGCTGCTGTGATGGGAGCTTTGGGGACTGCGAGCATCCCGTTGTGTTGCCACTGCAGAGAGATGGGGACTGTCCTGAAGCCACAGTGGAGCCAGAAAAGGCATCCAAAGCCATGCTCCATCCCTGGAGATAGCTGTGGGCTGTGATGAGCTTTGCAGGAGGAGATGTGAGGGTCCTGAGCACGAGGACAGTGTCCCCGCGGCCGCAGCCAAACTCACAGCCCGCAGTTCACATCTTGGGGCTCTTCTCCCTCTGCCCACAGGTCCGCCTGGCTCAGCCCCATGTGGGAGCAGCAAGTTTCTTCCTTCCCCAGCTTGGTAAAATCTCTGCAGAGATGAAGGAGAGGGCCAGCAGCACCGGCTGCATCCAAAGCAGCCTGCCTGCACAGGAGGGATGTGAGGAGGCCTCGGGCACTGCTGCTGGCAGAAAACACAGGCTCCAAATTCAGAGAGCAGTGCAGCTTCCAAATGAACTGAAACACTCACCTCAAAATGAAAGCGGCCCTTGGGTTCCAATCCTGTGTTGGAACAAACCTGAAGGACGGCAGTATTTGCACACTAAAGGATTTGTTTTGGGGAGAAAGGTCTCTCTTTTTTTCTTGCAGGAGTAAACACGGGCCCTCCCCATCCTCCGTGCCCGCGGGCAGGAGCAGCTCAGGGTGAAGGCATGGCCATGTCCCATCTTGTTCCCTGGCTGCTTTCCCTCCTCTCTCTGGCAGCAATGCCAGCACCACTGGCTCTCCCCATCCAGCACCATTACCCACCCCACGGGCAGAGGCACTCTGCTCTCTGCTCCCCAGCTGCTGCTTTTTGGGTCATTTCTTGGACACGGTGCTGGCGATTGCTGAAGGCTTTGCTGGCAGCTCTGCCTCAGCCCCGGTGGGTGCTGCAATTCTGGAGCAGGGGTGAAGTGCTGGCACAGGGACGCAGAACCACCGTCGCCTGCTGGCTGCCTTCTCCCACCCTTCTTGGGGTGGCTCTCATGAGCAGGAGGTTTGGCATCCGGGCCGTGAAGCCACGCTGTCCTGCCTGTCCTGTGGTCACTGCGGCTGTGGGTCCAGGGCTGCCCCAAGACTCAGGGTGATCAGCTGTCCTGCTTGGCTGGGAGAGCCTAAAACAACAAACACTGCGGAGTAAGGGAGCGTCTCACTGCTTTTTCCTGGTCAGATGGTTTCCTGTTTTTTAAACAGCTCCTCCAGCTCCACTGGGGCAGAGGACTTGATCGTGCAGAGCTCAGCCCACAGCCCTCACGGGGGAGCAGAGCTGCTGCGTGTCTGGCACAGAAAGAGCTCTGGGATCAGTGAGAGCTGCAGCGGTGACCTGAAGCAGCAGACTGCATTGTGCTCTTCTCTTTGGGATGAAAACTTGTCCTGAGCATGGTGCTGCCTTGGCCAAGCCCAGCTTTGGACCTACGAGGCTGCAAGGTCAGCAGGTGAGGCAGCGATCTCAGAAACACAGAACCTGGGAATCACTGAATCATACAATCAAAGACCGATAAAATCATACAACCACCAAATCACAGAACCACAGAATATCCCACAAACATCACTGAGTCCATCTGCTGTAACTCCACATAGAACCACCCCAAATTCAAGCCATTCAAACCAAAATTCAAAGCTGAGGTGGCCATACTGCTGCTCCCCCCCCCTCCCCCAGCAGCTCTGCTCTATGGTGTCCCTGTGCTGCAGAGCAGAGCCCCTACACACCGAGGGGCTCTGACCCACAGAAGGGCAGCCCCTTCCCCACACTGCTCTCCATCACTCCATACTAACAGGGCCCGTTAATAGGGTCTCCCATAAACCAGTTGAGGTGTGGGGGCAGAGGGAGCAATGCACAGCTTCCACATTTCCTGAGGCCAGAAAACACCAAACAAAACAGCTTCCTAGAGGCCCACGCAGTGTCAGGCGTGCCCAGGCTGCGTGCTGGAGGAGCTGCGTGCTGCAGACAGTGTGTTCACAGCATTGCTGCCCTCTGGCTGCATCAGCACATCCCCGGTGCAGTGCACAGCAATGCAGGGAGCTCCTCCAGGGGCAGATCAGTGTGTTTTGGTGACAACCAGCCAGAGAGGTGCTGGTACCTCAAAGTAGGACTGGGGACTTGAGGATTTGTCTGCTTTGCACACACTGTCTGTCTGCGTGCAGGGTGTGTCCTACCAGGCAGGATCACAGCATCACAGAATCATTTCAGTTGGAATGCCCCTCAGGTCCCTGTGCAGTGCTCCATCACCTGCACAGCACAGCACTGCTCCTGATGGCCAGAAGGGCCCTCCCAGGCTCCCTCTGTACCCAGTGCCTCCTGCCCTGCTGCTGGGCCCTCTGCCCCTCCCTGCATGCCTTCATGGCCATGAATGAGATTGAGCCTCCTCTGCTCCAGGTGGAGCAGCCCCATCTGTCTCATTCTCTCCTCTCAGCTGAGATGTTCTCATCCTTGACCACCATGGTGTCCCTCCATTGCACTCTTTCCAGTGTGCCGAGGTTCTCCAGGGCCCAGCACCGGACCCAGCACTCCCAGGGCAGCCTCACTAATGACACTTAAAAGAGAGCAGGAGAACAGCATGCAGAGATCTGGAAAATGTGGTCTTAACTCAAAGATCCACTGGGAGCCAGCTCTGCAGCTTGCCCAAGGGAAGAGGAAGAGGCACTGGGGTGAGATGTGCGAAATCTGCACGGAGGGTAGGACACATCAGCAGCCGAGAGCTGGAGGAGCCACACTCTTGGGTCTCCTTCACCCTATGGCACTGTTGGACAACCCTTCGTGCCCTGGGCACGGCTTCCTGCAGGAGCTGCAGGCAGATCCCTGCCGCCCCGACCTGCGCTGGGCTCACGTGGGGCTCAGTGTGCTCAGTGTCACACATGCGGTGTTTTTTAGCCAGTTTCAGAAGCTGAACCCCACGGAGTGCCAAAGTCAGCATCTGCTTGGCTCGCCGCGCCTCTGTGCACCGGACGTTGGCTATTTTTAACTGCCCCTGGTTTGCTTTTTTCCCTCTCTCTGTTATCTCAGGGTCGGAGGGCTCTGTGTGCTGTCCATGAGCAGTTCTGTCACCGCCGATCCCAGGACACACAGAGCTGGGGAGGCAGTGCTGCTCCCCCAGCCCAGTGCTGCGTGGGCCGCCCTGCAGCAGACGTGGAAGTGGCTGCTTCTAACCGCTTCCTCTCTCCCCGGGTCTCTCTCTCCCTTCTGCCCCTCCTGACAGCTTGGTTTCCTGTTATTGATAACGGCCCTGCACCCAACCAGAGGTCACCGCGCTCCGTGCCCCCACCGGGGGCTGCAGCACAGGGAGGGGCTCAGGTGCCTGGATCTGATCACCACTGTGCAACACATGGTGCCCAACCCGACCATAAGAGGTTGTTGTAGTGGGAGAGGGATAAACAGTGCTGATATAAAGCAACTCCACAGCAGGAGGACACCTCTGCAGGGGCTGCCCTGTGCCCACACGGCCCTGTTAACCCCCGGCAGCATGTCTGCCAGCCCCACGCACACGGGGCCGAGGGGTCACTGCTTTACCTCTGCTCTCTCTCTGTGAAGTTGGAATGCAGCTCGGCTTGTTTGCGAGAGATGTAGGGAACGAAAAGTAGTTCAGAAGTCTGTTCAGTCTGTTCAGAAGGAGAAACAAACAGTGCACAAGAAATCCGTGCAAAAAGCCGTGCTCTTGCTTCTCCTTGAGGAGAGGAGCAGTAGTGCCGGGTTGGCGAGTTCAGCTGCAGATACCTTAAAAAAAAAATTAAACAGCACTTCCAGACAGAGCCGGGCAGCGGCAGGAGCAAAGCCCGCACCGGCAGGCTGCGTCCCTGCGAGCAGCGCGAAGGACACGGAGCGCTCCCAGCGCTGCCGGCCCCATGCAGGGGACGTGCGTGGGTCCGGGCTGGGAGCGGAGCGGCAGCGGGGGCTCAGTGCCCGCAGTGGGGCCGTCCACGCAGCGCGGTGCTGAGTGCCTGGGCTTGTCCTTGGGAATGCGCTCACGCGGAGGAAACTGCTCCGGGAAAAGCGATCTGCGGAGCGCTCGGCTCAGCCGCCGGGTGCCGTCCCCGGGTGCGTGACACTGAGCCCCCGATGCCGCGCTGCTCTGCGGGGTGCTCGGGGTGACGGCACGGCCCTATGTGCACCTGCTGGGAGCTGATCAGCCCTGCCAGCAGGGGCTGCTGGATCCCGAGGCGGACGCTTCACCTTCACACTCACGAGCGATGTTTCGGCAGAAAGGAGGTGGGAACGCTTCCAAAAACCTGCGGGACATCCTGAGCTCCAAAGTGTGCCAGCAGGAGCCCTGCGTGAGCACCAGACACAAAGATGGTGGAGGCCTGGTGAGAGCAGAGCGTGGTGCGGTGGGTGACCCCGGGGAGTGCGGCTGTGGGGCACCATCAGAACTTTGGGTTCTGGAGCAGTGCCTGCACTGTCACCTGTGGCGGTGACTCTGGGGCCACAACGCTCCTCAGAGGGGCTGGGGGGTGTGGGGTGTTCAGGTCCGAGGGGCAGAGATGGGAAAAGAGGCTGTTTGGGGGGGAACCCAACTCATGACCCTAAGGCATTATTGGTACAGATATCCAGAGGGGACAGCTGAAGCCTGACCCTACCCCTGACCCTAACCCTGACCCTAACCCACGCCTGGCACACTGAGCACCTCACCAGGGGTGGTGATGTGGTAACAGCCTCATCCCTTTGGGTCTGTTCTTCTATCAGCAGTTGCCATCACCATTCCTCAGCACGAAGGAGCATGTCGGAACGGTATGCTCCCCACATTGCTCTTTGCTGTGCACTGGGGAAGCAGTGAGGATGGCATGCTCCAGGGGACAGGGTACAGTGAGTCAGGAAATGGGGATGCAGCAGGGTTCCCGTGTGAAGCAGGGAGGGATGATGGGACAAGGCACAGCTGTGACCCCACAGGGCCCACCCCATCCTTCATGCTTCATCCTCCCTCCTTTACCCTTTATCCTCCATCTCTGCAGGTCCCCCAGCCCCAGCAGCTCCTTCCTGTAGGACTGCTGGCTGTCCCATGCTCTGACATGGGAGGATGGAGGGCAGGAGGGAAGGGCAGTGCAGTTCCCTGCCCAAGTCAGGCTGTCTTTAGACCCCTCCAGCTGAATTCTTACACTCAGCATAAGGTTGGCTCAGTTCCTCAGCCTGACCCCGTGCCTGCAGAGCCTGCTGTGATCCCGTCACCTGCCCATGAGACACAGATGGTGGTGGCCCTTGTCTGCCACACGAAGCAATGGGCCTGGGCAGCTCCAATCCTGCAGCTGTGGAGCTGCCCCAGGCAGTGTGACGAGGGTGGCAGAGGCAGATGACATTGGGGCCACGGCGTCCCAAAGCAGGGGAGCAGCAGGAGATGCTGCAGGGTGGGGGAAGAAGAGGAAGGAAGCGGGGCGTGCGGTGTCTGTGCACGGAGCCGGGCAGTGACAAACAGGAAGAGCAGCAGGGACACGGTGGGAGGCAGTGAGCATCAGGGGGCATCACAGGAAGGATGTGCGGTGCCCCAAGGGCAGACCCTGCTCTACCTGAGCTGGACCCTCAGTGAAACGCCCCGCAGACTTTCCCTGCCCCGCAGACAGAGTGCGGTGGCACTCACACAGCTGCTGAGCACGTTGATACGGGAACGAGACGACGTTTCACACCCCACAGTGGGAGCGGTGTGGGATGCGGGGATGCAGGGAGGTGGCACGGGTCGGGGCCGTGTCCCGGATCCCTGTGCTGCTGTCACCGTGAGGATGTGCTCGCTGCTCCCTGCCGTCTCTCCGTGCCGGGCTGCGGTGGGGCACAGAGGACCCCGAGCGGCGATGCCCACGGAGGAGCCCCGGGCTCTGGGGGCAGCAGGGCCACGACGGCAGGCATTGAGGGGCTTTGGTGGGGAGCGGGCTGAGGCTGCGGGCTGCCCGGCAGAGCCGAGCTGCGGCGATGTGGCCGGTATGCGTGTGGGCGGCAGGCAGGGTGGGGGAGAAGGAGGGAGAGGAAGCGGCAGAGGCAGCAGCTCCTTTGATAAGCAGCTTCCTGAACACTTTCAAACCCCCGGTTTCAGACCGACGTGCACAGCGCCTGCGGCCCTGAGCCGGGTGGGACGGAGCGCACGCCCGGGGCTGCAGGTAGGCACTAACCGGGCTGCGGGCGCGGCCCCGACGGTCCCTTCGGAGAGGGGAACCACGCAGCAGCACCGGGCCCTGCCGCGTGTGCTCGCTGCAGGCAGTGCAGGTGCCCCCGCAGGGATGCTGGCGGGGAGGTGGGATGTGGGGACATGGGATGCTCGTGGGGAAGATGTCGGGAGAAGCAGCTCGTCCCAGGGCCCATGAGCTCGGCTGGGGCCTCTCCCAAGTGTTTTCTGGGTGATGCTGGGGTCCCAGCCTGCCGCTCCCAGCTATCGGGGTGTCCATGGCTCTGAGGACAGATGTGGGGTCATCCAGGATTGACCATGAGTGCTTCGTCTCATGTCCTGGTGCGTTCCCATCCCGCACAGCCATGGCCACGCTGTGATCTTCCCTGCCCCAGCCCCAGCTTTGCCTGTTCCCAGTTCTCTGCAGGGATGTCCCTGAGCCTCCGTGGACACCCTGCTCTGTGCCCACTGGGAGCTCTGACCCTGCAGCATCCCCATCCCATTGGGTCCATCTCTCCTAGCAGAGGAACTGGGGAGGAGAAGGAGCTTTGCCACCCCGAGCTGCTGCCTGCGCCATGGGGACCTCTGCCCAAAGAAGAACCAGCATCACCCACACCTCCCTGCTGGGGGCTGCTCGGGGCTGCTGGTGTTGGAGCCCTGGCAGCCTCCTCCAGCCAACCATCCCATCACCTCTTGCTCAACCATTCTGATAGAGCAGTTTCCTCTTGAGAGTTGCTGAGACTTGTGGGATGGAGGAAGCTGTCCCAGGGCCATCCCCTCCATCCCAGGATGTCCAGACAGAGGGAGCTGCCCATGACCCTCATGGTGTCCTCCGCTGAGCCTCATCCCTGTGGGGGCTGCTACCCTCCACATTGAGCTCATGAGCTCCTGGCCCACCCCATCCAACCCACAGCTCCTCCCTCCTGATGGGGTATCACAGGTGCTCTCCCCATGCCACCCGTGGATGCTGGAGCCCTGGTGCCAGGGCAACTGAGGAACCAAAACACTTCACCTGATTATGGATTTTCTCACTCTGGCCCAGCACAGGATTCACCAGCCTCCTTGTATCTCTCTCATCCACCTTATGTTTTTCAGCTGCTTCTCTGATGGCAGCTCGACCCCTCGGCAGCTGAGGACCCCCTACTTCCACTCCTCGTGCTTCAGGGCGAGTGCTTTGTGGCTGCCGCAGCATGGTCCAAGCCTGCTTGGTGTGCCACAGAGCTCATAACAGCAGCCTGACAGCCCAGGCAGCCACCAAAGCCATGGACAAGGCGGACAAGCCCAGTCCCTCTGCAAAGAAGCATGTGCGGCTCCAGGAGAGGTGAGCGTGGCCAGGCTGGGCAGTGCCCACATCCCAAACTTTGCACTGCCCAGTCCTACAGCACAGACCCCCGAAGTGCCCTCCTCTGGCCCATGGGTGGCCAGGGCTCAGCAGGGACCCTTGTCCACGTTTGCAGGAGAGGCTCCAACGTGTCACTGGTGCTGGACATGAGCTCGCTGGGCAGTGTGGAGCCCATCCAGCCCGTGTGCACGCCACGGGACATCACGCTGCAGTTCCTGAGGACATCCAGCCACGTGCTGAGGATGGAGGAGCTGCAGCAGCGTGCTCAGAGCCTGGCACAGCTCCAGGAGGAGTTCTCGGTACGAGGGTGGGTGCACAGGTGGAGGGGGCATTGGGCATCTCCTGTTTGCCCGCTCCTTGTGTACGTGGAAAGCCTTCCTGTGCTGATCTGTGAGGTGTCCCACCCCACTGGGGTGTGGATGGAGCTCACGTCAGCTCTGGTGATGCTGTGGGACAGCTGTGCCTGGTGAGGGGGCACACGCAGCACCGAGGGGTGGGTCCTCAAAGCTGCTCTCCCTTGGTGCAGAAAATCCCACCCAACTTCATCAGCCCAGAGGAGCTGGAGATCCCTGGACACGCCTCCAAGGACCGGTACAAAACCATCCTCCCCAGTACGTGTGTCCCTTCATCTCATGTTCCCCCATGTGCAGGGAGATGTCCGTGGTGTGAGTGTCCCCAGGATGTCCCGCTGTCCCTGCTGCACTGGTTCCTGCTGCTGGCAGCCACCTTGCAGGGGTGTGTGCCCGGCAATGGGGCGGTTTGTGGGGACCTCCGTGGGGCATATGGGATGTTGCAGCTCAGCCTGGGCCACTCCCAGCTGTGTGCAGCACTGCACATCCCAAGGGAGAGGTGTAAAGGCTGAGGGCATTGTCAGAGGAATAGTTTGGGTCTTCTCCATGCACTGAGGGAAGGCTGTGGGGGGTTGGTGCCGGGCAGGTCAGAGCATGGCATGGAGCTCTGCAGGAGAGCGCTGCTCTGAAGGTCTCTGATCTGTCTTTCAGATCCTGAGAGCCGGGTGTGTCTCAGGAGGGCAGGGAACCAGGAGGAAGACGGCTACATCAACGCCAACTACATCACGGTGAGTGCACTGCACTGCCCGCCTGGGGGGTCCCACATCTCGTGGTGCTGCAGGGATGGGGGTGTCAGAGCTCTTGGGGGATGTGCCCTGGGCTCTGGGACCCAGCTCAGGCTGGTTTACATTTAGCAGTGTGATTTCTGGGTGAGCAGAGCAATCCCTCACAGATACTTCTCCATCTCATCTCCACGCACTGGTCTGCTGCCACGTGCAGGAAGCAAGCTGTGCCAACACTGCATCCCTGCCTGGTGCCAACACACCCAGGAACTGCCTCTCCCCTCTGGGGATTTTTTTCAATACCCAAGAAAGGAAAAAGGGGCAATCATGACTCATCTCCAGCATCCAATGGGGTCCCCAGACCCAAAGTGACCATTGGTGTCATCACAGCAATAACCTGGGGATGCTGGGATGGATTATGAGCACACAGGGCTTGTTCCTGGTTTGCTGGGCTAGGAGGACAGAGAGGACTCCTGGCAGCCCCTGGTTGGGTCTGTGGAAGGATTTCAAGGGCAGGTTTAGGAGGAAATAGGCAGTGTAGCTCAGGCTCTTCCCTGCAGAGGACAAGCTGCGCTGTGGGGCTGAGGTGCAGGCCAGGTGCCCCTGTCCCTGAAGGGTTGTGTGCTCAGCAGGGCTATGCAGGACGTCCCCGGGAGTACATTGCCACCCAGGGGCCCATGCTGAACACCGTGACTGATTTCTGGGAGATGGTGTGGCAGGAGGAAGCACCCCTCATCGTCATGATAACCAAGCTCCAGGAGCGCAAGGAGGTACTGCTGTCCCTGCTCCATAGCACCCCGACCTGGAGGGGGTGGGGAGGGAGAATAATGACATCATTGGGATGGTGTGAGACCAAATGTAGGGCTGAGCTCTCTCTGCTTTTCTCTCAGGGGGTACCTTCTTGGAGAAGAGTCCCTGGGCTGCAACTTTGACCCCGTCCAGCAAAGCCTCCCCTTCTCTATCAAATTCACTTGCTCTGGATGTGCTTTGCCAAATAAATAATAGAATAAAAAGAAACAGGGCAGCCCCTGGGAGCTCCCAGATGCAGATCCAGCTGGGAACTGTGCCTTGAGGTGCACAGCTGCACTGCACTTCGCTGGGATTGCTGGCTCCATGCTCCAGAAGCAGGGGGAGCTCACACACTCTCACCTGGCCCTGATTTTTTGTCCCTTTGCTCCCTGGCTGCTGCAGCATCCCTCAGGGTACTTACCTGCACCATTCACCTAGATCTAGCAGGACATGGGTGGACAGAGATGTAGTTCCCCAAGGGCTGAAAACCGCATGGCAGGGCGTGGGGAAAGTGTGCAGGGGAAGCAGGTGTTGAAAGTGGGATCTGTCCTTCCTCACCTTCCCTTTCTATCAGTCCACTCCCCCAAACCTCCCAAAAGCGATGAGCAAAGGACAGCCAAGAACACAATGCATACTCAGAGCATCTCTGCAGCCACCAACACTGCTTTCTTCCTGCAGAAATGTGTCCACTATTGGCCTGAGAAGGAGGGTACATATGGCCCCTTCACCATCCGTGTGCAGGGGGTGAGCGAGTGTGCAGAGTACGTGGTCCGGAACCTGTCCATCCAGGTGGGTGCACCTGGCAGGGTCCTGAAACACTCAGGCTCTGTAGGAGGAGGGGTCTGCAGAGCTCTGTCTGCCCAGTGAGGTTTGCAGGGAGCAAGACTTGTGCAGAACAAGCCTCGGGTGGGGACAGAGGGGTGTCAGCATGGAGACTGAGGAGGGGGCCTGGCCATGACCAGAACTCTTCCCAGCAGATCACCTGAACACACAGAAGTGTCCCTGGCTCCGTGGGTCTCTGGCAGAGGCTCAGTGAGTCAGGAGGAGAGCAGATGAGATGGGCACAGACTGGGCACACAGTATGGGAACGTCTTGATCTGGCCCCACCTGACGATCCTTATTTCTCTTTCTTCTGTGCTGGAAAAGTTGGAAGGTGAATGCCGCCACGTCAGACACATCCTCTTCCCTTCCTGGCCAGACCAGCAGACTCCCGAGTCAGCCAAGCCCCTGCTGCACTTGGTGTCCAAGGTGGAAGAGACTCTGCAGGCTGCAGCCAGCCCAGGGCCCATTGTTGTGCACTGCAGGTAAGTGTCCAGCCCTTACCCGTGTCCCTCACTTTGGGGTCACGCTCACCCACAACCGTTCTCCATGCAGAAATCCCAGGGCACAGCAAACTCCTAGCAGGTATCCCCAGCAGAGGACAGGGACACAGACTGGTTTTGTGCTTCCAGAGTGGTTCCAATTGGGCTGGCAGCATGGCAAGGACCACTTGTGGTGGCAGAATGGGGCCAGTCTGAGAAAGCTGGGACTGGGACATCTGCATCCCTGTAGGAATGAATCGGGGCAGCAGAGCAGCCAGGGAGCACATCCAGCTCGGATTGCTGTGGGTGCTCAGCACAGCTGTGTCCACCTGCAGCGCAGGCATCGGCCGGACGGGCTGCTTCATCGCTACCAGGATCGGCTGCCAGCAGCTGAAGGACAAGGGACATGTGGACATCCTGGGAATCGTGTGCCGCCTCCGCATTGACAGGTTGGTGCTTGGGCAGGTGACCCTGGAGGATGCTGCCAGGTGCAGGAGGGACGCGGGAGGGCACGGGGAGGAACATCCCAAGGAGGCATGGAGGTGATCTGGGACAGAAGGTGGAAGGGTTTCTGAAAGAAAACACGTCCAGCACTCCTTGAGGAGCTCCGGGTGCATGCAGACAGGGTGGGTGACACAGGAGTGTCTGTGCCATGGGAGCGGGGCTGGGGTTTTGGTGAGCGTCAGCATTTCCCTTGCAGAGGCGGGATGATCCAGACCAGTGAGCAGTACCAGTTTCTCCACCACACACTAGCCCTGTATGCATCCCAGCTGCCAGAAGCAGGGAGCCACTAGCACCGGGCTCCACTGCTCGCTGCCTCGCTCTGAACCCCCCCAGAGCCAAACCGGGGGGCAACTCTGCTGAACCCGCTCCTGCTGCACCCAGCCATGAGCCCGAGCCTCCCAGAGGCTGCACAAAGCCATCGGGACCGTGGCCTCAGGGCAAGCAGGGTTTGGGGTTTGCACAGGGCATGGGGCAGGACAATGCAGAAGAGCAAGCTGCACGGAGGGGCTGCTGCCCAGCGATCTGCCCACGAGGAGCACACAGAGCCTCTCCTCCAGCTGCTCATCATCTGCAGGCAGAAGCTGGCACACGCAGGCCTTGTTCCCTGCACACTCCATGATGCTCTGCTTGCTAAAGACACACCTGGAGGGTTTAGCACTGCTGGTTGCCTTCGTTACACAGCCTGCTTTCCTCTCTGCCTTCAGCCATCGCCTTCCCACCAGCCTTAAAGTAGGGGATACTCCTGAGTGTGCTGGCACTTCTGCAAGCAATGTGCTCCGAACTGCAACCCTGCTTTGTCACATGGGGGTGGGGCTTTATGTTCTTGGGTTGTTTGGTTTTGGTTTTTTGTTGGAATTGGAGCAAAATAATACACCCATTCCGTTGTTTCTATTTCACTGTGTAAATAGAAAAGGTTCATCGTTGACTCTGTGGCTCTCCTGTCTTGTCAGCAGCCCAGGAAGAGAGGGAATCTCTCTGTGTGTCCCCCGCAGTACCTCTGCATCCTCTCCCTGCAATTCCTACATTTTCAGGGGGAGAATGGAAGAGTGGTGCTGAGCTAACACAGCAGAGCGGAGCAGGCTGTGGCACGGCCCTTCCTCGTGCTCTCATCCAGCAGGACCTGCAACGTGTCTCCTGCTCCCAGATGCATACCAAGAGAAGAGCAGCCAGGGCAGGAGCTGTGCAGAGCTTTTCCTGAGGCAAACAGGGACCCGTGGCTGGGGGGATGTTGTCACCCCTCTCAGATTTCCTATCGGGGCTGGGAGTTTTGCCAGATGAGCTCTCTGATGCTGATCACAATCAGTTCTGCAGTTTTCCTGTCTCTCGATCTCAATTTCTACCCACTCAATCTGTTCGAGGCACTTATCAGCCATTACCAGGGCTCTATCTGGGTATCTCACAATCCTCCCTGTATTTATTCCCACAGCACTCCTCCAGGCCATGCTGAGCTATCACTGCGCTATTGCAAAACACCATCTCATGGCTCCTGCATTGTCAGGGGTGAAGTCAGGTGTTCTGTCTGCTCTGGCTGTGTCAGAGTATGTCCTGGGAAACTGTGGTGCGCCCAGCATGCAAAGGAAACGAATCACTCCAAAATCTCACACAGAAAGGAGGTCATGTTCCCTTGTGTCCTGGGCTGATATAAATTCTCTGAGGTTGGGCAGAGCGTTCAGCAGGGCTGAGATTGCTCCTCATTCATCTCCCATGAAAAAAGGACATGGACACAGCTGCCTTTGTCCTTCACATGGCACCTCTTGCTTTGCTGGAGGGGCAGGGAGCTGCGGCCCCGAGGGCACTCCCACACTTGTCAGAAGAACAGGACACGGGGACAGGATGTGCCCACGTCCACTGTTCTGTGCACTCAGTAACTCCCAGGGAAGCAATATAACTGCGGACAAGCTTCCCATCAGCATCTGTGTGGACTCTGACCAGGAAGGAGAAATGCTGAGGCACACTGACACTCCAGGGGAGCTCACGGAGGCCCTGCAGTGTCCCTCAGGTCCAATAGTGGCAGCACCCAGAGGACGAGGTGCACCAGCAGCACCCACTCAGCACCAGAGGGACGGGTTCACCTGGTGGCTGAGAGCGCTGGGGACACTGAGAGCCGTGGTTATGGTCACTCCGTGCAAGAAAAGGATCTTATTTTGCTCAGCTGCTCATGGGGTGGGGATGGACTCTCCCAGGTCCTCTCTCTGCTGTGTTTCGTGTGAGCACTGCACTGACAACACGTGCTCTCATGCTACCTCTAACAGCCTGAGCGCTGCGGGCACTGTGGGTGGGACGCCCCAAACCGGCACAGGGACATTCTCAGGGCTGAAATCTGTTAATAAACATCTTCAGGCAGAAATCGCACACAAGAGCTGGGAGACGCTGAATTTTTCACCGGTGTGAGGAAGAGCCACACGGGGTTAACGACAGAAAGCAACGAGTCTGCTGCTTCTTTAGGGCCCCAATTCGAGAGCGTGGGGATCTGAACCGCAGCATCTCTGAAAACAAAATGGTTTCTGTCCCTGCAGAACGAGGCGGCTTCCCCGCCACGCACAGCACGCGACGGGAACCGCTCCGCACCCTGAGCCGCCCCGCGGTACCCGCCGCACATCCAGCGCAGCTCAGCTGTTATCTTCCGTGCACGCGTGGCCCAGCAGCACGGAGCTGCGGCTCGCCCGTGGGAGCGACCTCGGCACGTGGGCTCTCCCCCGCGGAGATGAACGCTCTGCTCCCCCGGGTCCCGCACAGGGCTCAGAGTCACAGAACCGGAGCGCACTCTGAGCCGGGAGGGCCCGCTCGGACCGCCGGACCCGAGGGACCCTCAGCGGACCCGGTTTTTCCCATCGTGTCACGCGCCGCGTGGAGCGGCGTGCGGGGCCGCCGAGTCACGTGGTCAGGCCCCGGCCGCGCCTCGGGTCCTCCCGGCCGGCAGGGGGCGCCGTGAGCGGAGCGAGCAGCGCGGGCCCCACCCGGCGCGGTGCGGCAGGCGGCGCGCGGACAATAC
>VXAB01015353.1:0-11041 GCA_013399175.1 Odontophorus gujanensis | reverse complement strand
CAGGTGGGGAAACTGAGGCAGGGGAGCAGTGAATGCACTGTCGGCGCCGTAATGGGATCAATAGCAATTGTTTCACCCACGCACCCAGTGTAGTGCCTGACCCCACTGGTACCAGTCCCCGGCCCTACCCAGGTGCTCCAGCCATGGGTTGGGCTGCGGTGGGCGGGTAAGGGCACCCAGTGCCAGGAACACAGCTAGGCTGTCAGGGAGCTTCTCTGAGGGCCATTATTGGGGTTGTGCCTCCCGTTGGCACTGCTACTTGGGTTGGGATCCCCCCAGGGTGGGCACATATGTTCCCAGTTGGGACCGTGAGAGCAGCAGAGGGCAGGACACACTCTCAGCCCTACAAAAAAGGGGACATGAAGATTTGGGGTGCAAGGCACATAGGGACACTGTGCCCACTCGGGTGGCACGTGGCACGTGTCCTGGCCCCTGGCACTGCCCCCTATGCTCATTGTGCCCATCCTCCCTGCCGAGCTGGAGGCACCGGTCCCACACTGCAGGCACTGCCAAGGGCTTGGTTGCTTGGTTTCTGCCTCGCTCCCCCTGCCATGACCTGAATGCCAAGCGCCAGAGGTTGGCTGGGCACAAAGAGAGGCTTCAGGGCCACGGGGCCCTTGCCAGGCTCCCACGTTGGGGTGACGTGAGCCCCATGCCAATGCACGCCCGCCCGCTGTGCCGCACGTGGCTGCCCCACAGCCCCTGTCCCAGCACAGTGCCTGGCAGAGGGGCCGTGGCACGGGTGGGCACCGTGCTTGGCACGTGCCGGCTCAAGTGGAGATGGCATAAAGGTGCATTTCTCATGGGGCACTGCCCAGATCCCTCTGCTCAGGAGCAGAATGCAGCCAGTGTGGCGCTGGGTGGGTTCCCTGATGTCTGATACCTGGGTTGGGTCCGGCGATGGGAGGGGAGAGGGAGGGCACAGCCGTGTCCATCGCTAACCCCAAAATCTGGGCACGGCCCTATGGAAATGTGCTGGAGGCTGCAGCTCAGCCTCCTCGGGGGCCACATTGAGCATCGCGTGCCAGAGGAGGGCCCTGGCCCTGCACGGTGCCTGGCGTTCAAAGGCTCCCTTCGGGCGAAGCTTGTTTCCTCTGGAAGAACAAACGGCCCCGCACCCCAGGAGCTCTGTTGTTCTGCCAAGAGCCTGCCTCCCCCCAGCCCTATAGCCCCCCCTCGTTCAGGATGGGGGTACCCCCAGGCTGAGAGCCCCCCCCATGCTCCCTGCTGGGGGGCTGGCACGCTGCCCCATGGGTCCCCAGCAAGATGACCCTATAGTTGGAAGGGGTCCAACCTGGTGTGTGTGGGGGTTATACTCCTGTTAGCCCCACAGATGCACCAACCTCACTTAAAACGAGGAAAGGAGCTGTGGCACCCCATGTTGCAATCCCACAGACCGGGCATGAGGTGCCCCACAGCAGAGCCCAGCTGCCGGTGAGGGCCAGCAGTACATTCTGCCTTCCTCCTCCTCCTCCTCCTCCCGCTTGGGTTATTTTTCCACAAAGGCCTTTTGAAACACAAACAGCCCCGGGACTCCAGCCTCCGCCGTGAAGCAGCTGAACAATCACAGTGCCGGGCGGGCAGGGAGCGGGCACGGGGCGGGGGGGCTGCCGGGGGGCACTCAGGGACATGGGCCCGGGATGAGGTCTGTATTTTGGGACCAGGTTCCTGTGCCATGCCCCCAAGGCTGCACCAGGCAGTGGTGCCCGCTGAACTCCGGCGATGCGGTGTGCAGGGCAGCTGCTGGCATCGGCGCTGCCGTGTCCCCATGCCACCCTGTCCCATGGTGGATGGGGCACTGAGCAGCCTGGCAGCGGTACCCACAGCCCTGGTGCATGGTGCCAGATGACCTCTCCGGAGAGTTTTAAAGGTGGGGGACATGGGGAGCTGGGACCTCTGCTCTTGGGCAGACGGAGAGGCTGGGGGGTTCTGTGTCACGCTGCCCGTCTTAGCTGGGATCTAATCGGCTCCATGGTGAACAAGGGCAGTTTGTCAAGCTTAATCCTCTCCCCCTGGAGGTCCTTTGGTCGCCTGGCACATGGGGGGTCACGGAGGGGTGGCAGGGACTCTGGGCACCCTTAGCACCAGGTGGTTCCCACAGGCACCTGCTCCATGCAGGCTGTGGCTGGAGCTTGAGTCTGGCAGGAGCTGGTGGCACTGGGGAGGGCACCCGCCCTCCTGCTTGGCACTGGGGTGGCTTCTAGAAGCCAAGCACGAGGCAGCGGGATGGGTGCCCGTGCCCAGCCTCACCTGCGTGGGTGGCTTCAGGAGCCCCGAGGCCACGGGGATGGGCAACCCAAGGTGTGGGGAGGGCAAAGTCTGCTGGCACCCCAGGGCTGCCCTGATGCCAACCTCATGCCTCTGCCCTCCTGCGGTAAGGGAGCTTGGGAAGAGGATGCAGAGGGCACCCAGTACACAGGGCCACGGTGCCATGTGCTGGCTGGGCACACTCTGCTCAAGGCTTCGCAAACCCTACAGCTGAGGGTGCCCAGCAGTGCTCAGCCCCTTCCCTGGCCTGCCTGAAGGCCTTTGCCAGGGCAAAGTACCCGTTTACTGAGCCACACCGGGCAGCGGCCCAAGCAGAGACCGCATAGAAGTACCTTTGCCCGAGATGTCAGAGTGCTGTGGGCAACGGAGGGGCTGCGGGCACAGCGGGGACGGAGGACACCTCGAGGTGACAGTAGGGAGGCCCTGAAGGTGACAATCATAAACATGGGGCTAAGGTTGCAGGCGGGGGAGATACGCTATCTTGGGGACAGAGAGCCGGGGCTGGGCATAGTGTGGGGGGTAAAGGGTGCCTGGGTGATACGGGGCACCCGTGAGGGGTCACGCCCCTTTTTGCTGAGTGCGGGCTGCTGGACGGAGGCGCGCCCGAGGGTCCCACCTCGGGGTTGGGGGCTCCGATGGGTTTCCCTACTGCTGCGGGGCTGCGCGGACCGGCCCCCAGCGGCCCCCAGACGGAGACAGCCCCCAAAGCTCGGAGGATGCTGCGGCGCGGGGCAGGTGTCACGGGCACTGCCCCCTCGCAGAGCTCCTGGAAGGAGGGATCATCCCAAAACCGCCCCTCTCCCCTCGACGTGCTACAGACCCCGGTTCCCCCCCGCCGTGCCCGGTCCCGACGGCACTCACCAGCGTCTGCTCGTACTGCAGCGCCCGCTGCTCCGCGCTCTCGGCGGAGGCCATGGTGCTGCCGGTGCTCCCGGTGCTCCTGGCCGTCCCGGTGCCGGTGCCTGCGGCGGCAGCAGCTCCGCCCGGGGCCGTGCGGGGCGGACCCGGGGCACTGCCCGGGGGAGGGCCCGGCCGCGCTCCGCCTCCTCCGCTCCGACGGCGGCACCCGGCACCGGGCACGGACCGAGGAGACGCGGGGCGGGGGTCGCTCAGAGCTCTCCGGCCGAGGTGGCCCTGCGGACGCGTGTTTCCGTCCACGGGCACTCGGCGGGGGCTGACAGCAGCGTTGGTGAAGGGTTTGGGGTTTGAGCGGAGAGCAGCGTGCCCACGCCAAGCTGTAGGGTCAGGGTTAGGGAAAGGAGTGCCCGATGTCTTGGCACCGCCAGCAAAGAAACGGGAACCGGGAACGCGCACAGGTCGCGGGCACCCCAGCACCACGGGCACCCATCGGAGGTGCCTGGAGAACATCCTTACCGTGACACCGCCAGCGCTACAATGGGGTCCCAGACCACGCTCTTTGCTGCCGGGCAGCAGCGGCTCAGCCCTCTCCGGCGGGGCACAGGAGTACAGTTTGGCACCGGTGCTCCTGGGGCGAAGCACTGCGGCATGGCACAGTGGCTGCTCTCCCTCGGGGGCTGTCGGCATCTCCATCTCCATCTCACCACCGTGAAGGGCTCAGGAGCAGCGGGGGCTGTCAGAAGGACCGAGCTCGATCTCTCCCCGCTGGCACAGCATGGCACGCTTGGTGAAGATGGAGCTGTGGCACTGCCGGGCTGGTGGTGTGGGACCAGGAACGGGCTGGTTTGCACTGCCCAGGTGCCGCCCTCCACTTTGACGCTGGCACCCCCAAGGGTGGGTGACAATGGCCGGGGACGGGGCTGGGGTTTGCCCTGCACCAGCCTGGGAGGGTTCATTGCCGGCCGTGAACCAGTTTGCGGCAGGCAGGCGATACATGAACCCCCACTTATTGTTTCCACGGGCACCGAGTCCCCTCCTCACGCGTCAGCTCCTGGCACTGCCCCACGCATCCGGACAGAGCCCCATGCCAGGACACACGAGCTGCTGCCAGCGGGCCACTGGAAGCAAGGTCACCACCGGCACTGCCACCCCGCTGGCCATGGCACCGCATGGGCACACGTGCAGGGGCTGGGACACTCACTTGCTGACACCAAGGACTGCCCACCAGAAATGCCCCAGTGCCATCCTCCTAGTGCCCTGCTGCCAGTCCCTGGTGTCAGGACACCAGTGCCGGTACAACCCAGTGTCACTGCGGTACAGTCCCAGCATAGGCTAACACTGCCTAGCATCGCTGTGCCAGTGCACCCAGTGCCACCCCAGCAGAGGCCAGTGGTACTTTCCCTGGCTTACGGCCCAACCCTGACATGTCTGTGCCATAATGGAGCTGCTGGGCTGAGTGCTGTACCCACCCTGGCATCATATCCTCAGCCACGGGAGCTGCTTAGGTTCACCCCAGCCCCACTCCAATCCCCTCCAGTGCCACCCTGCAGCTCTCCATTCCATGTAGATGCCCCATGCCTCCAAGATCCCACATCCCCAGCCACAGGGCCTGAGCATCCCCAAACCCAGCAGCACCAGCACCCATGAACATGTGATACAAAGGAGAGGAGTAGGCAATACCTCTGTCTTTAATAAATACATCGGGACCCCCGTCCCTATAAATTACACATCGAGCCCAGCTGAGCTGGGGCGGGCACAGCAAGGCGGGGGTGAGAGGAATTTTACACTATGTACAAGGCGGGCATGGTGCCTGCTGCACCCACCAGCCGAAAGCTCACAGGTGGGGGTAGTGTGGGGTGCCCCGGCTCCCCCAGCCCCGCTGCTGGCTACCAGGATGGGCCGGCACCGTGGCCATGCCCAGTTGCGGTGCCTTCCCCGTCCCTGCTCCTCTGTGCCCTGTGCCCAGCCCCAGAGGGGCGATGGGGCTCTGTAGGGCCACCCGGCATCACCGCGTTCTTGAGCTGCGCTCACTGCTCAGCGGCTCCATGCCTCTGCTGTGGCTTCGTGGATCTTTTCTGGGGGTGCATCCGGGGCTGTGGAGGGGAAATGGGGTGAAATGAAGGCATGGAGGGTTTGCGGGTGGGTGCCAGTCCCCAGAGGGGTGTAGGAATGCTGATGTGTCCAGCAGCGCCCGCTCACCGCGGCACTTGGAACAGCAGGGGTTGTCCCTCCTGGTGGGGCTGGCACAGGAACCTGGTGGGCACTCCTGGCGCTGGCAGTGCGTCTCTCCCGACTGTGAGGCACAAACAGGGCTGGGGCATGGGGGTGCCTGCACCACCAGCCCAGCTTTGCGCTCACCCACCCCCACAAGGGTATCTCCACACACCCAGCACACTCACCACACACCAGCACAGGATGCACTTCATCTCCCCGAAGGGTGGCACCGAGGGGTGCCAGCTCTCATTGTTGAGGTACCAGCGGCGCCCAAAGCGGCACGCACGGGGTCCGTCTGCCTGCATGCCATCAGCCAGCTCAGGGACGCTCTTCTCAGGGGCTGCAGAGAGGGCACAGGGAAGCTGTGTGGTCACAGAGTGTGGGTGGCACAGGAGAAAAAGGGGGAGTGGGCTGCAGGTACCTGGGCACTGCTTGCAGCAGTCGGAGGGATTGGCACGCACTGGGTTGGCACAGGTGAGGCGTGGGCACTGCACCTTCTCACAGTGCACTTCGCCTGTGGTGCCCTGTGGGGAGCGTGCACAGTGCTCAGGGGGGACACCAGAGCTCCCCTGCTTTGAGATCCCCAACACTCACCTTGCAGGTGCAGATGGCACATTTGATGAGGCCAAAGGGTGGCACAACAGGGTGCCAGCGGGTGCCAGAGCCTCGCCATGTCTTGTCCCCATCAAAGTAGCAGCCTGAAAGGGGAGGAGGTGGGCACAGCATCCATGTGATGGCTGAGATGCCCTCAGCCTGTGTCCAGGGAACTCACCCTCACTGCTGTCCCGTGCCCGTTCCAGCTTCAGCTCCTCCTGCTCAGTCTTCTTCTCTGCAGGGATCAGGGAGGGCTTGTTCAGGGTACCAGAGTGGGACTCCCACCTTGTACCCATGGATACACTGCCCACAGCCCCCGCTCCTTCCTGCCCCACATTCCCCAGGAGCTCCTCGTGCCCCCACACCTTCACAGATGGGGCAACACAGCTCCTCGGGGTGCACCTGGCGGGTACAGTTGAGGGGCTGGCACAGGATGGGGTCACAGATCACCGTGCGCTTCTGGGAATGGCAGGCACGTGGCTCATTGAAGGATCCACCACCAATGGGGCCACCCCCAGCTCACCCCTATAACCCCATACCTGGCAGCTGCAGATGGAGCACTTCTTGTCATAGTCGGGTGCCCAGCGGGTGCCATGTGCACGGTGCTGCCCCTCGAAGAAGCAGGAGTTGGGGTCCTTCTTCAGCTGCTCCACATCCCTGCCCTTGAGGCTCTCAGAGAGCTCAGTCTCCCCAGTGGACAGGCGGCCCCCCCCTCCCTGGCAGCGGTTGGGGATGTGCACCTGAAGGGAGGCAGTGGGTTGGCACTACGGGCACCCCACTGAGCATCCTACTTGGCCGTGCCCCTGCTTGGTGGCACCATGGCTGGTGGAGCACACGGCTGTGGGTTCATGCATCCCCATGCTGTCCCCTTCCCAGTGCCAATCACTGGGGATGTGTCAGGAGCACCTACCCATCCCCGCATCTCCCCACGGGGGTGTGCTTTGGTGCTGACTTGCAGGAACGCGGTGCCCTGTGCCAGGTGCTGCAGCAGCTCAGCATCCAGGTCCTTCACCACCCCCTGAGCCTGCAGGGTGAGGAGGACATGGGGACATGAGGACCGTCCCAAGCCCTGCAGTGATACCTGGAGGTTCCTGCTGTGCACCCTCCTCACCTCAGTACCATAGAAGCCTTTGAGCATCCGCTTGTGCAGGTGTGGCCGTGCACCCATCTCGCCCAGCTCGGCCACGCCGTGCAGCTGGGCACTGACTGTGCCATCAGCCGGGCGGCCCAGCCCTGCCACCGTGATCTCGTAGTGCAGGTGGCAGTGCTCATCCAGTGACAGCCACGCGTGTCCCCCAGCCCCGCTGCTCACTGGGGGGGACACCAGCTGCCCCGCCAGCGGCACCGGCATCTCTGCACACAGAGAGGGGTGGTGGGAGGTGACGGGTGGGGGGCTACACCTCTGCTCCCCGTCACTCCCCTGTGTACCTGTGTAGCGCGCCAGGAGCCCGCTGTAGGGCAGGGAGATGACCTGGCCCCGCAGCTCACCCTCTGCCCAGTCCTTGGTGGCCACGTTGAGGAAAAGCTCGTTCTGCAGCAGCATGTGTGCATGGCGGGCGCTGGGGCTGTGCCACACTCCCTGAGCCTGGCGTGGGATGGGGAGAACACACACGTGGGGTTGTGCCCACCGTGCCCATGCCAACGTCGGGCCGTGCCAGCAGCACTCACCAGCCCATCCCTGTAGCTGGGTGTCATATCGAAGAGGACGTTCCTCTTGTTCTTCCGCCGTGGTTTGGTCTCCAGTGTGACCCCCACCACCTCACTGGCCGTGCCCACCACCCGCACCTGCAGGCAAGGCACGGATGGGCAGCAATAGGGTGACCTGCAGGGTGCAGCACCGAGCCTGGTGCTGTGCCTGCCCCCATTACCTGGTACTCCAGTGTGCCATTCTCATGCAGCGCCAGCTTGGCTGAGCCCACCGCCCCTGTCTTGGTGGGCTGCAATGCGTCTGCGCCGCACAGCACGCTTTGGATGGCTGCACCCAGGCACAGAGAATGGAGGTAAGGGTGAGGACGAGGTGGGAGCAATGCCACCCCCACACCCTGCTGTGCCCTGCTCACTGTCACAGCTGCGGCGGGCAGTAATGGTGCCCTCCAGCTGGCGTGGGTGCCGGCCCTCGGTGTCAGCCACGATGCGGAGCTGTCCCTGCGCCAACCACTGCAGCTCATGGGCGGACAGGTCACTCAGCACCTCTGCAAAGTCAGGGTCCTGGGGGCACAGTGCCACGGATTGGCATAGGTAAGGGAGGGACTGGAATACCTGAGGCATGGGGATGGGGATGGCTGTACCTCCGCAGTGATGTTGGCATGGACCTCGCGTAGCGTCTGGCCCTGGTGCAGGATGCGGACCCGCAGCGGTACCCAGGGGGACTCTGAGCATGGCAGAGGGGTTGGGGCTTCAGGGTGGTGACTGGGCATGAGGCTGTGCCTGCTCTCCCCAAACCTGCCCTTCTGCAACCTCACATCCTCGCACAACCCCCACAACCTCCCACCCACCCCAATGCACCTCCAGCCCACTGCACCCCCACACACCCTGTGCCCCAAATGCTATCCCCTATTCATGCACACCCCAAATCCCGCTGCACACAGACATCCTGACCCCACACTTCCCAGCAGACGCATACCAGGCACCCCCTGAGCCCCCCCTGGTGTTGCCATCCCCTGCAGGTGCCCATGCCCTCCCTCACCCCCGGCGCTGGGCTCCAGCAGCCCACGGGCCATGAGGATGAAGTGCAGGTTGTTCTCGGTGTCGCTCAGTGTCAGCATGGCCATGCCCCCGACCCCCAGGTGTGCGGGGTCTGATGAGGTCAGGATGGCACCGAATGTCTCTGTGTGGGGAGAGGGGTTTGAGGGGCACCCCAAAGGAATCCTCCTCAGGGGGGTAAGATGGATGGAGGGTACCTGGGGGGGTGATCTTACCTGCAAACAGCGCACGGTGCTTGAGGATGTGGCCGTGCACCTCTCCAAAGGGCTGTGCACGGGTGACAAGGGACACGCGGAGCTGTTCCGCACGCAGCAGCTGTATGTTGGCTTTGGACACCGTCCTCCACATCCCACACAGCTGCGGGCAAAGCAGAGACGGGCATGGGGCACCAACATCAGGGTGCTGTGTCCCACACCCTGCCCTCCCTACCCCTCTCACCATGCCGTCCTCAGGGGCTGCACTCTTCTGCACTGGGTGCTCGAACAGCACGGTGCCCTCAGGGTCACTGAAACGCACCCGGCTCGGCCGGCCCAGCCTGCGGGCATTGGGGGCTGAGCAGGGACCCCTGGGCCATGCGCCTGGCACCGGCTCCATGTAGTCCCAGGGGGGTATGGAGCAGGGTGCCAGCTGGTGTAGGTGTCCAGGGGTCCCCAGGCTGGCACCGTGTGGGAGGAGGTGCACATTTGGGAAGGACGGAGGGGAGCTGTGCGCTCAGCCTGGTTGTAAATTAGGAGCATTTTCAGCTCCTTTTGGCTCCCCCTGGTTGGAGCTGGAAATTAGTCACCACTTTACTATGCAAAGGGGCCTGGAAGCGAGGAGGAGCAGAAGCAAACCGAGTGGGAAGGAGAGAGGGAGAGAGAAACCGACAGCGGGCACCCGGGGAGGGCATGGATTTAGGGTGGTGCTCATGAGTTGTGCCATAGTGTGGCCCAGTGCCTGGGTCCCACTGCACCAACAGCCCCCTCCCCAAATCTCACCATGCTGTGATAGCACTGGGGGCATGCAGTGGGGAAACAGAGGCACGAGCGGCATCGCATCCCCAACTTTTAGGGTTTCAGGCTGTGCTCACCGCTCGTAGCTGATGGAGAAGAGCAGGTAGGAGCGCAGCAGGGTGAAGCGAGCCTTGGCCACCGCGTTGGATGTGGGGTGCCACGGCTCGGGGCCGCTCGTCAGCAGGGCCACAAATTCTACAAGGGATGGCAGTGGTTACTACAGGAGCACGGAGAGGCCCCGTGCTGCTCTCCCTGCCTGGGCTCACCCGTGCGGGCATCGTCGCGTGCCAAACCCTCGGAGTTGAGGTAGGAGCGGTCATTGTACGGCTTGTCCAGCTCATCCTCCTTGTCTTGGAAGTACTCGAAGGTGTCGAAGTGCGGCTCGGAGCTCTTCTCTGGGAGTCCGGGCAAGGCTGGTGTGGGGGTCACAGAGGGGAGATGGTTGTGGCACAGGTAACGCTGACACCAAGGAGACCCTTTTGGGTGTGCTCCATGCCCCCTGTCCCATGCTGAGCCCAGTAGTGGGTGACAGCACTGTGCTCACCTTTGGGACAGGTGTGACAGCAGTGCCCGGGCAGCAGCGTGGCACGGGGGCAAGTGGGCACAGGGCAATCCTGCTTCATGTTCTTGCAGTTCACTTTCCCCACTGGCTTCCCTCGTCGATTCCTCTGCTGGGGTGGTGAGAACAGTGCCAAATGGTGCCAAACTGTGCCACGGATACAGGTAACCCCAACACCCAGCCCCAACGGGTGGCACAGCAGTGGGTACCAGTGCTCCCCTGGCACAGCCCCGATCCCTTCAGCCCATCTGCACAACCCCTGGGCCCCGCACACCTTGCACAGCTCTCAGCTGTCTGTACGGCAGCCAAATCCTGGCCCCCATCCCCCTGCCCAGCTGTGCGCGGCCCCTCCAGCCCTGGCCTCGGGGGGCTGCTGGAGGGAGGGGGCCATCTCCGAGGAGGGGAGGGAGGAGAATGAAGCGTGAGCCTTAAACACTCAGCTGCCGGGGGCACCCAGGTGTGGGGCCGGCTGGAGAAATCCTCGCTGTCCTTTCCCTTGGGGCGGGGGTATTGAAGGAAGGGGTGATCCCCCATCCCCAGCAGGGCCCCATGTTGAGGGATCCCCTCTCCCGGCAGGGTAAGGGGGAGGCACTCACCGTCTCGCAATGGCAGATCACGCACCGCATCACCCCGAAGGGCTCCCCCAGGTCGGGGTGCCACGTCTCCTCCAGTGCATAGAAATGCCCCCCGAAGGCACAACCTGCAGACGAACCCCCCCCCATCATCGGAACCCCCCCCGAGAAAAAAAGCCACCTCCGGGCCGCGGGCACCCCCCTGCTGCAGCCCCGATGGGGCGGACAGCGGCCGGCACCGCCCCGTCGGGTACGGAGCCGGTTATTGGGACCGAGCGGCG
>VXAB01015351.1:0-10447 GCA_013399175.1 Odontophorus gujanensis | reverse complement strand
GGGCACTGGGGTGGGGGGACAGCGGGGGACATGGGATGATGGAGTGCCCTCCTGCAGGCAGCGGTACCGCCGCATGAGGCACACGCTCATCAAGTTCAGGTCGCTGGTGCACATCTATGTGAACCGACGGCGGTACCTCAAGGTGAGGGGGGCAACGGGAGCACCACCAGATCCTGGAGCCCTTCGCATTCCCAGTACAACCACCTCTTTGGTGGCGTGGGCAGGGGACACCAGGGCAAGGGCACCCTGGGGTGGTCTCATGCCTCTGGGTCTCCGTGGTGCTGGGGGCTCAGTGCAGCATCCCTGCTTGCAGAGGAAGGAAGATGCACGCCGGCGGGCGGAGGAGGAGAAAGAGAGGATGAAGAAGGGAACGGAGTGATGTTCTCATGCCCTCGCCCATCACTATGCCTCAGCACTCTGTGGTATAGGGGGTGAGAAGGAGCAGAACAGCAATGTGGCCCCATCCCTGTGCTCATGGCAGGAGCTGACGAGGAGGGAGGTGGTGGATGTGACACACCTGGAGATCCCCGCCGAGCTGATGGGGCTGCTGGAGGCCGCGGCGGGTGAGTGGGTCAGGCACGACCCCCAGCCCTCACCGCCCTCATCCTCACCCCGGGGTGTGGTGCCGGAGCTGCCGGCTGTGTGCTGCAGCTGCCCGTGAGGTGAACGCCGGCTGTGTGGTCCTGGTGCCGCCGCCGGCATTGCAGCCCGACTCCCAGCTCACCCTGCCGCTCGACATCAATGATTACTCCATGGCCAAGTACGTGCGGGGCCACTTCCAGGTAAGGGTGGCACCGACCGCCTGCCCCAGCAGGCACGGGGCTCGCGGGGGTTCTCATTGCCCTGGACATGGTGCAGCAGTTAGGTTTGGGGTCCCCGAGGTGGTGTCATGGGGTGCAAGTGGGGCCGACTGCGGGGCGGCTGCGGTGCTGCGCAGAGCCGGAGGTGCCCTCCGTCCGCCCGCCCTCCCTGTGGGTTCTGTTGTCTCCAGGGGCCGGGGGGACCCCGCTGAGGTTTTTGGAGAGAGACCCGCCGAGCCCTCCTGGACACCCGACGCGGGGCCGGGAGACCCAGGTCGCTTTGCTCCTTGGCCCTAAGCACTTTGTGTCTTTCCTCTTCCTCCTCTTCCTCTATTTACACTGTGTGTTTCCAAGTCCCCGGGATCCCCAAGAGCAGCTCATCCTTCTCTCAGCCTCCACGCTGTGCCGGCCCCGTCCCACACCCCAACCCTTTCTCAGTCCCAAAGCCTCCATCCTCAACACTCAGAGCGTCCCACTGTGTCCCTGGGTGGCAGCGGCAGGGTCCCCCAGGGGGGCAGGCAGCCACGGGTGTGGGTGTCACCGCAGGAGCCGGCCTTCGGGATGCTGACGGCCCCACTGGTGGCCCCGCTCACCCGGCTGGATGAGGAGCTGTGCCACGAGGCACTCGGCCTCTTCAAGCTGGTAGGTGGGAGAGCGCAGAGTGAGGAAGAGGAGCTGGGCTGGGAGGAAGGAGCCAGGCAGCCCCCGCCCCGCTCTACCCTTACAGATCCTGCGCTTCATGGGTGACCCGGGGCTGGGTGGCAAGCAGGAGACCCTTTTTGGCAACTACATCGTGCAGAAGGGGCTGTCAGTGCCTGGGCTGCGGGACGAGCTGCTGGCACAAGCTGCCAACCAGGTCTGGCGCAACACCAACGTCAACAACGAGGAGCGGGGCTGGCTGCTGCTGGCTGCCTGCCTCAGCGCCTTCCCCCCATCTGCTGCCTTCGACAAGTACTTGCTGAAGTGAGCTGGGGATGGGGGTGGGGTGGGGTGGGGTCCAGGTCCTTTGTGGGGATAATCTGGAATGCTCTGAGGTCCCCATGTGGTCACTTAGGATCAGCCTGGTACAAGTGTCTGAGGATGCTGCTCCCATCAGAGGTCCCCACCATGGTTCCTCAGGGTCAAGCTGACACATGTCCCCAGAGATGCTGCTCCCATGTGGGAGTGTTCTGAGGTCCCTTACAGTCTGTGTCTGGGGCTGCCACAGGGTCACCCCTCAGTAGCCTTCCTTTCCCCCACAGGTTTGTCTCTGACTACGCCTTTGCTGGCTACAAGCCGGTGTGCCAGCGCAAGCTGATGCACGCCATGGCACGGTCACAGCTGGGTGCCCGTGCTTACCCACCCTCACTGCTGGAGTGGACGGCGAACCGGCAGCAAGCCAGCATGGCACTGCAGCTCTTCTGCTTCAACGGTGTGGGGTGGCACAGAGCTGGGCTCCTGGGGGGGGGTCCCAGTGCAGGAGGGGACCTCAGGACCCACTCACCACCTTTCCCTCCCCAGGTGACCAATTCTCCTGCCCTGTGCACTCCTGGAGTACTGGTGAGGACCTGGCAGGAGATGTTCTGAAGCACAGGTACCACCGGCTTGGCTCCCCACAGCTCATCCTAAGCCATCTGGGATGACCCCCAGTCTAGGGTGGGAGCCACACTGCCCAGCTCTTGGGCACAGTGTCCCCCAGAACCAGGTCAGCCTATCCCCAGCATCCCACTGTCAGCAGGGGGCTGGCGGAGGGCTGGCGTGGGTGGTCTGTGGCCATGAAGGTGGGCACCCAATGGGCCGAGCTGGCTGGCCATGATTACGTCCTGGACCTCATCTCCGACCTGGAGCTGCTGCAGGGTTTCCCCAAGCAGAAGTCCTGCTTCCTCATCGCCTGGGACGGGGCGGGGAGCCGGGGCCATGCCAGCCGGGCGTAGGTACCCGGGTTGGGATGCGGCCCTGCAGTCAGCACAGGGCTGGATGAGTGCCCTATGGGCACGGGCTGGGGCAAATTCCCCCTCTCTGCAGGGTGTATCCCATGGATTTGGATGAAGTACCACCTCCTCCGGCTGTCAGAGCACCCACACTGCCATCGCTGGTGGAGGCAGAGGGGTACCCACCACACGGTAGGGCAACCCCCGGCCCCCAGCTGCCCATGGGGCTGTGCTCATTACAGGGCTTCTGGGCTCATCCTGCCCTCTGCCCACCAGACACTGACTTTGGAGAGCACAGAACCCAGAAGGGTTTGGATCGGTACCTGGACAGCCTCTTTGACCCGGTGCTCTCCTATGGCAATGGGGTGAGTGGCGTCCCCCTGCCCCAGGGTCAGCAGAGCAGGGGACTCGGAGCATAGTGCAGCCTCCGTAGTGGGGGCTGTGCCTCAGTTTCCCACGGACACCTGGTTACCAGGAGCTGGAGAAGCCAGCTGCCATCGTGCAGAGGATGAAGGGAGGTGGCAGTGTAGGAGGGGGGAACAGCAGTGGTGGTGCCAAGCAGCCACAACCTGCCATGCCCACTGACACGCAGCAGCCAAGGGGTGAGCTCCTGGGTCCCTCCCTGGCTCTGTGCCTCATTTTCCCCACCTGACCCCTGCCCCTCAGCTTGGGGACACCCTGGCACCCCACAGTCCACAGTGCTGGGCTGGCTGAGCTCTCCACTTCTCCTTCACAGGTGCGGAGCCAGCCTCACCCCCACAGCGCCGCACAGACCCCAGCCCACCAGGGCCCCCGGTCAGTGGGGCAGGGCTGGGAGGGGCTGAACCCACTCCTGCCCAGGCTGCTCTCCGGCCATGGGGGCACTGGGGAGCATCGGGGCAGGGGATAGATCCTCACGGTGCAATTCCCCTTGCAGGGCGGAGCAGTGGAGGGGGCACCCACACGGGCCCCCCAGCCCCGGCCCTACTTGCAGAAAGCAGGTAAGGGGTGCCTGGCCCTCGATATCAAGAGGGCTGGGTGCCCGTACAGTCCCCATGAGTCGTGGTTTGTACTCACAGCACCTGCAGGCTGGCAGTGGAACGGCGAGCCAGTGCAGCACTCCCGGCTCAACTCGGAGCACATCCCACGACCCACGCACAACATCCGTAACATCATCCGGCAGTGCCAGCCCACCTCGCGTGGCCCCCAGCCCCACAGGTACCCCCGGGCCCTGCACTGAGCCGTGGGGCTGACAACCATGTCCTCTGGCCCCATTGCCCTCATACTGGAGGGTGTGTGATGCTGGGTTGCGGGTGATGCTGGTGTATGTGTGACACCAGGCTGCTGTCTCTGCAGCAAGCTCTTTGGGAAGAAGCTGGATCCCCACGAGGAAGCCTTGCAGATCCTGAAGGAGCAGCTCTCAGCAGCCCGGGCAGTGGTAGGGATGTGACCACCCTTGTTCCCCCCGGGCTGGGCTGGAGGAGCCACCAGCCCCAATCTCAGCCTGCTCGCTGCCTCATAGGGGCCCACAGAAGCAGTGGCTGCAGTGAAACCGGTCCCCAGTGGCAGGTACCAGCTGAGAGCACCAAAGGGACGATCATCAGCATCCCGGCCTCCAGGTATCACAGTGTAGAGCCACACTGGGGTCCCAGGGCACTGGGGCAACTTATCTCCATGGAAGAGTGTTTGGATGCAGGTCCAGCTCTGCAGCTTCCTCATCAAATAACGGCTGTGCCCTCCCTGACCCACAGTGGTTCCTGTACCTCAGTTTCCTCTGGCAGAGAGGGGCTATTGGCTGTCCACCCCAGGGACATGCAGGATTTTCCATCTCTTTGCAGTCTTTGTGTCAAGGGAGCTCCCATCTGAGGCTCAGCAGGTGCAGACACAGCTTCACCGCAGCTGCAGTGAGGACTTCTACACATACCACAACGTGCCTTGGAAAATATACATCCGCAAGGAGGTGCAGGGCTGGGGACAGGGATGGGACTGGGGACAGGGCTGGGGACAGCCTGCTCCATGAGGCATGGGGAGAAGGCAGGGGACGTGGTGTGAGCAGCATCACCTGCTCCGTGCTCCAGTGGGACAGTACCTGTCCTCTGTGTGCTGGAACAAGGTCGGTGTCAAGTCTCTGCACGGATAAAGGGGATTTCCCCCAGCTGAGCTGTGCTGGTGTCCCTCCTGGCAGGTTTTCTACCCCAAGGACAGCTTCAACAACCCGCTGCTGCTGGACCTCATCTTCCGGCAGGTGAGGAGTTGAGCCAGCCCTGCATCCCCACCTCCAGCTGCACAGAGCCTCCCACAGCCTGGCTGAGGGCAGGGAGAGCAGGGGGCATCAGGCACACATCGCTCCCTGTGCTCCTCACCCCAGATCTTCACCGACACGCTCTCTGACACCTGCATCCGCATCAGCCCGGAGGAGCGGCTCCGCATGAAATCCCTCTTTGGTAATGCTCATTTGCACCCCAAATACTGCTATTCCTGGTAGGGAGGGAGGGAGGGAGAAGATCCCATCCTCCCGCTCTGACAACTGTCCCCCTCTCCGGGGTACCTCTGAGCCACAGCCGATTCTCCTTAACTTTGAATCAGTTTTGCCTGTAGATGAGCTGGCCGTGATCCGGTGCTCTATAGAGTCACGAGTTGTGCTGGGGCTCAGCCAGGCTTGCTGCTTTAGAGCAATGTGTCTCACTGTCCCAGTCAGGCTGGGAAATGGGATGAGCAACCTCATCTCACACCAAAACCCCCATCCAGAACCTCTTTGTTTTCCCCGCAGCGGAAAACAAGCTGGACTCCTTCAGCCCTGTGGCCACCGAGAGTGTCAAGAAGGAGATCGTGACGGCCGCCCGGGACAGCTGTGAGGTTTATTTCTCACGCCTCTTCCCTGCCACGGTGAGGGCTCATCATGGGCTGGGACACGACAGGGACGGTCCCTGTGCCCAGCTGACGTGCAGTGACGTGCAGGGCAGCGTGGGGACGGGTGTGCAGATCCTGGCTGTGTCCCATGCTGGCATCAAACTGCTGAGGTTGGTGAAGGGCACCAACATGCCCGGGGAGCAGCTGCGTGTGCTGCGGGTGTACAGGTAGGGGCTGCCCTATGTGTCCCTCAGGATGGGTGCTGTGGGTGCTTCACCCTGCCCTCTCCCTGCCCCAGCTATGCCGATGTGCTGTTCGTGGCCACCCCGTCCAGGAACATGTTGGAGTTCAACCTGAGCAGTGAGAAGCTCATCCTCTTCTCCCCAAAAGCTCCTCAGGTGAAGGCCATGGTGGATCACTTCATCACGGAGCTCAGGAAGGTGGGGGACACATCTTGGGGACGGGGAGGGCAGCAGGAGACGGCCTGCTCATGGGATCCTGCCTGGGACTTGTGGGGTTTGGTGGATTTGGTACCTTGGGGTGGTTCTACAAGTGCTTGAGGCCCCTGTGCATGGGGATGGATGCTTTTCCATGGGTGTGCATGCATTTCATCCATGGGCATGCACACATTTCCATGAGTGCATGTGCATGCATGCATGGGCTGTGCCAGCCCCCCCTGCCCCCAGGACTCCCAGTACGTGGTGGCCGTGAGGAACTACAGCCCTGAGGATGGGGCTCAGCTCAGCTTCCACAAAGGGGACATCATCCACCTGCAGCCACTGGAGCACCCCAAGAGAGGTGAGCCACCTCCTCTCCTCTCCCCTTGCCCTTCATGAGCTGGGGCATAGCTCTGGGGACGTGTTGGTGGCCTGGGGGTGGCCATCCCTGTGATATCCACAGCTGTGTCCCCACAGATCACTACTACGGCTGCGTGGTTCGCAAGAAGGTGATGTACCTGGAGGAGCTGAAGACTGGCACCCAGGATTTCGGTGGGTGGCTCTGTGGTGTCCCTGTGTGTGTCCCCAGGGCGTACCTATCTGACCTGAGCTTTGTCCCACCCTGGGGCTGGATCCAACTTCCATTGCCCCCCAGCAAGCTGGCTTTGGCTCTTTTTGACACCAACCCAAAGCAGAGGATGCTCCCCCGTGGTTCCCATCCTGGGTGGCTGCAGTACTGGGTGCAGCTCCACGTTGCTACATCCAGTGGTGTGCGTCCCCTTTCCTGTGCCCTTGCCTCATGCAATGCCAAGCTGCAGCTGCTTCCAGCTGAAAGCCACAGCCAGACCCCAAGGCGAGGGCTTGTGGGTGCCACAGGGGTGGCACCCGGGGCCATCCCCACCCCTCTGCCCGGTGCAGGGTGGAAGTTCGGGGCCATCCACGGCAGGTCAGGGCTCTTCCCAGCTGAGTATGTCCAGCCCATCGCAGCCCCTGACTTCGTGCACTTGCCAGCGGGGAGGAAGGAGGAGCCCGGGGACAGGCAGGGCAAGGTGGCAGCCTCAGGGGCCGTGGCCATGGCCGTGGCTTCCACTGCTGTGGCCCAGGAACTGGATCGCAAAACCGAGGTAATTGTTGTCCTGGGGCTATTGCTCTGTGCACAGTGCCACCCATGCCCTGTGCCCAGTGCTGGTCATGTCCTGTGCCCACTGCTCCTTTCTGCAGGGGTCTCCGACCAGCACTGCCTTCCCAGGGAGTCCAGAGGGTGACAGCAGCGAGCAGCTTGGGGATGGCACAGGGACCTGCCCCATGCTGGCCTTTGCCAGGCAGTATTTCCGTGCAGCTCAGCGTGGAACCACGTGAGTGCCCAGTGGAGGGATGGGGACACCACGGGGACAGCTGTGCCCACCTGCTCCCTCATCCTTATCTCCTAGGGAGTCCTGTGGGAGCAAAGGCAAGAAGGATGGGCCCAGCAGGAAGGAGATGCTGAGGTTCACCAAGGTGTGGGGAAGTGGGGCACACTGTGGATGGCAGTGTCATGCAAAGCCGGGGTTTGTTGTGGTGTGCCACCCTGTGCCTGGAGGTGTCCCTCACTGTGGCATCATTTGTGGGTCCCCTTGAGGTCCTGATATGCTTGTGAGCTCCTCCAGCATTCACTCTCTCCCCTCCAGATCCCTATCCAGGAGTCGCTCATTGAGTTCACAGACAGCAGTGTCAGCAAGCTGGCGACTGAGTCTTTCCAAGGTGGGCACAGCCCCCCACCCTGTCCCTCTGCCCCATAGGTGGCCAGATGGGGTGCCTCCTCCAGCCTCCTTGCCCCACGTGCTGCGGTTTGGGAGGGTCTCTATACAGAGGGCAGTGCATCCCTGGAGAAGGGATGAGGTGAGCTCTACCACCCTGTGGCTTTGTCACCCTCAGCTGTGATGAAGTTCATGGGTGACCACCCTCTGCGAGGGCAAACAGAGCTGGACATCGTCTGCACCATCCTCAAGGTAAACCCCGCAGCAGAGCAGTGAGTGGTGGCAGTGGCCATGCAGATGTCCCCAGCCATGCACAGAGCAGTGCCTCTCCCCCAGCTGTGCGCTGAGCACGAGGTGCTACGGGATGAGGTGTACTGCCAGATCATCAATCAGATCACTGACAACACCAGCTCCAAGCCGTGAGTCCCTGTCTCCATGCTAGAGGCTGGTGCTGGGGACAGCTGTGTCCCCTTGCAGCCCTCACCACACCGTGCTGGTCCCTGGGGCTGTGGGTGCTACTATGAGCACCCTTCAGCTCAGCCCAGCCTCCTACCCCCAGGGACAGCTGCCAGAAGGGCTGGAGGCTGCTCTACATCCTCACCGCCTACTACAAGTGCTCCGAGGTGCTCAGGCCCTTCCTCCTGGCCTTCCTGAGGAATGCCAGCATGCGCCCAGAGCTGCCTTTCCAGGGTAGGGCTGAGGACACCTCAGGGATCTTTAGGAGAGCCAGGAAAGGGTGAAATCCCAGCTCAGCCCCATCCTGTCTGGCTCTGTCCTGTGCCACAAAGCTCCCAGGGCTGCCATCCCCACACCAATCCCTGTTTCCCTCAGGCATGTCCAAAGCCTGCGAGCAAAACCTGCGGAAAACCCTGCAGTTTGGTGGCCGCAGCCTCTTTCCCAGCAGCATGGAGCTCAAAGCCATGGTGGTGAGGCCATGGGGTGCAGGGCAGGGTGGATGCCAGCTTGAGATCCCCTCCCAAAGTTTGGGCTATCTCCCACATGCTTGGGAGCTCCCCATTGGGAAATTCCTTTTGGGGATGCCCAAGGCTTCCAGGGGGGCAGAACGTGGCTCAACGTGGCAGAGGCACCCTGGGGGCTTGGGGTGTCCTTTTGGGGTGTGAGAAACGCACCCCATGCCTGATGTGTTCCCCACGCAGGCTGGGCGCAGCGCCAAGCGCCAGCTCTTCCTCCTGCCCGGTGGCATCGAGCGGCACCTCAAGATCAAGACGTGCTCAGTGAGTCAGGGGATTGAGGTGGCCGAGCACACCCCAGCTGCACCATCACTGAGCTGAGGGACACTGAGACAAAGGGGTCTCTGGAGATAATTTCCCTGGGGAGCTGCGCACGGCGAACCCCAGCACAAGAGCTGGTGGTGGCTGTGACCGTGGCAGGGGACGTGACACCACCCCCAGCCCCACATCTCTGTGCCCAGGTGGCTCTGGATGTGATAGAGGAGCTGTGCTGTGAGATGGGGCTGCAGCGCCCGGAGGCTTTTGATGAATACATCCTCTTCGTGGTCACCAACAGAGGTGAGGGGTGGTGGGCTCAGCTGTGCCTCCAGTTGGGCAGCAAGTTGGGACCACCACCGTGCTGAGGCTGCCGGGGCTGCGCAGGGCAGAGCGTGCGGCCGCTGACACGTCAGGAGTACATCTTGGACGTGGCCACCGAGACCGAGCGCCTGGATGCTGGCTACACCTTCTGGTGCCGCCGGGTGGTGTGGGGGCAGCCCCTCAAGTTTGATAATGAGCTCTACGTCACCGTGCACTACAACCAGGTCAGGGTGTCCTCCCCCAACCGTCGTCCCCTCCCAACAACTCTCCAACCCCGGTGCTGGCTGCAAGCACGTATCACCGTGCTCTCTCCTTCCAGGTGCTCCCTGACTACCTCAAGGGGCTGTTCACCGTCCTGCCACCCGCCAGGCCAGGAGAGCAGCACTTCCAGCAAGTGGCCAAGCTGGCTGCTCTCCAGCACCGAGCCAAGGACGGCCACCACCTCCCCACCATGTACGGGACCCGTATCCTGCAGAGACTGGGGGCCCATTGGGCATCACAATCCCTGACCTCTGTGTCCCTGCAGGCGAGAGGTGCAGGACTACATTCCCCCGCAGCTCTTCTGCCTGCTGTCTGCCCCATCCTGGCTGCACATGGTGACCCAGCACATGCAGCAAGCACAGGCACTCAGCGCCCACCAGGCCCGGGTGCAGTTCCTGGGTGAGGGCTATGGCACAGGGACAAGGATGGGGTCAGGAAGTTTCTCCATGGGCGATCCAGGAGACCTCATCCTCCATCCACCCCATCCCCCCTCAGGGCTGCTGAGCGCCTGCCCCATGTTCGGCTCGTCCTTCTTCTACATCCAGAGCTGCAGCAACCACGCCATCGTCTCGCCCTGCATCCTGGCCGTCAACCAGAACGGCCTCAACTTCCTCAGCAAGGAGACCCACGTAGGTGTGGGCTGTGTGATGGGGAGGACCCCACGCTCTGGGCTGGCACAGCTGCAATCCCTAAAGAGCGCAGAGTGGGCGCAGGAGGTCCTTCCCTCCACTGCGCTGGGGACACCTGGGGACGCGGTGGGGACCCCGGGACCGCCCTCCCAACCCCCCCATCCCCACCCCCAGGAGCCCGTGGCCAAGTTCTCGCTGAAGGAGCTGCAGGCGACGCGGACGCAGCGCCCGGCGCCCGGCTCCAGCTCTCCGTACGTGGAGATCAGCACCGGGGAGCTGCAGGCGCAGGGCGTCA
>VXAB01015340.1:0-13095 GCA_013399175.1 Odontophorus gujanensis | reverse complement strand
CTCGGGCTGCGGGATGGGACCGCCGCTCGGGGCCCGCGGAGGGGCCGCGTCGGAGCTGCCGGGACCGCGGAGGGGTGGGGCGGCCCCGGGCATCGCGGGCGGGCGGGACGCGGAGCGGGGCCGGAGCGGGGGCTGCGTTCCGTCGGGCCGGTCTGATGGGATGGGGAAAGGGGGAACCCAGGGGGGTGTTGTTGAGCTGCGGGTGCTGCGCCGCTCCGCGGGGACACAAGGGACACCCCATGGTGCAGGGGACCCTGAGAAGTGGGGTGATACTGGGCAGGATATGGGGATATGGAGGTGTTTGGGGAACCTCATGGTGACGGGGACCCACAGAAGTGTGATACACCATGGTGCTGGAGAGCTGGGGTTGCTGTGGGGCTCTCTATGGTGCCAGGGACCCACAGAAGTGGGGTCCTGAGGGGCTGCCTATGGTGATGGGGATCTGGGGGTGCTGCTTGGCACCCGATTGTGTTGGGGACCCACAAAAGTAGGGTGCTACATGACACCCGATGGTGATGGGGACCTGGAGAGCTGGGGGTGCTGTGGAGCTCCCTGGGGTGCTGGGGGTCTTTGGAGGACCCCGTGGTGGTGGGGACCTGGGGGTGCAGTGGGACCCCCACGCTGCTGCAGCCACGTGTGGTGCGGTGGAACTCACAGTGCTCTCAGATGGAGAGGGCTCAGCCCTCAAGGAACCCACAGCTGTTCCCGAGCACCCAGCACATGTTCAGCCCCCCCAGCTGCAGTGGGACGGCCCCCCACTGCTCATCACCCCCACACGTTGTCACCAGCCCCAAGGGAACTGGGAGCTGTTGGTGGGACGTGTGGGGTGTGCTGTGGGTGAGGACCAGCGGTGCGGCCGAGTGGGTGGAGGGAACAGTGCATTGGCATGGGGTTGTCCCCTTTCTTTGTGGGAGGGGTGGTGAGCATCCAGCCCTGGCCATACCCAGCCCACAGACGTGTCCCCACAATGGCTCCATGCGAGGATCCGAAATCACAGCAGGGTGCTGGCAGCTCCGGCCCTCCTGCAGCGGAGGAAGCTGTCTGTGCTCAGTGCTTTCCCTTTAACTTGGGGCTTTGGGGCTTATCACTGCACGCAGCTTCGAGGGAAACGTGCCTGCGGAGATAAATCAAGCTGCAGTGGCCAGGGCTGCTCTGGACTCTGTTCTTCTCACATTCCTCATGACCTCAGTGTTTGGCTCGGAGGAAGGTTGTGGAGTGCTGTCGGTGTGTCCAGCCTCAGCCATTGCCCCACTGCAGCCCCACGGATGGCACTGCCACGCCAGGCCCAGCCCTGCTCTGCCTCTGCCTGGGGAAATGCCAGGGCCAGAAGCGATGCCTGAGCATCACTGGGGTTCATGTGGGGTCCTCCTGCCTGTTGGAGCGGTGCCTCGAGTGGAGCACTGGGGGGTGGGGGCTGCCCAGTGGGGTGTGGACACAACCGGCATCGCCCACCCCACACCCCACGCCCCACACTCAGACCCCACCTGCAGCAACAAAGCCACCGCCGCGGTGCTCCTGCTGGGACACGGAGAGCGGCCGCTCTTTGAAGCGGTGCCACAGCGCTGGCGGCTGCGGGGACACGGGGACAAGGCTGGCTTTGTGCAGCCGAGCCCGGCAGGTGACGGCGGAGACTTAACCCTCTCGCCGCCACGGTGTGCTACCTCTGAGCACCTCCGCTTCTCGTCCTCAGACCTGAGCGGGTGCTCTCCTGTCCTCTGGCACAGGTGGGTGCAGCTGCCGGTGCCGCAGGGCACACGCGGGGTCAGCAGCGTTGGGCAGCGCTGAGGAAGGGCACTACACCCCGAGCTGTGCTGGAAGTGTCGTGGTACCCGGCTCTCTTGGGGCCGGAGTGGGGCTGGAGTGGGGCCAGGGCTGTTCCTGGTGTGGCCCCAGCCAGGACAATTCCCGGTCGCGCGGCGGAAGGGAGCGCCGGGGCCGTGCGGCCGTTCCTGTTGCTCTCCCTCTTCCTCCTGCTGGATTCACAGCGGTGCTTGGGGGAAGTTTATCCTGGCCTCAACGCTGCTTAATGACTGTGGGGAGGAAACCAACCACTTCCCCAGCTCAGCGAGGACGGGATGCGCTTCGGCTTGGGGGCTTGGGGCTCCGCTCTGTGCGGCTTTCGTGGGGCTGGGGGGGAATGAAGTGCCCGGAGTGTGGCCCCACAGCTGTGGGGATGGATGCAAGCAGCTCCTGAGCCCTGGAGACATCGCTGAGAGCCAAGAGCTGCCTGTGAGGGGTCGGGAAAACTGGGAATGGGCCCTTCCCAGCACAGGGATCGCTGTGGCGCAGCCGTTTCCCACTCAGCAGCACTGTTCCCACTGCCCCATGCCCAGATGCTGCGGCAGGTTGGGGCTGAGCAGTGGCAGCCGTCAGCTCCATCTGCTGTGAGCTCACCCCTGGACTGCAGCCCATGCTGCCATTTCCCTTCCTTTGCTTCTTGTTGGGTTTACAGGAACAGCCCGGCCCCTTTTCTGTGCCTTTTTCCTGCAGGGAAGGGAAACACTAATTCTCATTGCTCCTTATGCTGAGTGCCAGGCTCGTGGGCGGGCGGGCATCCCGCTGGCTCCCACCCAGCCTGCGCGTGCCTGGCTCCTGGGAAAGCCAGGCTCCCATTTCATCTCCCCCTGCTGCGCCTTCTCCTGTGATTTCATCAGGGAAAGCAGCCAGGTTCCTCCTGGGGGCACCGAGCAGCCCCTGGTGGGGTGGGAGATGTGGTGCAGAGCAGTGATGGGTGCTGGGAGCTGCTGGTGGTTGTGTGGCTTTGCAAAGCCTCAGTTTGCATGGTCCTGGGCAAATTTCTTGCAGCCTGAAGGCTCAGTGCCCTGCTCCTTCTCCCCGCTCTGACTCACAGCTTTTTGCACCCTCAGAGCTGGCAGCACAGCCGGCCCAGGCTGCAAAGCATTCCTTAAATGTACAAACAATCCCCGGGAGCAGTTCCAGCCCTCAGGCACCAGGAGGGACCCAGGCAGCGTTGGGGCATGGCTGCGGGGATATGGTCTGGCATTGGGGCTGGGGTTCCTCGGCCTGGGGAGAGGTGTGGGGCTGGTGGGGTCATGCTGAATCGGAGCGTTTCACAGTGTGGGGCTCTGCTGTTGTTTCAGGTTGATGGTCCCCTGCTCAGTGGCATCGCAGGGAGAAGATGGCTCAGCCCGCACACCTGAACCAGAACCTGCCAGGTAAAGGGACCCAAGCTGCGTGTGGGGACTGAGGGAGGGGGTGGGGGGCACCACCGGGCACAGGGGGAGCGGCAGGGTTGAGCTGACCCATCCTGATGGATTTTCCCATCCCAGCACGGAGATCAAAGCAGAGCAGGGCCCTGCAGCACCAGATGGCAACATGGGTGCCAGAGAGGGGCCATCCACCGTGTCTCCTCCAGCAGCATCCCAGCACAGCAGAAAAGCCCTCCTACTTCCATCAGGCCGCTGCCTGAGCATCTCTGCTTGCCTTGCAGATCTCGGGGGCCCGTTCTTGTACAGGGACCAGGACGATGGCGAGAAGAGTTCATACTCAGTGGAAACCCCCTATGGCTTCCTCTTGGACCTGGATTTCCTGAAATACGTCGATGACATTGAAAGCGGCCAAACGCTCAAAAAAGTGCCTCTGCCACGAAGGGCAAAAGGGACACGGCCACAGCCCGGAGCTCTGCGCAGCCCCAGCAGCCACGCCAGCGGCTGGACCTCCACCGAGTCCCTGGCCTCCACGCTCAGCGAGGATGGGAGGAGCGCGATGCTGCTGTCCCCACACGGCCGGGCGGTCCCCGAGCCCCCCAGCAAGCAAACCTCGCTCCCCACATCCCCGCCGCCAGCAGTGCGCCTGCTCCCTCCTCCTGCCCGCAAGTGCCTGGCGCGAAACCCGCAGGTGGAGAAGACCTTGCTGGAGACGAGCAGGAGGCTGGAGCAGGAGCAGAGCCGCTCGCAGCCGGGCGCCCCGAGCCAGGCACACCCGTGGGTGCCTGCGGGGTCCGAGGGTCAGCCGGGCTCTGTGCGGATGAGCCCCGGCAGCTCAGGGCGCAGCACACCGGCTGCGGGGCTCGGAGCTGCCCCACTGCAGCACGTGCGGGAGCAGATGGCCGCGGCCCTGCGGCAGCTGCGGGAGCTGGAGGAGCAGGTGAAGAGCATCCCACTGCTGGAGATGCAGATCTGTGAGCTGCAGCGGGAGAAGGCGAAGCTGATGGAGAAGCTGTCGGCGGAGCCCAGCAAGCCGTCACTGGAGCACTCCGACGGGGGCGAGGAGCAGCCCCAAGCGGAGCTGGAGGGCGAAGTGGAGCCGGCAAAGGGACGAGTGAGCAAGATCGTGGAGCTGAGGAAGCTGACGGAGAAGCTGGCCGTGCCGGAGCGGGGCGGCCGCAGCGTGCCGGGCAAGGCCGTGGTTGCCAGGCCCAGGGCTGCGGAGAGGCCGTGCCGCTCTGTGGCAGTGGGAGAGGAGCGGGCCATGAGCGATGCCGTCTTCTACTACCGCTCAGAGCAGGCGGACAGCAATGTGCCAGAAAGGCGGGAGTGCCGGGACGTGGCTGTGTGGGTGCTGGAGTCCTCGCTGGGCCTGGCCCCCGAGGCAGAGCAAGAGCTGGAGCTGCTGCAGCAGACGGTGGGGCACCAGAAGGACGTGATCGCCCTGATGGAGGGGCACCTGCGGGAGGCCACGCGTGAGCTGGAGGAGCTGCGCATGGAGGTGTGCGCCCGCCAGCCCCGCGGCCACGCGGACAAGGAGGTGACAGCCAGGCCGCAGGTGGCCGAGGTGCTGGTGGAGGCGGTGGTGCCCACGCAGAGCCGGGCAGCTGGAGAGCCCGTGGAGATGGCGGACGCGGCCGTGGGGTGCTCCCCGCAGACCGCCTGCATTGGGGTCGGCTGCCGGCCCCGTGGGCAGGACGTGGCTGTCGGGCCCGATGTGGCCGTGGGCCATGAAGACAAAGGCAGCCAGGCTGACGTGGGCCCCGCTGATGCAGGTCTCATTGGTACAGGGCCCACCAGCATGGGCCCCACCGGTGAAGGTGCTGCTGATACGGGCACTGCCGACCCGCCTCCCACCAACGTGGGCTCCACTGATCCAGGCCCCACCATCCCAGCCTGCGAGCAGAAGGAGTCCGGTGCGTGTGATGCTGGATGCCAGCAGCCCCCCCCCAGCAGTCCCGCTGCCCCGGCACCGCAGTGTGCAGCAGTGCTGGAAGCAGTGGGGGCTGCCCCGCATCCCGCAGCCCTCTCGCCTGAGATGGAGGATGGAGGCCAGGAGCTGGCACAGGACGGCAGAGCAGCCCCCAGCCCTGCGGCCAGTGAGTCGGGGTGGGGGGCTTGGGGCGTCCCCCCGACTTGCCGGGCCCTGATCCCATCTCTGTGCTGCAGGAGCCCTGAAGTCCATCATGAAGAAGCGGGACGGACCTCCCCGGAGCGAGGCTGAGGGCAGCAAGAAGAGCCTTCAGTTTGTGGGCGTGCTGAACGGGGAGTACGTGCCCAGAGTCCCCACCATGCTGGGGGCTGCCCCCTCCCCCCACCATCGGGCACTGGTGGGACCCAGTGGGTGCAGTCACTGAGCCCCTCCCTCTGCACAGGTACGAGAGCACATCCAGCGAGGAGGAGGACGAGGAGGAGGAAGGAGACAGCTCTTCTGAGAAGGCTTCAGCTGACAGCTCTGACACTGAGGAGCTGGGGGACACCGACACCTCAGAGGAGGAAGAAGAGGATGCTCCAGATGGGGATGGACAGAGCGAGCCGAGCAGGGAGCAGGAGGGTGAGGGGGCCAGCATGGCCCCCCCAGAGCCCCCCGAGGTGAAGGAGAAGTAAGTACTGCGCCTGCATCACACTGCAGTTCTGCTGATGGGAAAAACACACTTGCCTCCTGCAGAAAGCATTGGGCAGGAAAAGTAGTTCCAGCGTCACCGGTCTGCTAAGGCAACCCTGAGAACGAGGCTGCAGCTGTCTCTTTTCTACAGGAGAGATGGGAAAAAAAAAAAAAAGGAAAAAAAAAAAAAGGCATTTTGTAACAAAGGGAAAAATTCGGCCTAAAAATGGGCAGATCCATGTCTGAGCATGTCCGTATAAGGCTGCGTTTGTCAGGCTGGACCCCTCCAGGGGTATGGACAGAGGGCTGGGAGGAGGGCTCCAGCAATGGGGACATTCCCTTTGGGGGGATGCAAGGAACTGGGGAAAGGAATCAGGAGCCACTCGGGGCTGGGGGGGGATCAGGGGCTCCATGTCCTTGGTGCCATAGCCACCTTTGTGCCCCCCAGGTTCGAGCTGAGCCCCAGGATGCGGGAGGCCTGCCTCATCGTCAAGACCCACCTGGGCCACCCCACAGCCACCAAGAGCAAGGAGGCGGTGAGTCAGGGGCTGCAGGTGGGATGGGCACTGCTGGGCTGGCCCTCCCCAAAGATGGGCCAGCAGTGCCCACATTAGCACTTTTCTCCCCAAAGCACGGCCCAGATATCCCAAAATCCCATGTGGACTCGGGGCTGCCCTGCACAGTACTGGGTTGTGGGGTCCTGCCCCCATGCCATGCAGAGCTGAGCCCCGCTCGCTGCCCGCAGCTCGCCAGCAGCAGCCTGGTCCTGCAGGAGTGGTTCCGTCTGTCCAGCCAGAAGTCATCCATCCCCGACACAGTTGCCAACCACCTCCTGGCCTTTGCTGAGCTCTCTCCAGCCCTCCTGGCCCACGTGGTCAACCTGGCTGACGGGAATGGCAACACAGCCCTGCACTACAGCGTCTCCCACTCCAACTTCCACATCGTGCAGCTGCTGCTGGACACAGGTGTGTGGCCCTGGATCTGCATGGCCCCAGAAACATCCCACTGCTGGGATGCCCCAGGAGCAGCACCCCAAACCTCTCCTCTGCCCTTCCCCACAGGGGTGTGCAATGTGGACCACCAGAACAAAGCTGGCTACACGGCCCTCATGCTGGCTGCCCTGGCAGCCGTGGAGCAGGAGGATGACATGAACATGGTCAGGAGGCTCTTCAGCATGGGCAACGTCAACGCCAAGGCCAGCCAGGTTAGTGTGGGGTGGGGGCCACTACATCCTGACCCCCTACAAGCGGCTCCTGGTGCTGTGCTCACCTCCTGAGCCCACCCTGAGGGTCCAGTACATGGGAAGGGCATCGTATCAGGAGTTCCTTCCCCCCAGCATCAGGCAAGGAGGTGCTCAGAGCCCACGTGGGCACTGGGGACAGCAGTGGGGTGACTGGGTGGCCCAGCTGGAGTAGGACCATCCTGGCAGTGTCTCTCATGTCACAGGCCGGCCAGACAGCACTGATGTTGGCTGTCAGCCACGGACGGCAGGAGATGGTGGAAGCCCTGCTGGCCTGCGGAGCCGATGTGAACCTGCAGGATGAGGAGGGCTCAACTGCACTCATGTGTGCCTGCGAGCATGGCCGCGTGGAGACCGTGAAGCTGCTGCTGGCTCAGCCCACCTGCGACGTCTCCATTGTGGACAGCGTAAGGCATCGCTGCCAGGACCTGAGCGCACTCACCCACCCCCAGACCCAAACCCAAACCTCTCCCAACTGCTCTCCAATCCTCCTTAGGATGGCAACAACGCTGTCACCATCGCGCTGGAGGCAGGACACAGCAACATCGCCGTGCTCCTGTACGCCCACCTCAACGGGACAAAGGCACAGCCACAGGTGAGTGCTGCAGCCTCCTCACCCCTTGCAAGGGGCACAGAGGTGGCACTGCACTGCTGGTAGGGCTGCCTGGTGGGAGGGGAATGGGGCTGTGACACAAACAAGAGCAGCTGATGGCCCCCAAGGATGGCACTGCAGAGTGTCATCTGCAGGTGCCAGATGCTCAGTGGTGGCAGGCCTGGCTGGTCCCAACCAGGAGCCACAGGAGGTGACATTTAGTCTCTCCTCCCTCTCTGCAGCAGGGGACATCGACAGCGGGTGCCAAGAGCCCCAGGAGCCCCAAGAAGCTGAATTAGAATGACCTTTGGATCCGGCTGTGTGCCAGCTGGCCACCATCAGAGCTGGGCTGTCACTTGTGTCCCCTCTCCTGCTGCTCCTCTGTGTGCTGAATCGCTCCCTTGAGGCTGCGGATGTTTCCCCATCTCCTGTTAACAGAGTAGGCACTGTCCCTGGGCCTCAGTGCAGGAAGTGTCCCTCTGCAGTCACAGGAGCACTGCAGGGCCAGCAAGGGGGAGCAGGGCTGTGGGAGGGCGAGCAGCAGTGGGAGAGGGGACACGGAGCAGCTGACTCACAGCCACAGGAGTATTTCCAGACTGAAATATGTGCTTGTCTTTTCTGGCATTTCCTTTCCCAACGGAAACCTGGCTCTTCTCTAATACACGCACACAAAAGAAAAAAAAGATATATATTGCTTAGTATATATATATATAAAAATTGAACATCAAATCATGCAATGATTTGATTTGCTCAATGGGAGCCAAAGCTTCTGGGTGCTCAGGGCAGCAGCTGAGTTGACAGAAAAAAAGGAAGAGCCACAGCTGCAAACCACAGCTGCATTTAGGGACTCAGAGTGCCAAGCCTGTGCCAGGAGCCACAGCAAGATGAAAGCCACCCTGCCAGCATTCCCCATTTTAAAAGTCCCACAGCCACCATCCGTCCGGGGGCTCTCAGTGCCTTCACAAGTCTGCTTGCCCTCCCCTCCCCAAGGGGAGGAGTGCAGTAGAGCAGCAAGAAGAGCTCAGAGACAACCTAGGGCCTGCAGAGATGAACACGTACGTAGGAACATGTGTCTGTGCAAGTGCGTGCACCAGGAAGGGTGGGAACAGACAAGGTAAGGATGAGGACTGGGAGCAAACAAAACAAGGCTTTTGCATGTGAAGCAGGCCCTGCTCTTTCACTAAGGTAAGCGATGCTGCAGCCCCCACTGCCACCCCTTGGCTCCTTTTCCTCCACTGCCACACCTGAGTCCTGGTCTGAGCCATCACCCCAGCTGGGAAATGCTCCCAGGAGAGCTGCTCTGGGCAGCACGCTGCTGTCCTCACCCTGTTTCAGCTTTGCACAGAAGTTACTATATGATGCTTACAGCCACTCTAGTACACCGCTCTGTATGTATTCCATACTCACTGCTATTGTTTCACACATCTGTTTACTGACATTTTTATATTGATGTTTATTTTTAAGACAAATAAAATTTAAAGTTATTTTGAGATATTACAGCGACCATCAGCAGCCTCCAGCCTCTTTGGTCAGGGAACAGCTCTGGCCCTGAGCACTTTAACCCTACAGGTCCATGAACTGGTTAAATCCATCTCGGATGCTTTTTTATTTCCACCTGAACTGTTTCAGAGCAAAAAACCTGAAGCTTGGATTCAGATCATGTGAGGTGGTGGCTTCTGCTCCCTGTCACCTCGGTGCTGACACTACTCAGCTGCATTGTCACGGAGCAGAATGAAGATGTGAGGTCCTTACAGGGCAGAAGTGTAGAGTGACCACACAGACAACTGGGGAGGGCTACAGCTGCTCCGAGCCACCCCACTCACCACACATGCACATCCACATGCTCACAGCTGATGCCGTGTGTCACTCAGCAGCACAGCTGGCAGCCCTGCCCCACTGCCTGTCCAGAGCACACCACATTCCTCCATCACTGCCAAAGCTATGCTGGGAATGAAAAGCAGCCAGATAAGAGAACTCCACAACAGGCTTCTTGCACTGAGAGCTACCCCCAGAGATCTCTGCTGGGTCACAAGAACCAAGGGAAGGCAGGTCACCCTCTGATCTGAAATTAAAGGGCCACAGCTGCAAAATCAGATAAAAGGGGAATCAGATAAAGCAACAGCCCATGCACGTACCTGACAGCCCTAAGTTCAGCCATTTGAACATTCAGTTCTGTAAGTGCTCTCCTCAGCTTTTGGAAGCTCAAACGTTGTTCCCTGTCACTGAAGTGCCTTAAAGAGGTACAGGTCATTGAAGGAAGACAAAGGCTGCCATAGACAGAGCACTGCACAATGGAGTCCAGTTAGCAGCCACAGATCTGACTCAGTTAAAAAGCATCACAATCACCACTCCACCTGGCAGAAAACATCAGTCTGTCACAGAGACACAGTGCTTAAAAACAACTCCTGAACTATGACAGTTTTAAGACTGTCCCACCTCTACCTTTATTTAGTAGCTTAAAATAGCAACTAAAATAATAAAGTTGTCTGGCTGAGCTCGTGGCAGAAGCAAAAGTTGACAGAGTCGACATCTTTACTGACATCTTGAAGAAGATAAGTGAACACTTGCTCTTATGGGCGACTGACAGTCAGGAAAGCCAGCACGGAGTTGTATTTATAGCAGCACCAATAATACTGCACGCTGAGAGCAGAAAGGCTGAGGCAGCAGGCAGTTACTCTGCAGGCATGCAACTTGACTTCCAAATTGTAACAAAACCCTATGGAAAGACAGCAAGCATAGCAGTACCTCCTGCTGGTTACAGAGTAAGCAGAAGGGTCAGAAACAAGGCTGCCATAACCAAAACAAAGTTAGTTTTGTTATAAGTGACACGTTAACAAAAACACAAGGACAGAACATCAAGATGAAGGCATTCAGGGTATGCACAGTTATAGGAGCATATTTTTGTCCTAACGAACCCAAAACCAAAGGCTTCCACGAGTCAAAAAATGCCTCAAAGCTAACACACTCAACGAGCGAGTCCCGGGCAGAAAGACTACTGGAAAAAGCCTTTATTGAGTCAACACAAATGCCACGCTCGTCCCCATCCTCGCAGCACGCCCGGCTGGCCTGCAGGCCGCTGCAAAACCACGCAGCGGTGCTCCAGCACCGGGCAACAGCGGCAGCGCGGTGCAGGCCGGGCCGGGCAGCCCGCAGCGCTCAGCGCAGCCGCCGGGCCTCGCGTTCCGACTCGAGCAGGGTGAGGACGTCGCCCTCGCGTACCGGCCCCTTCACGTTGCGGATGATGGAGCGGCTCGTGTCGTCCATGAATTCCACGCGCACCTGCGACGAATCCACGCGCGGCGTCAGGGCGGCCCGGCAGCACCACGGCCCAACCGAGCGGCCCCGCTCACCTGCGTGCATTGCCCCTGGGAGCCGGTCCGGCCCAGCACTTTGGTCACCTGCGGACACAGAGCGGCACGTCAGTCCCCGGACACCCCCTCCCCTCCCCCACGCCCCGTGGGCGGCCCCGCGGCCTCACCCTGGCCAGCTTGATGGGCTGCACGCGGCTCGTGTCCATGGCGCCTCTGAGCGCGGGAAGGGGGCGGAGCCTCTCAGCTCTGCTTTATATAGCGCCAAATCTCGCGAGCCCCAGCAAACCCCGCGCGCTCCCGCAGCGCCGCCTCGCCGTGTGTACCTCTAAGTCTCGCGAGATCCGCTCTCACGCGGCCTAGCTGTACGCATCCCCAAGTCTCGCGAGATCCGGCGTGCGCCGCCCCGCCCCTCGCTGCCCTTCACCACAGCCGAGATGGCGACGGCGACCCGGCTGATCCAGCGGCTCCGTAACTTCCTAGCGGGGGTGAGGGCCGGCACTGCGCGTCGTGCTTGCTGCTGCCGAGCTCCGGCGGCCGCCGTGAGGTAGCCGCCCGCTGAGACTCTGTCGCCTTGCCTTGCAGCGGGACCTCCAGGCCAAGCTGGCGCTGCGCTACACGGAGATCTCCAAGAGGTACCGCAGGGCCCCGGCGCCGTTCCTCGGCCGCTGTGGGGGTCTGGCACTGCTGCTGCCCGGTTCTGCCTTTTAACCCATCGGGTGCTGAGGCTCTGTGGCAGCAGCCCCTGTGCTGAAGCTCTCAAACCTTCGCAGGACGCAGCCGCCGCCCCGGCTCCCGGTGGGCCCCAGCCACAAGCTCGCTGACAATTATTACTGCACCCGGGACGGCCGCCGGGAGGCAGCCCCACCCATCGTGGTCGCCTCGGGGCTGAAAACCATCGCTGCGGGCACTCAGGGCAGCAGGTAGGTGGGAAAACCTCTGCCCGGTGCGGGTGTGAGCCTCGCGTGGTTTGCATCAAGCGGAGCTCTTCTAACAAGCAGTGCTGGCAGCTTCCACAGGTTAAAAGAACTCTGAGCTGATTCTTTTTGTTGTTCTATGTTACACTCTCTTCTCTTTTCCTTTTTCTACCCCAGTTTGAGCACTGCAGTGGCATCAGCTGACAAAAAGCCAGTGACACCAGGGCCAACTCTGAAGAAGTGGGAAATCTCAAAAGACCAGCCCTATTTGTGAGAAGTGAGTGTGACAAGGCTGGATGTACAGATCTCAGTTCATTAAAAAGCAGTGCTCTGATGGTAAGCCAGCAGTGGGTTTAGCTACAAAGATGCTGTACGGGACGTATTTGCACGCACAACTAATAAATATATTTAAAATTGTGATTATTCTCTGTTTTTTTCTGTTCTATTTGAATTGCTGAAATTATTTTTTAATGCTGCTTTGGGTGTGAAGTTACATCAAGAGAGTAATCAGATGATATACAAATTTGAGCTTGGGCTTGGCCCATTTATGAGCTGTTTGTGATATAAACTCCTGCAAGAGGAGACCCAGAAGCACAGCTGGGATATCCCTAACAGACAGAGCTGAACAAAACACTGTTACGTCCTGGTAAGAGACATCTGTTCACCAGCTATGGCACTGCTTAGCTCTCAGCAGCTTTAGAGTCCTGCCTGATGAGCTTAGCATCCATCAGTTCATTCTGCTATTATACCTATAAAGCCGTGGTTTACTAGAAATGGTTGATGCAGGTTTGCTCTGGAGCACCTTTAGATATTTGGCATGGTTTCACAGAATCACAGAATTGCTCAGGTTGGAGAAGACCTTCAAGATCGTCGAGTCTAACTGCAATCTCAAAGAAAGCCAGCTGCTTACCATCACTTCCCATGACAGCTGTTAAGGGCAGAACAGTCACTCTGTGGTAGAGACCCCTCCAGGCTCACCCTGCCTGCACCACTTCCCTGGTCCTGCACAGCAGCCCCGTGCTCCTCCGGGGTGTGTACTCAGTGGTGAATACTGGGACTGATGCTGTTTAATATCTCAGTCGATGACATTGACAATGAGATCAAGCGCACCCTCAGCGAGTTTGGGGCTGACACACCTGAGGGACACGGTGCCACCCAGACAGGTTGAGCAGTGAGCCCGGGAGGACCTCACGAGGGTCAACAGATCGCCGTCTCCCGTCCACTGCAACTGCCAAGGTCAGGGGGAGCGGGGCAGCAGCCGCGCGG
>VXAB01015153.1:0-15516 GCA_013399175.1 Odontophorus gujanensis | reverse complement strand
AAAATAAAATAAAATAAACATTCTGAGAAAATACCTGTCTGCTTGATTCAGAGAGTTAATATAATCATTACTGCGAACAAGAGTGAGAGGCAAGGTCCCACAGTAGAAGTTGTACAAAATAAGAATGCAGCCCTTTGGTAAAGATCCTTCTATCCAAATATATAGGACAAACTAAACACTATATTCAACTTGGCAATTTAAGGACTGAAGCTTTACAAAAAAAACCTTCATATAGATTTATTGTAGAAACAACATGACAAGTTCAGCATGGCAAATGTAATGCTGAAGTGAAATTATATAAGGATGATTTTGCTCACTTTCCATCCAGCACTCTTTGTAAGAGGCATTATTGTCTGGCTGGGCTACAACAGGGACCAAAACTAACGTCAAAATTGTGGTCTCTATTATGCAGGCTGCCTCCTACATATGGAGATGAACCCAGTTTGTTGTGCCAACCATCACAATGGAAATACTGGCAGATAGAGCTAACAAAATGCCACTGGCTATCACTGTAATATGGAAGTGGTGTTCTCCTGCAAATTTTCCCATCAGCTGTCCAGCAGGGAACATGATTCAAACAGATGTGATGACACATAAGCCAAAATAAAACAGAAGATGAACGCTCTTATCCTCATCCATCACCGAGATACCAATCTGGTTTGAAGCTAGTTAATTTCCCTATCAATTATGGAAAGTTTTTAGAGCTTAGCACTAAAGCGAACAAAATTTTCAGTAAAGAAAGGAAGGATGTCATCTATTCGGTACCCTTCTGTATCAAAAATACCTGTTTCCATTGACAATTCAACAATTCAGTAATCATTCACATTCTCTATCACATACATCGTTGCATATTACAGACTTTTCTTCAGCTGGTGGATTGAGAGAGTTTCATTTCTTCATAGTGTGCTTTCATTCACATTATCTTTTTCAGTTTCTTAAAATCAGCTGTGTTGTTCTTGTCTGCCTTTAGCATAAATCTCAGATCAGAGCTACGTTTGCAGATAGTCACTGTCCTTTAGATGATTCATGCTGGAATGATGTAGTCTGGTGCAAGCACTATCCTGGTGAAATTGTTAGCAAGTACTACTAGAAATGGACAAGAGAACACAGCACAGGTGTAATTATAGGAGAGAAAGCTGCACAAGTGCATGTTTCTGAAGTTGTAGTTGCTACATAGAACACAGTAGGCCACAGTTTCCTCATGGCATGCTGCAACCCAAAACCAGCCTGTGAGGAAAAACTAAGTGGTTATTAAAGGAGCCCAGTAAACTGCAGATCCGCAAAGCACATCAGCAGGAAGAGCAGAAACTGCCTATTGCTAGCATTTATGTCATCCAGACCCTCAAAACTGTGCAAGATGCCTCAAGAGGCAAGTTGTCTCAAGGCCTCAGTAGGCCACAGCAGGCCATCTGCACCTGGGAGCATGTGCTCAGCCCCACTGAGCTCACCCAGGGGACAAACATTCTTACATTTGGTTGTGCATTATTCTCACATTTGGTAAAGCATTGTTTGCACATCCTATTTTAGCTACCACACTATGCTTTTTCTAGAGAGTTTAATTTCCTCATCTAACCTGTGTGTGTAGAGATGTTCAATTAGCAAGGCAAAATATAATCTGCTAATTAAAAAGAAGATTTTAGCAAAGTAAAGACAATAAAGAATCTAAGTAAGACTGGCAAGCTAAAAATACATGATAGCTTGCTAAATGTAAAAATAATTAAAAGACAAAACTGTCAAGGAGTGAAATAAAATTTAAACCTTGTCCAAAAAAAGTCAGAAAAGCCAGAAACTAGTAAAAGGTAAATATATATATATCAAAAATACAATATCTTGTTTCAAATACTAAGTATTTCTAAATGTCTTGCACATGGTAACTCTTTTGCAAAGTGCAGACTGCACCCTGTGGGGCTTGGAAAGCTCTCACATAGGATTCTAGCTTACCAGACTAGGTACGTAAACTCAAGGACTTAATATTTCCGATAGACCTAGGCAAAACCTGTCCTTGAGTGAGGGAGAAAACCTTGTAGCTGGATACATATTTTTCTTTTGGAAACTGATTATTAATCCTTTACATTTAAAAAAAAAAAATTTTTTTTTTCCTTTTTGGAGTAAAGAGATCTGAAGCATTCATTTAAAAAGCAAAACAGCTGAACACTCATCATGCTACCAGAAACTCAGCTCTGCCAGTTTTACATCCCCAGTCACACTCCAACATACACAGAGCAGGCTCTGTTCCAGGAAAAGGCTCATGAGAAACCTTAGAGACATTTTAGAAAGAATATGAAATATTTTTTGCTCTACACTTGAGATGAATTTCACATCAGGACAAAGGCTAAGTGTTATGTTGACTTTAGACGCCTGAGAAGTGTGTACAGACACCTGAGAAGTATACATGATAAGGAGACGAGAGAAAAAGAAAACAACCATATTATACAATCACAGATTCAAAATGGCTGATGCTGGCAGGGACTCCTGGGTCATTATGGTTGGAAAATGACGACCTCTAAAATCTTCTAGTCCAACCATCAACCTACCACCAATATTGCCCACTAAACCCTGTCCCTAAGTACCATATCTACACATTTCTTGAACATGTCCAGGAAAAGTGATTCTATCACGTCCATCTGGCCCATTCTCTGCTCCAGCAGGGACACCCAGAGCAGGGGACCAGGTGGCTTTTGAAGATCTCCAAGGAAGGGATCCCACAGCCTCTGGGCAACCTGTGCCAGTGCTCCTGCACCAACACAGCACAGAATTGCTGCTTGGTGCTCAAAGGGAGCCTCCTGTGCTCCAGATCATGTATATTATTACCTCCTGTACATGGCACCTCTGAAAAGACCCTGGCCCTCTTTTCACTCTCCCATATAAGCATGTTGAATCAGCTTGTTTCTGACACGAACATAAGACAGTATAAGACAGACAAAAAGGACCAGGTAACTGTAAGAGAATAGCAATTAATTTTTTCCATTGGTCTCATTCATCACCAGTAAGCAAACAAGGATGGTAGCATATGAAGTTAATCTCCCATGCTTATTCAAGCTACACAAAAATTTACAGGCACATTTTTGTCCTTTGAAGGAAGAGAGCAGCAGCCAGCACTATCACTCAAAGTGGTTTTGGAGAAACACCTGCTGCAAATGGCCTAACTCAACAGGTTGCATTGGCTAGCAAGTTAATCATCTTCCAAGAAGGAAGATATTGTTCACTGCTGTGAAGGCAGCCCCAAAAAGACCTCATTGAGGCCTTCCAGTACCTAAAGTGGCCCTAAAGGAAAGTTGGAGAGGGACACTTCATTAACAAGCATCGTCATAGGATTAAACAGTAGGAAGAAATTCTTTACTACAAAGGTGTGAGGCACTGGAAAGGCTGTGGATACCCCATCCCTAAAGGTGTTCACGGCCAGGTTGGGTGGGGCACTGACAACATGATCCAGTGAGTGGTAATCATGCCCATGACAGGGAGTTAAAACTAGATGGCTTTTAAGGTCCCTTCAAACCCAGACCATTCTATAGTTCTATGACCATCTGTGATTCTATGATTCTACTCCAGAAGCAGGGAGGTTAAAGAGCCAACACCACCTTACACAGAGTCAATCCTGGGGTGCTGGGAAAGGTGTCATTGCTCATGTACCTCTTGGTTTCTGACTTGACAAAGTGTGTTGAGCCTTACTTTATGAGGTTTATGGAGTCACACACAAGCCCTGACCTACAAAGAGAAGTTCCAGGTTTGTGACTTGTAGAGGGCCATCTATTAGAGCATCTCAGGGCTGCTCCAGAGCTAGGCAGGGAAGAAGCAATTATCCTTCACCCACCTTTCCTCTGGGAGATGGGAGTAGCCATGCTACTCTCCATCTGACTAAACATTTTAATTCTTTTCTTCTTGATTTTTTATTGTGCAACTTGGGATTGTTTTTTCTCCTTTACTCAGAAGGGCCACTCTGGAGACTTTACACGGACTTTGAATTTTTGGACCATGTGCAACTGTACAGGTTTTTGTAAACAAGCAATTAAAAGCTGTTTGAAAACCTATTCGTCTGCCAGAAGGATTTAGCCTTGACTGCAGTATTCATAGGATGCTATCACTACAGCAACCAAGCCTGTAAACAATACTCCTGATCATGGATAACATATCAATACTTGGTTTAGCAATTAGAAATAAAAGCCAGTCACGCTTGTTCTTTTCTGCCACTATAGGCTTCCTGATGCAAGTGATCTTTCAAGTGCTTTATTCTGATTGGAAAAAGTTAAGCTGCAATGCTCCATCTCGTCATCAGGGCTGCAACATTTCATTGCTATGGTCTGACCTGTTATCCATGCATACCTGCCAGCACAGTGACAACACAGTGACATTTATTAATGCATGTGGATCCTGGTCCTTGTAGGCAAAACAGAATTATCTTTTAATTCTGTACCTACACATTAAGATCAATCTTTTGAATTTGTCATGAAATACTTCTAGGGAATTGTGCAAAACCTGGGTAATATAATGTACAGAAGTATTTAACTCACCTTGAAAACTAGATAAATCTAAAGAGGTTATCTTTATAGAGCAAGTTTACTAAATCCAAAATAAAATGCCTAATCTGTGCTTTATTACATAAAACAAATACTTGTTTTGGCATTGTCTCCTGCTGACATTGTCTCTGAGGCAGATACATAGCTCTGGTGAAAAAATATAAGAGAGGCCTTTTCAAAGTTTGAGGTCTAATCTTCTGTCTTAAAACTCAGAGCAGAACTCATGGCATAGGTGAATTATACTCTAAGAAGGAGTGAATGTAATTTAATCTAACTTCAGATGCACACAGTGCAGAAAACCTTGCAGTGAAACAGGTCATCATGGTAACACTTCAGAGTCATTTAATCTAAAGTAGAATGTCTGAAGTAAAATCATCTATTATTTTCCATTGGCTGCAGGGACATTCAGAGTGACTAGCTTAAGCATAGGCACACATTAGAACTCAAAATCATGGAGAGATGAATCATTCCTCTTGAGCCCTTTTTGGTGCCAGAAGTTTATTGTTTAGGCATTCAACACACGTTTCAGGAAATTTCTTCACTCTGGATCCAGATGGGACTGCTTTGAATCAATCTAACTGGGCTGCTGCTGGAGAGCTAGGCACAATTTGGGTGATGGCCCTCTCTGGGAAGAGTTGATGAATCAAAAATTATCATCAGAATTGATAATTTCTCCTTCTTTCAGTCAGTGAGTCAGCTGAAAATGCTTTTTAGCCTTCTTTAATACCCCCTTCCATTGTCAAAAGTAAATCCAAGAACGAGATACCTAAACTTTGGTGGAATTAATCTGGGAATAGTTATTTTATATGTATTACAGGACATTTGTTTCATTACAGTCCCAGGTAGCTCATGCCTTCCAGATGGAGCCATCCGTGGTATAAAACAGATAAAAACCTTTATAATTGAAGTGTGCCTTTCAAAGACAGCCTTGAGCCTGAAACTTATTTATGTAAAATTATTCCACAACTCCTTGTGAATAACAATAGTTAAGAAAGAGAAAAACTCGCTTTATAAATGAGTCCCAAATCAAATGTAAAACTGCTTTAAAACTGAATGTTAACTGTAATAACCAATTTGGGTAAAAGCATGAATCTACTGTAAGCTCCTTTCCAGCAGTAATAGAGAGATTCTTATCTTTTAACCGTTATTTTAGTTGGATTTTTTTTTCATAATTTCTGAGCATGTTATTTTAAACACCTACAAAAGACTGATCATGCATACATACCTGATGTTCATTTTACTCATAAGGGCAAGTGCTAGTAAGTTTAAACTGCATCTGTTACAGCTTTATCTTAGTAACAGCCATTAATTCAACAACAGGGAGAGTCGCCATTTAAACTGTCCTTCATGTTTCACTTTTCTGTTCCACAGATATTATTACCTTCCTTATCTGGATGGTAAGCAAATGCAGCATTCACACAGTGACCTTAAAGTCATCATTCTTAACTGATCGATGGGGATGCGACTAGGAAAAGGAAGGAACACGTGAAATAGTTAATTTGTTTTGCTTTTTTTTAGAGACTCCTAGCATAATTCCACTCCAGATGGCAGTGAGAGAGCAAATCTGTTCTGTTCTGTGCAGATACAGGCTCCAATGGATCAGATTTATTTTTTAATGTTTTTTTTTCACAGAACACTTTAACCATTTCTATCAACTGCTGTTTGTCTTTATATGCTCAGCATGAAGCATTCATGCAAGACATTGTGCCATTGCTCTCCAAAAAATGTCATACCACTGAGACTTCTCCGAACAAATGATTCCTTGCCATGGACATTTCTTCTTTGAAACTGATAAGTTGATTACTCTCCTGCACAGAGATCTTATCTTAAAACCTGTCCATTTAGGAAGTAGACCATCTATATTACTGTAGCCTTATACCACTTTGGACTCCTTTACCAATGTTCCACTGTAAAACTATTTATCTATTCACAACTCCAGTGTCTTCACCCTTAGTGGACAAAGAAGTTTTATGGATTATTTCTCCCTCATGCAGTGATGCTGTCCATTCCTCCTGACAGGTCAGCTCCTGCCAGCTATGCCATAAGGATGTCAGCATGATAGTCTGTGCTTAGAGTCTCAAGAAATCATGAGACTATTAGATAGTCTGGGGTAGACAAGACAACTGTTTCATGTTGGAATGCAGAACAAAACAGAAGATTGTGAAACTCTGAAGTTTTAAACTACAGGGGAAAACATTTTGATATATTCTGTTCTGGGTGCAGCTTCACAGTCTCAGATTGGTTCCTCAGCAACAGGTCTGAGCAGAGAGGGGTGCTGTTCTCAAAGGGTTGAACAGTCAGCAGCACACTCCCATATTTCCCTGTATTTTCATTCTCCTGACTGGCACTGGTAGCACTGATTATTTGACAAAAGCCACATCCAACAGAATGTAGAATATGATTTTGCTTGCCTTAAAAGCCTGAAGAACTGCACAGTGGAATTTATATTCAATATAGTTTCTGAACTATTTACTTTGCTGTAAGGGCCGAGAATCTGTCAAATACATTATATATGTGCTGAATAGGATAAAGAAGAAATGGGAACTGTCTCCTTCCAGTTAGCTTTATATTACCACTCAAAAAAATTTGATGTTTCAAAATCTCATCTATATTATCTGTCCTGCTTTTCTTCATTTTATTTGTATCTGTGTTATAAGCCACTTGGTCAGAACTTCCTTTAGAATTGTTTTTAAAAGGTATAACTCTCATATAAGAAAGAAAAACAGGTTTCTGTAAGAACATGTTCTGCTTCTGAACAGCAAATTAGAGACAGATTTCCTTATTTCACTGGAACATACCCTGAAGAGGCTTAAAGAAAAGTATCTGGCTACTTACTTTCAACCTGCTAGTGTTTGACACTGAAGATCAATTACATCAAATTAATAAGATATCTCTTCAAGTTAAAAAGTAAAAAATAAAACTAGCTATCTTTAATATAGTATTCTCATATAAAGTGATTAATTATACTAAATGATGAATATATAGACCTGAAAGTCGTGGAACTAAAAAAGCATTTGTTCTAAGAGGTATTGAATCAGATTTTGTAAATAGAAAAAAATATGGATTAGATGCCAGAGTTCATGTGCTTTGAATAAGCTCAGTAACAGCTAAGAGCTATTAGGTGTGATATGACCACATTTGTTTTTATATTTTAATTTGCATTTTCTTTGTCACTTTTGAAATTTGCAACATTGCTTTTTGTTCAGCAAATCATCTGCCCAGAATGATCAGAATTCTAAATCAGTAAAGGAAAGTGTTCTTACAATACTGAAGCTTGAGCAAGGAGGTAGACTGCCAAAACAATGAGAAATCTTAGGTCTCCTCTTGATATATAGAAAGAAGGAAAGCACAGACCTCCCTTATGACTGCAAAATTGCTTTGACACTTTCCATGACAGAACTCAAGCAATATTAAAGTGCCTCTTCTTATCAAAAGAAAACAAGTAAACAACAATAACAATAACAAAAACAATAGACCAGAGAAAGTAAGTAGCTGGTACTGAAAATTTACGTATCTTAAGCTGTTTGTTCTATACTAGTAAAGGTGTATTTCATCTCCCTTTAATGGAGTCCTTCAGTTGACTTAATGTGAAGTAAATCTTGTAAGTAATGTTCCAGACATGTCGATGTCATAGCAGTACTCATACCGTGAATATTCCCACGTGCAGTGGCTGTATCTAGATCTGTGGTCCAAAGTCAAACATTAATTCAAGTTTTATTTACTCCTTTACAAAGCTCAATTCAGATAGTAAACCTGAGTATGTGTCTGTTAGGACAATGAACATCAGCTTCCAAATGAGATTATAAAAACCTCAAAAGAAATTACAAAACATTTATTTCAGCCATTGGTTAAAATTTATGTTGGTTTTTTTCCCAGTGAAAAAAATACTTCAGTGCAAGAAAATATAATATATGTATCTCATATATAAAATAAATGTTACTTGTAGTTCATTTGGATGTATTATACACATTAATACAAGGTCAAATGACTGTGGCAACAGGAACTGTTGGGCACTGCGCTGTAAATAACCAACCAATAATTCTGCTTCTGTGAAACTTTCCATTTTGTTACACTTCAGAAAACACATTTGCTTTTCAGTAAGACCTCATCCATTTCATTGCTATGATGCTCAGATGCCTTCTAAAATACCAGTCATTGTTTAAAGAAATAAAAATGTTCATTTCTGATGGCTGCCAAGTGGCTAATTAGCTACACAAGTATATCCCAATTTTTGTTGTTGTTGATGATTTGTATGTTTTTGTTTTAATCACTTCTTAAATACTAATTTGAAGAGAACAAATTGTCACTGTGGAGAAGATCGTCCTCAGTATGGCTTCAAAATTCCTTTCAGTTTGCAACACTGCAGAAATATATCCAAGAGATGAATTTACTTATGCTGTGATCAAACAGAATCCTAGAAATTGAAGTTATATAAAGGGAAAAATTCTCTCAGAACAAAATATATTTCTCAAAAGAAATCAATGATGTTATGAAAAAGTTATTAAGGGGCCTGCTGCTGCACAGAGGGAACCATTTACCTTTCCAGGGATATTGAGTAGAATCACTCTTGGTACTTCAGAGGATAACACTATGGTTGTAGCATCAGTTCTTGGTGGACAATGTGTCAGAGACAGCATACATTAACTTGCTCAACATAAACAAGATTGGCTGGATTTCCCTTTTCACAATATAACATTATTTTTAACACACAAGCAAATCAAGTAGAACTTTCTTGGCAATTGTTTCAAATAATCTTGAAGTTGTTAAAAGTGGTTGAGAAGATTTACCTGATCAACTGAACAGAACTATTTCTTAGTAAGACAGTCTGAAAAATAGATGATGGAGTCAACCGTCCCTGAAAGTATTTGAAGGAAAGGGTAGATGTAGTACTTAGGGACGTGGCTTTGTGGGCAAAATTGGAGGTAGGTGGATGACTGAACTGGATGATCTTAGAGGACTTTTCCAACCTTAATGATGCTATGATTCTATAAAACAAAACATACTCATTCGTATCTGGATGATTCAGGGCTCTAAGGTACTGTGAAGTGGATGTTTTGTTTCAGAAGTCTCAGTGGACTGTATGATTTATTCGGTATTGGAAACCTAATTTTTCAGTGGGCAAAAAAGATTTTCAGAGTAAATTGTACTGGAGGTCAGGAGGCTGTCACTGTAGATGTAGACAGGCACCTTCAGATGGGATAGGGCAGCAATGTATGCACTATTGCCATTTGTTTTCCTCTGACTTCAGCATCCTTTCATTGTGCTAAATAAAATAATTTTCACTACAGTATGAATGGCTGTAGCCTCGATCAACACTACACTTAAATAAGCTTGATCCAAACTATGTCTCCAGGGCATAACTGGAACTCAAATAAAAGTATTTATCTAAATACTTATGAAACATTCCCAAAAGAAAGATATTGAAGTTGTATATTCAAGCACAAAAAAGTTAAGAGCAGCTATATTTATGGTTTGTCATGTAATTTTAATTCTACCACATTGTATTCCCAGCTCAAATAATGAATGAGTTCTTAAAAAAATAATAACAGTACAGACATAAACATACTGAATGCTTCTGTAAGTTACAAGACTTAAATACTTAACATTTCTGAGCTTGTTTTTCAGAACTAAACCATGGCCATTCAGACCGTTTTAGTATCTTGCTGATTAAAAAATAAAATAAAAATAAAAAAGGATGGGAGAGTCTTATTTTTAAAATAGTCCTTTCTTTTCACAAATCATCTCTTGGCTGTTAATCACCCCAAGGCTAGCATCCCCACCAGAAAAGGTCCCCTTTAAGGGAAAATCAGGTAGATTCAGAGTATAATATGACCCAATTTTGAGACTGTTAAATAATGAAAACTGGTATGGAGTGAACTGGACTGCACTAAACTAATGGAAGTATTTTAGTGCGAGATAGGATACTGACCTGTGGCTGGTCACAAGCACAGCTCTGCAGGACAAAGGGAACAAAGCCAGAGAGGAGACGGAGAATGGACTCCCACACTGGCTCTGATTTCTTCCTTGACAGGGTCACCATGGCTGTCCCACAGTCCTTCCACAGTACAGAGCCATCGGAAGGTCCTGTCTGTGAAACACAAGTATATTTTCCTTATGAGAATCTCTCTCACTTTCCTGGTACTGTGATCCCAGAAATACATCTAGAGAACTGGAGATCAATCTAATCCCTGACAGCAGGAGAGCAAGCCACAGAGGAGTTTCATTGTGTTCAGTGAAAGACAGAGCAGTCTGCTGAACTCAGGGCTAAGCTCTTCCCAGTCTCTTGTAGGGGTTGGGCTTAGTCCTAAAGTGTTTCTGTGTTTAGTTACTTTGCTGATCTGTTAAACCTTTCTATAGAAATCCCAACAGAGATAGGAGCTTGTGTGGCACATCCCAACACAATTTGTCTTCAAGGACTCAATAAAAACACTTTGTGGATTCTGTATATTCCCACTACTGAGCTGTTCTCCAAAACATCAGTGGTCTTCTCCAAACAGACCTACAAGGAAAATCTTTACAGACAAAAGCACATGGTAGGCAAAGATGTAGGTAGGAGATCACTTACCAAAGAGGATCTTATAAGCATGTTAGGGGCCATACTGAAACATCTGGACTGCACGGATCGTTACTGTTACTGTACAGTAGTATAATGAGTTCTTCAATTCCTGACTGGGATTAAAACTGGGTTGTGTGGAGTACTGTTCACTCACATCAATGCATATCTAGAAAGAGGAAAAGGTTGCAGAGAACCAGCATGGAGAAATACATAGCGAGATACCGAGGCTCACATGAGATGTTCTGTAACCAAATATAGAATATATCTGTTTGATCAAATGCTATATTCTTTCCACAAGAGCTACTCTGAAAGTAATGCCTCCTATATCATTGTGTTGGCCCACAGCGTCTGAGGTAGATGTTGGTGGTATGACAGTAGAGGATGAACTTTCCTGCCAATAATATTTTACATTCTGTAGCCATGTTATGAATGGCAGTAGAGGGGAAGTCTGACAGAATGATGTCAAACATGGAAGTCTGTATGAAGCAAAGGTATGTCATTGAATTCATCATAATCACACCCATCAATATTTGTCAACACTTGCTGAATGTTTGTGGAGACCAAACAGTGGATACAAGCACAATAAGGTGGTGCATTTCAGCAACAATGTTGTTATGGCAGCTGTGAAATTGTTGGTCACCTCCGCTTGTACAGATTTTTATGCAGCCTCTTGTTCATTGCTGGTGAATATATGTAGTTAATGGTGGTGACTAAGTTGAAAAACAGTACTCTGTAGCTGAGAATTTGCTGTATCAAATAGTGTCATTGTGCTCTTTGTATCTATTGTATTTTCCATGAAAATAAAATAGGAGGCATAACTTCTGGAGCAATCTATTAAATTTTTACCATCTTTCCTACATATTGACAGTTGGTATTACTGTGACCAACTAATAATAGTGTAGATAGACTACATAGCTCCTTTGGAGAAATGAAGGATGAATCAGTTCAGCCATGCATAGGATGGTTCCAAACAGGTTCATGTACATCCCACTGCTCATCTAAATCACAGAATCACAGAATCACAGAATTGCAGTGATTGGAAGGCACCTCCACAGATCACCAAGTCCAACCCCCTGCCAGAGCAGCTCCCTATCCCAGGTTGCACAGGTAGGCGTCCAGGTGGGTCTGGAACATCTCCAGAGAAGGAGACTCCACCACCTCTCTGTGCAGCCTGTGCCAGTGCTCCGTCACCCTTATGATCTGTCAGTGACCAGTACTATGTCATTTTGTTCTTAGAGGCTCTATTCAAGGAGTTTCTTAACAAGTTAATGGAAAAGAGGTCCATCAAATATTACAAAATAAATAATATCTCTGACTGCAAATTTTCAGCTGAGTAAGTACGCAGTGAAGACATTACACCTTATTGCCTTGCTATGTTACATATACTTCTCGATTCATCCTCTTGGTTACTTTTAGAGAACAACAGACAGTATGTCTAGCTTATAATGGTTACTCTTATATTCTTAGAGTGTGGGAGGTTGTTATATAAATGTTGGTCTTCTGCCAATGCTGATCTTGTCATTTAGAAAGCAGTGGCAGAACAGAAGCCCTTGGCAGGACACAGTGTCTCTATAAATCAAAGGTCTTGAAGTGTGAGCATTATGGCTATGATGCCTACCATCCAAGTGGCTCTCTGCTAGTCACTGAAGAGGAAATCTGTTTCCAGAAGAATCTATGGCTGTTCATGTGGTCCTCCATTATTAAAGTCCTTCAGTGGAATTCATTTTAGAGGGCAGCTTTCCTGCCATGCAACCCATGGTAAAACACCTTAGTTCTTCAATAAACTAAGAAGGTTAGATGTTCAACAGGGTGTAGCTTGTGTAGAGATAAGTTAACCTATGCATACAGCCCCATAGGTGACTAGGATCCTGTCATGGCTGGCAGTTTGGTTTAATTTTTTCAAGACTGTACACTGGGGAGTAGCAGTTCCCAGTACACCTATCTAAGGGCTTCCATCTGCTCTAGCCACGTGTAGTAGGCTCTCAACATATGACAGGTTCAAAATAGTTTGGATAGCTGAAAAATTCATCTTCAAGAGGCTTCAGTAAGCACTATTAATGAAGAATATAGAGCAGTCTTGTGCAGTATCACTGCTAAACCAGGAAACATTTACCACATTTCTCAGCTCAAACTTCACTCAGCTCTTGTGAGATGCCATCTGGAGTACAGAGTCCAGTCCTGGGGCCCCCAGCACAAGAAAGATGCAGAGATGTAGAAACAGGTCCAGAGGAGGGCCGCTAAAATGATCAGAGGGCTGGAGCATCTCACCTACGAAGAAAGGTTGAGGAAACTGGGCTTGTTTAGCTTGGAGAGGAGAAGGAGACCTCATTGTGGCCTTCCAGTTCTTAAAGGGAGCGTATAAACAGGAGGGGGAATGACTAGTTTACACAGACAAGGGGGAATGGCTTTAAACTAAAGCAGGGGAGATTTAGGTTGGTTGGTAGGAGAAAGTTTTTCACTCAGAGGGAGATGACAAGCCAGAACAGGTTGCCCAGAAAGATTGTGGATACCCCATCCCTGGAGGCATTCTAGGCAAGGCTGGATGTGGCTCTGGGCAGCCTGCTTTAGTGGTTGGCAACCCTACCTCTGGCAGGGCAGTTGAAATTAGATGATCTTTGAGGTCATTTTCAACCCAGGTTGTTCTATGATTCTATGATTCATTTCACTTCTCTGAATGCTGACTGGACCTGACTGTATTACAGTAGCAACTCAATTTAGATTATTTCCTTCATATGCATTTTCTTTATTTCATTACAAGGTAATGAAAGTTTACTCTGGAAGAGTTCATGCAAATAGAGCATTACAGCAAGTAGCTTTGAAAACACTCAAATGACTTAAAGAAATTGTATGAAAACAAGAGTGATTGTCATGTGTTTGCTTGTTTGTCCATTTGTGTTATTTCCCTCATTCATAAAATAGTGGATTAGTAAAAGCTGCTAAATATTTCCACAAGGCCTTTTGACCCATAATTTGAAGCAACAGTTAGCCAAATAAATACCTTCTGAGAACCAAAGTTGTTCTAGTAATTTAAGAGTATAACTTAAACCAAAAGCAGGATTTTTCTTTTACGTCAATACAAAAACAGTGACGTTGGCTATCTTTAATAGCACTTCAGAGGTTACAGTACTAATTTAAACACAATAGGTAGAAATATTAATGAGAGATACAAATAAACAAAGGAAATTGATTTCAGAACATACAACACAGTGAAGAAATATTAAAATACATATTTTTTCTGTAAAATATTTTGAGCATAATAGCACTTCACAGAGAAACTACTTACAATTACTCGTCCAAATGACTGTTATAGCCTTGTATCAGAGATAAATAAGTATGTGCACAAGCTTTCATCTGTGCTGAATTTGTTGACACAATGTATATTCAACTTGGTATCTTCAAAATGATGAATGTCTTATGTCCATATACATTCTCAGCTTTATGGATTCTGATGCTCAGATCTCATAATAGAAGATTAAAATTTCAAGGATTGACTGAACTCTCCTGTATGCATTCAAGATTATATCCATTTATATATTTCCATTGGTGAGGGCTAACAGTAATTGCCTTTGGCTTAGTTACTTACTTGGATGGGAACTGGGTTTTTGGAAAGGAGGTTTTCCAGCAAACTGCCAACAGAGGAATTTCTGCTGCTGTCTTTTTGACATTGGTATATGCATTCTGAGATACAAAGGAAGAACTGTATCACTAAGATTTCTAATGAGTGCGCTTTTTCATGAAGTATTGGTTGCAGATATCACAATACAAAGATGCAGCTGAGGAATTCATAGAGCAAAATAAAATTAAATAATATCAGACTCTCATAAAAATACCTTGGAGAATTAGCAAAATAAATTTTTCTGTCAGGTTTCACTCATGCTTCGTAAATTCTACAGGTGAAGCTTATCCGTAACATAAAGATGAGTTTATCTAGGTTAACACTTCTCTCAAAAATCTTAATCAGTTACGAGTCTGTGAAGTTTCGCATACAAGAAGTGAAGCTGCCACGCAAGCTAGGGCAAGGAGATTCCTGAAAATCCTTGTGACAATTCTCAGGGAAGGTCTGAGAAGCTCTTCACTGAGCTTGATGAGAAGTAAGAAGACAAAAAAAGTCCAAAAATGAGGGGCTGATGGCTACAGGGAAAAGAGGTAAGGGAAATATAAGGGAGTATAAAGAAGGTAAAATAAGTGGGTATAATTCCACAAAAATGGAAAGAAGGAAAATAATTGACTATAACATAAGGAAAATATAAGCTAAAATAGAGTGAACAGGATGATCTCTCACATCTGTAAGAAAGACAACACTGACTAAAGAAAAATGTGAAGGAACACATGAGAAAATAGCTTAGGAAATGAACATTTAGAATGAACTCGGCCTTTTTTCAGTTGGAAATTCTTTTATAGATTTCTCTTTGCCATCTATCTATCTTGGTGATGTCAAGAGGGTGA
>VXAB01015150.1:0-18691 GCA_013399175.1 Odontophorus gujanensis | reverse complement strand
TTTTTAAAAAACAGGAGCAAACTTGTGAGTTAAGGATTCTGATCAATGCAACATGTTAGGAAAAGAGAGCAGGAGGTCAAGAGGAAATGATTAATCCTGTGCAGAAGACTGGCAGGATGGGTCCTGGAATGGCTTACCAGAACAATGCCCCCACTAATAAGCAGGTCAAAAGACCCTTACAGTGAACAGAAGTTCCAGTTACACTGTACATGAATATTCTTCCCTTACTCCCAAGGTTAAACATTTGTTCATTAAAGTCTGAATCAGAAAGCAAAATTAGTGTTGAATTAGTAGGCAGGTGAAAAGCTGTGGTGCCAGACACAAGCATCAAATCTGCAAGACAAAGAACCACAACTTAACACGTCAAAGTGCTAATAGCTGCATTATAAGACAGTATTTACAGGAGGCCACAGTAAACAGAGTAATGGGAGAAGCCCCACCATTACAGATTTCAGTTGTATCACAGTGTTCAGCTCATGCTGTGACCAATGCTGCTCCTGGATAAAGACTGCTCGTCTTAACTGTGTTTAAAGTGGAAGAGGCCAAGCAATTTCACTGCAGGCAGTGCTTTGCATGTGAAGGTACATATGGTTCAAGGTTTATTCTGAGGAATAATTTAGTATTGTGGTTAGATACAGTGCAATCCTGAGAGATTCTCATCCCCTGATAATTATCCCAATCCCACCCTGTTTCTCCCCTCTAGCAATACCAGTGTTGCAAGGTCCTAGGGCTATCAACGGGGTAGTAGGCAGAGGAAGTCAGCTGTACTTTCACAAAGATTAGTACCTTACAAGAAGCGTTGTCTACTCCATGATGCTGCATACAGCATGGCCCCACAGGTTTATGCTTGCAATATATAGCTGAGGTTTCACAACTCTGCTTCACTGCACGACCCTCCTATTAAGGAACAACCACCTCCATTTGCAGCCTTTCAGCTCTTTGTAAACTCCCTCACCTGAGCCTGAGCATCATCTTGGTGCCATTGGAGAACCGATGGGCCGAAAACTACCCTGAATCGAAAAGCTGTTCACAAAGTCAGCTCAGTCCCTTGGTGTGGCTTGCTGGGGAGTTAACAGGGAACACGGTTTTTTGCACCTGAAGCAGTGTCAGTGTGTGAGCAGCCAGCCGAGGAGGAAGAGGGGCCGGCCCACCCCTCCTCCCTGCAGCATGCACTTCGCTCCGGCCACTGCACAACCACAGCCCGAAGGAGCCAAGTGGTGGGGAGGGAACGCCCTCCAGCAGCACTGCTGATACAAAGGCAATCAGCAAACAGCCTCCATTTTGAGGAGCTGAGGGTTTCAGGTCAGCGTGGGGATGCCAAACCTCACTCAGCCTTCAATGACTAGTGCTTTCCAACACAGGCCACCATTAGTGCCAGCACATGTCACTTGTGTGCAGAGGGCACGCCTACCCTGCGGGCCTGCTCCTCCAGCGGCCAGGATGCTGAGCCCCTCCTCCCACCCCCAGAGCAGGGGCTGTGCACACAGCTGAGGGGCACGGAGCACAGGGTGCCTGCAGTCTTGGTAAATCACACTCAAAAAACCTCACAAATTTTACTAAATTGAAAATGAAAGCCAAGGCTAGGCATTGTAATGTATAAAACATTTTAACAATCTGCACTCTTCTACCCAATCCTATTATATTTTCGCTCTCCCAGTTCTGACCAAACCTAGCACTTGAATCCCCCCAGTTCCACAGGCACAGCCTACTCCAGTTGGTGACCTCTGCACTGCTGAGCATCACATACTAGGTCACTCATCAAAGTGGTGAATAAAGTTGAAATTTACCTCTTCCAAGCCAAGAGGATACTGACTCCTTTATTAAATTTACTGTTTCTGAATCTGATTCCCTATTCACATGTTGAAAATATTCTTTTTACGTTCAGGCTCGAGCTACTAATTTACAACAAATTCTGCACCACGTGTTAAGAGAGGCTGCCTCTGTAAACACTTCCTGGTCAAGTGTTGGGAGTCTGTTGACAAAAGCAAGCTGAAGAAAGAAGCCTGAGAGCGTGGTTAGGTTACATGTGTGCGCAGAATCACAAGCTGTTTTTCAGCCTGTTTTATATATTTTATATGGCTGATGAAAGGTAAAGCACCTGTGAGCTGACCAGGTGACATGTTGCACTTAGTGTGCCAATACATTGGACAGCCCTGTACAGCTGGTTCAACAAGCCACATACAAGGATATTAAAGAGACAAATAACTGCTATCTGAAGCTTGGCACACGTGCTGAGTTCAGTGCAAACATCCATTTTACTATGCCTCCCCACACAAAAGCATGAAAAGTAGATTCCAAAGTTCAAGCACTTACTAGAGGAAATGCAGAAATGAAATCCAGAAGAGACTCTCCATAAGCAGTGCTTTCCCAAAAATCTAGAGCACCAAAGCTGTTATGCAGCAACTCAGTGACAACGCTAATTAGGCTGCATCCCCTAATCCTAAATGCTTTGCTCTTACTCCACGACTAATAAGTGACCACTAATCAAATGCTCAGAAGAGCCAAGCTAACGCATGAGTTGTGTTATAACTCACTGCCTTCTATTTTATAGGTTAAGAAGATGTTGTCCCGAGAACAAATAAATTTCAGTTACAGCTGAATTTTAACAGGATCAAGCTATGTTGCTGACTGCTGACAGTTTATTACAGCATTAAAACAGAGCCCCTGCAAACCCCAAGATTATAATCCCATTCCTGAAAGCCAGTTTGTTACTGCCCCAGCCTTCATCCCGAAAAAAAAAGAAAACCATAAAGAAACAGGTAACTCACTGAAATAGTAACTATGTTGCCCTCCATCAACCCCACTTTAACTTTTTTTGACGCTCACGGCCTTTCTTATGCCACAATTCCCACAAAACAAGCAGAACTCGGACCTCAAATCTTGTCCTTTTTAATGCAAGTACAAGCACTACTGCTAGTGCAAGTATTCTACACTTTCAAATTCCATCCCACTCTCCTCTATGAAGCTTTCCCCAATGGGTGTCTCAAAGACAGGGCCTATAAAAAGAATTTATTTCAACAAATTGGAAGTGGTAGAAGAGGAAACAGCCCTGTGAACACCAGCACTCTTAGTTAAGTGTTTTGCAGTTTGAGTATTTTGTGGAGGGAGGGAAGAGAAGGCATACTTAGCAGCCCTAAGATTGGTTTAAAACAGTTCAGGGAAGTAGGCAGAAGTACACGGCTTACTTTCAAATATAAAAAGAAACATATCTTCCTATTGACCCTCTGGGGTCACATTCTGTGCTGCTTTTCCTTAGGACCATCTAAACAAGACAGATGCAGCCACTATTGAGGCAGCAGCTGAAGCCTGAACACTGGAAGGCACTCAGGAGTGGGGGGTGGAAGGGAAAAGAGGGAGAAGAGAAGAGGAAGCCATTTGGCTATAAAAAGGATCTTTCTTTCCTGTTGAAATGCAACGGTAAAGAGTGTCAAAATGGCTTAAGGGTGGGGAGGTCAAACATGTTTTGAGATGTTAAAAAACTCTTAAGCTCTGTCAGAAAAGACTGAAAAAAAAAATCTTAAGGTAGGTTTTTGTTCTTCTCAGAATTGTTAGTCATCATAATAGCTGCAAGCAATCCTGTCTGTTTCTGTGGTATTTTTGCCCAACAAAAACGACCTAAAATCGTCGTTTTATCCTCAAGAATTTTCCACTACAAAAACACTGTCAGGGAACAACTTTTTAAGCATCTTACTTGCCAATCCTCTCTTCAACAAGCCTCCATTTTTAAATTAATACTGCTTATATAGAATGTCCGTCTCAGCAATATTAAAGATGCTGGGAAATACACAATAAGCAGTTTTATTAAAAACGTGGCTAACTATTCTGCATAATGCCCATTTACTCATTATACTATCTAAACAAAGCACGACATCATGCCTTTTTGCTATCAAAAAGTGCAAGCATTTTAGGAACCTTGGGGACTGGCAGACGACTTCTGCCATTTAAGAACGAAATTTCCTCCTAAAGCTTAAGATTCACAAAGAACACTATTGAGTATTTACAGAAAGTCAAGATGTGAGGAAAGGCTTTGTAAAAATTTATTAACTTAGACCCTTTGTTGTTTCCTTACTCTAAAATCTGTAAACATGCATACAACTTGCACAGTGAAACTATATTTTACATGGCTACAGTATTAGTAGCCAACTTCTTTTCTGGCTTGTACTGTAGTGATAGAAGATTTTATTTTTTTTTTAACCCAGGATAAAAAATTTAGTGACATGAAATAAGGGCCACTGGACCCTCACTCCCTACTGAAGAGAAAACCAGGCTCATCCTTGCTCTCTCTCAGGCCAGTTATTGAGGTTCTGCTCTATAAAGCTGAAGAGCTCCCAGAAGAGATCCCCATACGAAGTTAGCCCTGAAAGTTCATTAACAAAACAGAAACATGGAACTATTCCTGTCTCATCTTTGTTAACTATATACAATAGGAATACAACAGAGCAAAGCCATTTCTCCACCATGACCCCCCCTTACGTTCCACACTCGATGTGGGTGGGAGTGTAAGGAGACTGAATACCTTTGGGAGAGGGTTTTGAGATGTGATTTCTGAACAGATGCTGCAAATACATACCCACCATTGTCCCCATCATAGAGCTTAAGTAGCACATCAAGACATTAATTCCATTTGCTAATACAGAAGTCAAGATGTTTAGCAACCTGACAATCCCAATCTACTACTGATGCCTTCTCATGTTCTCTGCTTAGCACCTTGTCTCTAAGTTTCTCCATCCCTCTAAAACTTTCTTTATGAAGTGAGGATTGCAATAACTGATATTACAGCACAAAAACACTCTGGGATATGAGTGTTATTGCTGTGCACCAGTTAGTTCTGTGTAAATAGTCCTCAGATATGTCAGACAGACTTCTCACTTCGTCAAGTGTGAAGCATTCCCAGTGCTCAGTTGGATAGACTTGTTAGGACTAAGAACAAGCATTGGATGATCCTCAAGGCTGGTTTCCTGGTTTCAGTTGATAGACTGGCCCAAAGTCAGCCTTCTCTATGCATTTTTAAGGATTTTCACCACAGCCAAACACTTGTATCAGCATAACACAATACGCATATGGCAAGAGACAAGGCTGCTTACAACAATCAAATAATTGGGGTAAAAGTGCAACTTCCCTCTTACTTTGGAAGTGTTCATGAATTAGGGATAAATAATAATCTCACATAACATAGGCAATACTGGAAGATGTATCATACTTAGAAATTCATGCCAGCTTCACTGAAAACATTATCAGAAATATAATTAGAACATGACTCTCTTTCTCCAGCTTCAAACAATTCAGAAATGATCAACATTTTTTACTGGAAACAACAGTGGGAAATACTGTGTCAATTCCTTTTTAGGGAAAATAAAGACCGAACCCCCTTATGCTAGACATCATTACTCCCAAATGCCAATACTGCTGCCAAAGTTATTTGGTCATCTAATTTTAGAAAGAACACAAGCCCATCTTAGCCCTATGTTTTTAAGAGATGCACACAGAGGTAGGTCAGAAAGTTGAGTTGCTAGAACCAAGTCCCACTCCCTTGTCCTTTTATTCCAGGGTAAGATCAGTAAATGAATAATATTTCCATACAAAAACTTCAAATCTATAGAGTACAACATTAAGACTTTGACAACATGGCCACCCAATTACTCAAAGTAATCTCAAAATATCACAACACACGAGAAAATATTTTATTTTTAAAAGCTGAAGGCAAAGATAACTAAGAGAGCAGTGTTTCTATCCGGTAAACAAGAAAAATAAAAATGGCTGCATTCTAGCAGGGCAGGAAATCCAGCTACATAAGGCTGTGACAGAACACAGAAGGATGCAGATTCTCAACTGCTCTTCTCCCCCACTGCAGTTAACCAAGAATGGGACGTAATGCCCGAAGAGGCTATCCAATTTAAGTGATTTTTAAGTATCAGTAGTAGTGTATTACTGCAAATGTCCATGTTTATAGTAATTGGATGCTTCTAGACAAGGTGGCAATATTTGAAGTTTTAGTAGCTGCTGTTAAATTAAGAGGTTGTTGTGGCAGTTTAAACTTGGCAAAGAATTCTCAGTTTTATAGAATTCAGATTTTAGCTTTTCCATTTCTGACTTAGCTACAAAAAAAGGAAGAGGAACGGCATAAATCAGTACTTAAATTTCACTCAGAATTTAAGCTAGCCTAAGGAAATCCCAAGACTGCCTCACCTCTAAATTTTTAACATGGTTATTGAACACTGGAAGATGAAGTTTCAGTTCACATGTTCAGTGCAAAGGTCACAAGCTCTGCAAGACCATGATCAGAAACATTCCAGGGCAGTGTTGCTTAATTCATGGCAACAGCTTTATTTTACAAAAGCACTCAAGGAATGGTTTCTCTCCGTAACTCCATATGGGATCAAACATGAAACAACTCCGCTTACTTCAAGAAGTGGCTTCTTTGACCACATGAGAGTTGAGTATTTTGAGAATTCCTTTGTTAGTTTTGGTTCTTTTTTATTATTTTATTTTAATTTGTTTAAGCTTTGATTTATGAAGACCTTTCTTTCCAAAAGCATTTAGACATACCTAATAGAAATAAAAAAAGGCTACGCCATACATATTTGGCAAGAATTTATTCCCTGTTCAGAGAGAAACAGATACATAAATGGGGAAAAACAACCCACACCATGATATTCTGACTGGCTGGTTTAGTAGAAAGTACAATTCACCGGCAGCCATTCGCTCTTGGTGAGTTGTTGGCAGCAGTTTGCCCGGGTTAGACAGGTCTCTGAAGAGAGGATTTTCCTTTCTTACATCACGAGTGTACTATTTTGTATCTTTTTACATAGTATCACCCAAAATGCATGAGCTGCTTCACTAGAATATATGCACCCAGAACAAGTAACTAGATCTACAGCTGTGAAAGCCTCCTTGGATATTTCCCTTTCTATGAGGGCAAGAGACTACATAGCTGTCTGCCAAGCCCAGTCTATGCTGCACAAGCCAAGTGGAAAATTGACAGTATTTCTTATACAAGAATCCCCAAATAGAGGTGGCAACTTAAAAAGTTACACCTATCCACCCTAAAATTTCCTTACAAAAACCTTAAGCCACAATTTAGAATGAGATTTTTATTTTCTCCTCAAAGCAGGGAATGAACTAGTTTGTCAAAACTCACAAAACTTCCCCAGAACCAACAACCAGAGCAGAACTGTAACATGTACATCCTCACTTGTACAGCACATTTTCATTCTAAGGTAAGCTACATATAAATGTATATTAATTTCTGGAGGACAGCAACCATTCTTTCTTATGCCAGAGAATACCTGGAAGAGTAAACATTTCCCAGCCAGCATAGCATTTCACTGACTCTCTCTCACCTGCTGATAGCATATTTGGATAGCACAGTCATCTCAGCTGGGAAGTATAACTACACTCATTCTTTGTTTTGGTGTTTGTTTTTACATAAAACACTTCCTTTTTCTAATCTACCCCCCCTAGCTTATGAGAAATGTTTCTTTTTATATTTCCACTTTAGAGGACATTACAAGGAATTTAATCTTCAAAGTAAAAACAGATGAAAATGCTGTTTCTTCTAGTAGATAAAATTTCACGTAGAAGATGGCATTCTGTTGAGACCATGTTTTTGCTATCACTCATGGTAGAAAATAGGTATTAAGGAGGAAGGCACACTTTAGGTTTTCCCATGCTCATTTAGTATACAAATTAATTAGAAAGAACACTGTGTGAGCCATTTATTCTGTAATTGTATGTTGCACAGCTTTCTGTTATTTTCTGCTGGAACATCCACATTGAAGACTGAACAGCAATTCTTTCAGGACACTGTCTCAGTATACCATTCTTAGATTAACTATCAAATTTACCTTTCATTTAAGGAAAATAAGAATCTTACTCTGCTAGCCAAATACTCCTAAATACTACACAAAGTTTTATTTAAGTATACTGATAATACATAAAATCAAGGCAAATTCACAAAAGCATATCACTAAATAGAAGTGAACCTGTGTACCATGTTCAGACAATGACCAGAACTAGAAATAACAAATACTAAGTCACAAGAATGCTTTTATAATGAAAAACAAATCACAGCCTTTGAATAAAAAAAAAAAAATCGCTCAAGGCATTTGCATCCCTTAATTCAATTTCAATGTTTGGATGGTTACACCTGTGGAAGAGAAAGGAATTTCTGGAAGAAGGCAAAGACATCAAATGTGGGCAAGAGACAAGGAACTTTGGATGGTACTTTTTGTCTTGCTTCTGTATCACACTTTGAGCTGGTGTTTTCTTACAACCATTGTCCAGTGTTCACTCAGCCTGCCATTTGCTTCTTTATGTCTTAGGTTTGAGTCAGTTCACACCGCTGCTTTTTGGCATGAAGAGGTCAGATATAGAATATACAGACTGACAGAAGGAGGCTGAAGCAGAGGAAGCACTGATTTAGATCATGAGAGATACCTGTGCCAAATGAGAGAACTGCCTGTTTCTTGGTTTAACTGCATACCAAACCCCATCTCATTGCATCTCTGCAACGAACGTGGCTTCTGCCCAGACTCCACACTGCTGAGTGGCTTCATCAGCTTGAGCTACTCAGCAGCCTTCTTTGCTGAATGCATACATAATGGGCAGGTTTCATAGATGGGTTGCTATCTACAGAACAGAGATGCTTAAACTGGGACCGTTTTTACAGCTAAAATAAAGCTATTAAGTTGTTAAACAACTAAAGAAATTGTCCTTTCTGTAGATAGATGAAATGTCATCATTACACGGTATATAAGGGCTAATATTTCTTAATGAACCTACTAAGCAAAAGAATGGTTCAAGGTGAATTTATGTTCCAGTACAAAATGTCAACACTTGCACTTACAAGGCTACAATTCTCCTATTTCTACTCTCCACGTAGGAAGTTGTTTGGCATTACTGACCAGAAAGTAAGACAGGAACACCAGTAAACTTGTCAGTAATTATACATTACTTGAACTCACTTCACTGGCTCAGAGGCATAAAAGAAGTAATGAAAGAACTGATATGGAAGCAGTCAAGTAAAAGAAAAGCCTTTGGATCTTATCCATGCCCAACAGTATATACAATGACACTACAAGCTTAAGCGAACCCAGCTACTCCTCAAGTCTTCATAAATTATTATTTGTAAAAGCAACTGTTTTAAGGACAATAATGCAAGATGGCAACACTTATAACTGTTAAGCAGGCAAATGCTTTGGTGGAAACTGTTTATCTTTTAACTAAGAAAAGTTAATGAGAACTAAGTAAGGAGAAACGTATGGGGCTACAGTTGTTAGTTGCTTATGTGCTTTGCCAACCAACCCCAATAATTCAGTCACCTTGTTTTGCCTAAGATTGCAGCAGTCCCCCCCCAGTGAGGAGCTGCTCTCTGCCTTCCTTGCAAGCCCACATGATTGAGGTTTTCTTCTCTTGGCACAAAGATGTAACTTACTAGAGCAGGTATGTTTCCTTACGCTGGCTTGACTCAACTGCTACTTCTCAGAGTAATAGTTCAGATTCAGAGGTACGCAGTGAACTACTTTTTGACAAGATACAAAGATGAGACAACATCCTTTTTGCTAGAAAGGCAACAACATGAACACAAATAACGTTTATTTTGACAAGTGACAACTGCCTAAAACATATACAGCAAGTATATCAAATTTGTACGCAGCTTCTTACTGACAAAACCACATCTCAAGAGTGGCTTGAGGTTTAGAGTCGATGGCCTTCCAGCAGCATGCCAGATATGCAGAAAATCAGCTCAAGACCCTCCAGGCTGTTTCTATTCACAGCAGCCTGCTCAGACTGCCCACTAACTAACCTCTGTACTAGCCATTCCACCACCTACAGCCATACAGTGTAATTCAAGTAAAGGAGTCATGCTTCAGCAACAGAAAGCTCAAGGGTCAGATGTTATTTCTGATCTGCTAAGAGGCTCAGACTCCTTGAGAAAACAGGTGATGCTGAAAGCAAGAGCTACCATGAAACAGTACTGTCAATTAATACACGCATTGTCCACAACTGAGAAAGCAGTAGATTTTACACCATGGGAGGCCATGCTACTATCTTTTTGGAAATGGTCACTCAGCACCACTTGTAATCTTGAGCTAATACCAAGTCCTATTTACTTTCACAGTACTCCAAAGGGGGGAGGGGAAATGAAGCAGGTACAGTTCATCCCCAGTTGCTGTTGTGTTGAGCATGAACAGCACTGGGAAGACTGGGATCCCACTGTTCTAGTAGTTATGATCTCTTTTCTTGGAATTCTTTTGTTGTCATTTAATTCTTTCAGAATAATCTAGCTATTCCAGAATGCTGACTGATATCTCTTGCTCTGCTTCAAAAAGTTATTTTTTTAATAAATAAATAGCCCCTTCTCTCTAAGGAAGTGTTTCTCCACACACCCAAAGCCCTTTAGCACAAGTTAACATCAAATGCACTGTGCTGGGATACCTTTGTCACACTGCAGCTGTTTCTACAGTGGTAAGTGTGTGCAGGGGATGATATCTTGCCATTTGTTCAGCCTTTTATTCAGTTAATTCAAGTATAACTCAGTAGAGAATTTAGTTATCTGCATAACAGTTCCCAAGGCCTGAGAACACTTCAGCAAGAAGCACAATTTTCATTACCCCTACAGATAGGCATTGTTGTTGGCAGAGAGATAGTTCTCACAGTAACTTCAGTTGTGTTAGTTATCAGTCATCAATTAAAGAACACTGGTTTTCAGTTTGCTCATGTCGCCAGAGAAACTTTGTGCTCAGGGACACACTCAGCTGGCTCATTTGGCAACCAGTTTCTTCCAGAGAAGTCATGCCTTTCTCAAGTAACATCCTTGTATGGATCAAGTATTCCTGAAATTTGAGTGACTTTGTCTAGCAGCCCGCAGACCCCCTTCACGCTCCAACTTCAATGTATTAAATCTCCAGCGCCTTTGGGCACACCATATATAGCAGTGGGGGCGGGAGGGGGGGGATTTAACCCTTTAGCAGCATGCCTTTTAAAGGAAAAAAGAGATGACTGGATGTGAACCTTTTTCATTTTCTCAAAGTAACAGATTGACTGTCTCACATGCACACAAAGCATTTTTGAGTTTCATAGTTGACTTCTGAACAACAGAAAGACACAGCAACAGAAAAACCTTAGAAACTTCCTGATATCTTACCCCCTCAACCACCCAACATGACACTCATCAAGGTTACAGAACAGGAGTAGTAACCTTGTCAGGTGTCAGGACCAGTACAAACTAGTTCTGGCTAACTATTCACTACCCACACTACCAGCCCTCCCACTGGAGATCTACAGCATCCTATAGCTCCTTGGTGCAGCACCAGGTTGGATTACAAAGCTTAAAGGCATCTAGGATGCAGACTGCTTTCAAGCTTTGCTTACAAAGGTTTTAAGTCAATTAACTGACAGTATGAATGGCATGCATACTAAGAATCACTGAAATGAAGTGTAAAGAGGCTGACATTTTTCCCTAAAAAGCAGTTTGCCTTTTGTTAACCAAGATCAGATGAACAAAGGGCTACATAACACTAGTCTTCCGGCACACGCCTGCCACTCTGGGCAGTGGATACAGAAGTATACAAACCAAACCCAAGACAGCATGGGACAAGGGGAAGATACAGCAACAAGCTGTAAAAACCATCTGATAACCCCGCCGAAGATTGATTTCCAAATGAGAAGTCCCAGGTAGCATTTTACCCCATGTGAGCATGTCATTTAGTCGTTACAGAGATTTACAGCACCTTACCTAGGGAAAGGAAACATTTACAGTATATGGTGATTTATAGCATTGCCCATCCACAGAATGTGTGGTAGAGAGGAGTACATAATACCAGCAAACGACTAGAAAGAGACATGGCTTAGCAAACTTGACAAAATGCCCTTGAATATTTTGCTTATGCATGGAAATCAACATTAAAGGGAAGATGATGCAACTCAAGTTTAGCTATTACCTTTCGCTCACTGAAAAGGATGCACTCTTCTCCTCCCCCCAGAGCACAGAGATCCAAGGGCAGCAGTTGCTATCTGACAGTCAATGGCAGGGAGACCAGCACTGGTGGTTACCTGGGTCACCTTTGCTAATGAGGACTATACCACAGCCACTGACACAAGAAAGACTTAACTACTGATGCTGCTACAGGAAAACAGAAGCCTTTGCCTGTATTAAAATGTTCATTTCGACCATAAGTAAGATCTTTCTTATTTCCTTGGTCAATATAGACTCTTTTCACCACACCACTGAAGGCATACCTCACTAGCCCCCAGACTTTCAGTATTCAACCCTGAAAAGTGACTTTCAGCCACTGCTAGTGATACAAGACTGCCTCAGGATGCTTACCTACTGCTGGAAGATAAGCCCTTTTCTCCAAGTTAGCACAACTCTGTTCCACTGGTGCTAAGTAAGCAGAATCACTAAACAAGAAGTTTCTCACTTAGCCTCCTCAATTAAAAAATAATTTAAAAAAAATCACCTACATAAGTAGGAAAGCTGCTGACAGGACATCATCCTACCACTGCTCACCCCCTGAGGTTTTAGAAATGCATGCTATACATTCAAGTGAAATAGAGCAGTGGAGCTCTCCTTTCTTGCTGCTGAACACGCAATTATGAATGAATTCTTATCACACGTGAGTACTGTATGCACAGGTAAAATGTAGCACAGCAGAACACAGAACACACATTAACAAGCCTCATCTGTGGGTACTACACTCCTTTTCATTCTGAAGAAATGGAGCATTCAAAGCTGTTCAGCTTTCATAATACACGAATGAGATTATCAGCTATAGAAACTATCATTAACCATTATTTTGTTGAGGGCTGGTAAAAAAAAAAAAGGAGCTTAGACTCAAATTCAGGAAAGAAAGGCTACTGCCATGTCAGCCACATGCCTGATACTTGTTAAAGTGGGAGGGATAAGGAAATGAACAGAGCTAAAACAACTGTAAACGGTACTGCACTGTAAAGAAGCTTAGAAGACAGCCACAGTGTCACTGATTCTGTACTACACCTTTGCTCCAACCCTATGAATTCTGAAGTTGACTTGGGATGCACAAACAATTCATTAGGTGAGAGGACAATACCCATCACGGCCTCACAGCCTTCCAATAGGAGGAGCTGCACAGGTCTACATCATACAAAAACATGTCAAACAAGGACATACACCCTGAGAGGTTTTGGAATCAGGGACATGCATTCACTACCATTAAGAAAAATCCCCACATTGCTGAGCTACTCTCATCCAATATTTCTATACTTCAATTAAAACTTAAATGTAAATTTAATGACAATGTAAATGCATTTCTAAAAATCATGCAATACAAAATTGTGATCTTTACGATTCAAGATTATATTTTTTAACTGGTCTGTTGAAAATGGATTACAGGTAAAGACAAACCTCTTCTATGAATTCTTCTCTCTGGTAACATTACTCTCAGATTTGATGTATTTTTAATACAGCCTAAGGTCTGTGCTCTCTCAACACGTGATTCTTTGTCTGATGGAAAGACACCAACAGCTCTGCAGGAAGGAAGGGATCATGGGAGGAGAACTAGGAAGAGACAGGGTCAATATGGTACTGAAAGAGGAATGGTACCTTCTTAACTTTAAAACAGAGGAACTAGGTAGCTTTCCTCTAAGGAAGTGTGGTCTAGCAGGCATGTTTTCTGTGCTCGTGTTTACGTGCCCTGAAGATATAGCTGCAATGATAAATTCCACACATGGTACAAGACTCATTTTCTAAATGAACTCAGCCAGACCTTCTCCCCAGATTACTGAAACAACGAAGTCTCCAAGTGTGAAAGTTAAGGGAGTTTTCTTTCAGTATGCAGCAGTCTGCATGCAAGCTTCTACTGAACTCATATTGTTGATTTCTGAAAAGTTTTTACCAAGTAAAAATGGTCCATGAAACCCCCTCAGATAGACGAGGCATTTTCATTTCTTCCAGTTTACTCACTGGAAACTGTCTGAAGTTGTACGTAATTAGGCCAGGAGTATGATATCAGATTATCACCAGGAAAAGCTTCACTTTATTTTTTTCCCTAAATCTTGAGGAGATTTGAATGTCTGCTATACCAGAGTAGAGAAAAATAGGACAGAGTTTGATTCCATACAGAATGGTATTCTAAGTCCTGTTTCACAACTAGTAAAGTTAACAGCTGAAGAATAATCTCTTTTCATACAGTGAAGAGCCAGGAGTTAAACACTTGCTGAGGGAAAGTGCAACTTGAAGGAAAGCAAGGCAGAGTAATTTAAGAAGGTATCAAGTCCACATTATATAGACCATATACGAACAGATTAACTCAAAGTGTTGCATTTTCTTCACTGGGGATAAAAACTGAACAGGAAAACAAGTGTCATCCAAGAAACCCAAAATGTTGTCTTAAGATTGGATGCTTGCACTCACATTTGACATCTGAAGAGACAAGGCAGATTAAAACCCTGCACAATTTCTTATATATACACTGGACACTGTATTTGTCTAGATTCTCTTGATGTGCAAGTTCTCCTATAAAGCTAAAGCAGCCATAGCAGCTGCACTACTGTAAACTATTACACATTACAACTGGTGGGTGAGGGTGAACAACAGAGAATGCCATACAGAAAGCTCAGCATTTGGCCATGATGGCACACCACAGAAGGGAACCATATCCAGCCTACTCTTCCTCCCCAGAAACTCTTCTTCCTTTTCCCTTACAGAAATTCAGTTCTAGCCAAGCTCCTGTGATTCACATAAATGTACACTAACGCTACTTGAAGAAAGAAGAGTTTATTTACCACATTATTTGGTTAAATCAGCTCATGGAGTCATCTGCCAAATGCATACAACCAAGTCTGGTGAGAAGAGGACAGGTGCTCTCCCTTGGGCAGTCATGAAACGTTAAGACAGCTTGCTCCTGTTGTGCTACCAGATCTGCTGAGAGGAGCTAAGGTGTAAATTCAATGAGCCAGGACTAGTACCTTTCAGCTGCACTGGCAGTTTGTGCATGGCTAGAAGGAGGGATTCAAACAAACTTCCAAAAATTATCTATGTTTTACAGTCTGTAAGGCCATAAATGTAATTTCTCCTGGTAATCTAAAGGGACAAATTAGGAATATATGCAACTCTAGAATTCAAAATAGCTATCTAATTTCAGCCAGCCTTGCTCAAGTGCACCGATATCCCCATGAAACTATTTCAAATCACTGATCCGATAAAAAACCGCTAATGAGTTTGTGAATTAAACTGATCATTAAAGAACCTGACCAAAGCTGTAACTGATGCAAGCAAAAGGAAAGAACAGCATGCCCAAAGAAAAGGAGGAAAATACTGTCACAATCCTTTCTTGAAGTGGAGGTAAGCCATGGCTACAGTGTTTCACCATGCGGTATCTAAACCACTTCCAAACTGAAACTTGTAAAGCAATATGAACACTATGAAGTCACAGACCATTAAGTTGACTGGATCTGGCAGCTCTGCACTTTCCCTCCCAAGCATTAGAAGTCTGCTAGTGAAGCGTTTTGACAGACCAACCACCACTGTTGTATTACAAAGCAATACCGAGGAAACCCCCACATTATTCAACTTGAGACCTTTGACTTGTGTTTCTGCTCTCTGCAGCAATGAAGTCCTTTGAATCCAGGTAGTTTCACCTCAACAATTCCACAGCAACCCCAACATTTTCTAAGCATCTAATTCAGCTTGTAGTCTTACTGACAACACAAGAAAGAGGTGACCTTTCATTCCAAGGCATGTGACAATCAGGTATGCTGACAAAAGCCAGCATATTTGATTCACTTATGGATTAGACTAAAGTAGGATCTTCAGGGTGAAGTTCTGCTGGCTTCTATCACCACTGCAACACTGGGAACTCTATGCACACAACAAACATGGTCACATGGAAGAAGCCTCCAGAGTTGCTGCACAAGTATTGCTACCTTTGTAGAATGCTTTATAACATCTAACTGAAATTAAGTCTTTTCCATGCTGTCCCAAAAGCACTTTATACCAGGCAGGGAGGTTCCACAAAATAAGCAACTGGGCTGGGTTTCAACAACTGTATGACAAAGATAGAAAGTTTGGCTTTTGCTTTTTTGCAGGAACACAGCTTACTTCCCTTCCTTCCGTGCATCACCATAGTATTTGTAGGAACTATCCACCCTGGAACTGGTGCCTAGAGTTTCATTTTCTGTAATAGTGCTGTTACAGTAAGTCAATCTCTGTGCAACCTGGTCTAGGGAGCCTGCTTTGGCAGAGGGGTTGGACTCAATCTCCAGAGGTTCCTTCCAACCCCTACAATTCTGTGATTCTGCCAAACTGCCAGTAACTGCAAAGAGCACAAAGTCAACAGCTCAGACAGGAGCAGAACCAAGCCAGAGATCACTCCTGATATCCCACTAAAGAGTCAAAATGCTTATTTTTATACACTGAAAGGATAAACGATTATGTTGATCTTGTCCCGCAAATGCCTATCTGTTGTCTAGCTCTGGGAGTTGGAACAACCAGGAAGCAGCCATCTACAGTGCTATTTCCCCATTTCACTTGCAGGTATCCCAAAATGGGGATGTGGTAGGAGGAAACTACAAAGAACTTGGAAGAAGACCAGACACAACTAGAACCAAAAGGTGGTAAGCAACGGTGATGGTGGAAGGTCATGCTGAGAGGAGGATGATAAGGGAACCAGCTGCTTTGGCCAAGAGAAACAGCAGAATGAAGGTCAACCTCTTCGCAACTTATCTCACGTAGGGTGAGGAGGATGCATCCTAAGGAAGTGGACCCCCACAGCTGAGAATGACTGCTCTATTAGCTTGCACATGACATTGCCTGTGCCTAAACTTACCAGCGGGACACTGCACTGTGACGAAACACCCCGCTCCGTCGCCAGCTTCTCCAGTTGCTCCCTGAGTGTGAGCCACAATTAGTAACTACAAGGACTTAAAGTCTCAAGCTGCCATTCCAGGCGCGCATTTTAGGTTAGACTTCACTTTGTTTGGCTGTCTAATAGTGCGTTTAGGGTATCACTTAAGTACTCTCCTGGAAGGCTGCCTTTCTATCATCATGCCTTTTATGAGGTTGTAAATAGCATTCTTCGAATTAAACAAGCAGTAACCCTCACTGTTTTGCAGCCATCCTTTCTCAAAAATTGTACACCTTGTCCCACACTTTCAGCAACACCAAGGAAGATTTACAGCAAGAACTGTTCTCTACAGTCATATTCTCACCCAAATGTTTCCCCTCGAGTTAATAATAAATACTTGCAAACACTAATCAAGCGCACCCACATTAAGGAACCACCAAAACTCACCAATCAAGAACAGCAGCGGATCATTAATTTGCAGAATAAAAGCTTTTCTCAACAGGGGCTGAAGGCTTGAAAGCGCTCACTTGTTTTAAAACAATTTCTCGGTCTATGGGACACAAGGACACCCAAGACCAATCCTAAGAGACACATACCCTTTTTCTCCAAGCACACTTTTGAAAACAGAAAGTGTTAGCCAAATAAAAACAAGCAAGCTTTTTTTTTTTTTTAAAGAAGTCTAGAGTCTCCTTTAGATATCTTCAACTTCTACGGAAGCTGTGCACTTTAGCCCAGATGAGAACGCTTAGGTTTTTAAGCTTTCCACAAGTCCACAACGAAACACCGTGGGGCTCCTGGCCCACCTGCTCCTTTTCACGAGTGGTAGGGAACTCAGCATCTGCTGATCACTTACTTTCTCTCCTTGGCCACTAGCAACTCTTAAGAAAGAGGAAAAGCTCCTCCTGAGCTTTCCAGAAAGTTCGAGGATGCGCAGCATTGGAGGAGTTGGGCAGTGCCCGTGCAAACCGAGCGCATCACCACGTTTCCCCAGGTTAGATAACCGCGGGCGTCCCACAGAAAGCTGTGCGGCTGCCCCAGCCCATTCTCTGCCGGGAGGACGCTGCTTCTAGGGCTAAAAGCGCCGGAAAGTTCCAGCAAAATGCCCTGTCCGGACCCCCCAGAGCAGACGTGGGGGACAGCGAACAGCCATTTCCCACTTTCCGAAGAAAACCAAGTCTCAAATTACCCCAGCGAGAAGCCACGTCCCAACGAAACTCCCAACGCTCGCGGCGCGGCAGTGACCGCCCCTCGGGTGAACCAGCGGGGGACCGCGCGAGGGAACGCTCTCCAGCACGGCCACCGCAACGCGTGCGTGGCCGCCGCAGCTACCCGACCGGCGAGCGCTTCCGACACCTTTCCGGCTCCAAAAACGGCTATCTTACTGACCCGACTCCCCTCTCGGGCACGCAGCACGTCCCGCACCCCGCACAACAGACCCCGCATATAGCCCGCAGCCTCCCCCTCCCCGCGCTCGCTCACCTCGTCGTCGTGGTGCTGGCAGTAGCTGGCCCGCTCGGGGAACACGGAGAGGATGTTGTAGGGCGAGGCGGGGTAGGGCGGGCTGAGGGCGAGCGGCGCGGCGGGGCCGGCGGAGGCGGCGGCGGGGCCGGCGGCGAAGCGCTCGATGAAATGGTCCTTGGTGAGGCGGACGCGCTGGTGCGCCCGCACGCAGTTGTCGCACAGGTGCTCCTGGCAGTCCAGGCAGCGGGAGCTGGCCGCGTTGCCCTCGTCGCAGGAGCTGCAGCGCGGCTCGCCCTGCCGGCTGTGCGGCCGCCGCAGCAGCAGCGCCGCCGGGCCGCCGCCCGACGAGGAGGACGAGGAGGCGGAGGAGGGCGCGGCGGAGCCGGCGGCGGGCGAGGAGGAGGCGG